>CM036240.1:27791710-28211710 GCA_020698575.1 Bostrychus sinensis | reverse complement strand
CAGACTTTCACAGCTTTTAACTCCCACTCTTCTCACAAAGGCTTTACCACACAAGACAATCTTTTGTGCAGAGTATTCATTTGGCTAAGATGTTTTTTTTAAAGGTGAAGTGCGTAGGTGCCTGTACATTGTGGTAAAATTGTCTCTACCCAGAATAAATGAAAACTTGGACTTGGAAAAATAAAAAAACGATGTGAATGAATGTGCTTCAACCCCAGCAGTGCTCAGTTTGTTTGGTCAGGGCACATTGGATTGCAGATTGCATCTTTTGGTTGGGTTTTAAACAAGTTAAGAATGTAAAAAATAAATAGCAATAAATTTACAATCACTCTAAATGTCAGTAAAACAGCCATTTTTACTTTGTCAGAAGTCTAAGAAAATTGTAATCTAGTAGAACAAAAATGCAAAAACCTGTCATTTAAAAAAAAAATCTATATCACTAAATGTTGTGTTTACAGTGCATTTATAAAAAAATACCCCAAATTTAATTGTTTACTTGCTCTATTGTTATGTACATCAAATTTTAAATTGTGTGTGTGTTTTGTTTTTGTTTTTTTCATCTTTTTTCGGCTTTTTTGTATAGTGAAGTCAAAAAGTGACTGGAAATCATTGGGGAGAGTGCGGGGAGAGACATTTGGCAAAGTGTCGGAGTCCAGACTCAAACCCACGTCGCCGAGGCAGGCTGTAGTTGACTTATATACAGTATGTGCCACAGCTCTACCAACTGAGCTACACCAGGACACATGGTCATCAAATTTTAGGTCAGCGCAACGGCCTCATATATCTATTGGTGCCAGAAGTAACAATGCTCTTACTTTACTACAACTGTTTGCTACTCTACTCATGTCTGATTGGTGCTAAACAGATATAGTACATGCAAAGTGGAGTATGTATCTGCAATTAATAAAGGTGAGAGATGGATAACAATTTGACATAGAGAATACAGTATATACTACATAGTTTTGACTGATATATTTGACTTAGTTCAACTCTACACTATACATCTTTAAGTCGATCCATTCTGTGTGTTGGGCCATTGTCATGTTAGTCACTATTGCTGGTTTAACAATGAATTAGAGTTGCTTTGGGAGAAAAGCCCGTGCCTGGTAAATACTGCAGCAGAGAGACAAAGAGTATCTACAGAAGAATATATGAGCATCGATCGGCCCTCGTGGCCACGTCTGCTCTCCACAATAGCCCACTATTGATGTGCTGGAATTGCTTTTGAAGGCAGACAGATTGATATAATGGTGTGGCGTGGGCCCTTCAGGGCTGGGCCTCTGCGTCCGTCTGATTGACTGACCTTGGGTCAATGTGGACATTTGCATTGCCTTCGTGTGCTGTTTGTGCCCGAGCCACGGGCTGCCACACTCCTCCAAGAATAATCCGGAGTTATTTCTGAAGTGAGCCCAAAACAAGTAATTGACCCCAGCACTCACTGTTGGTTTTACAGCACACAGGTTAATGCCATTGATTTAGTGTCTGCTGTGGACTCTCAGGGTTTGTGTGAAGATTAAAGTTTCTTCGTTTTTTAAATTCAAAATAAATTGAATGTTTGCAAACTGGACCCTGCTCCACACAGCAACAAGCATGGCTGCCTAGCGTAGCATACTGTGCTACTTTTGAAATTTCTGGGCGTCATTAGCAATTGGGATGTTTTTAGCATTCCAATGAGAGTCCAATGTAAGTCCAGATACTTTAAACAAGTAAATAAGGCTTGGTCATTATTTCTAGTGGTAGAGTAACAAAAATTCACTCAGCTTCACCAAAAATCTGATCTGGCAGAGGTTTTTGTTTTGCTCTCTAATTAATGTTTAAAGTGTCAAAACAGCTTTCATTCCTTCCTTTTCATGGTCACCAGAGTAAATCAGTTGCCTTCTAGCTTGTAGTGAGTTAGCAAAAGTTTTCCACCCTTCCGCCATTTTACTACAAAATGAAAAATGTCTGCAAGGAAACAGTGAAAACAGAGCTGTACCCCCCCCCCCCCCCCCCCCCCAGTCAATGCAACAGAGCGTTCTGAGGTCTCAGAATGGCTGTGCCAGTGACAACAGCATTTCTCAAACAGACATGAATGAAGTAAAACACAACTTCAGGCATGTTTTTGATGAGAGTACAACATTATAACATGGAAGGACACTAAAAAAGTAAATTTTGCACAACATAGGGCTTTTAATGGACGTGAAAGCTAACGATTGTGGTGATGGTAATGCGACTAAGTAGAGTGTGCCCTGCTTAAGACCCATAGTTGGAAAAGGTTCTGGCCAGCTCCGATCCCTAACTGTAATACACAGAAGAAATAGAATAAAGCTAAAGATTTGTCTGGGTTTGCTGTAACTAAAGCAATGCATTTTTCTTAAGATATCACTTCTACTCTCTGTCCTTTTCTGACAAACGGTCTCTAATTTTCAGCCAAGAGAATTCTTTTATCCTCAGATAATTATTTAATCAAACCGGCCTGTGAGAACCCTGTGTATTTTGCTTAGCGCCTGCTTTATTGTACTTCACATTAAACGTGTCAGAGAGTTAAAGGCCTGACTCCGAGGAGGAAAGCAATCATCTTTTCACAAACAAAACAACCTCTCTCATGACAACGACCGCTGTTGTGTTTGCGGCACGGTGACCAACTTCACCGGAGTCAATGTCTATTTTCTGAAAAAGAGGAAAATAAAATCACAGCAGACACAAACTAATATCTCCGACGGCAAACAGTCGTGGTGGGTGGTCCTGTTTTCTGTGATCCGAATGAGACAGAATGAAAGTGCTGACCTCAGAGTTGAACCTCAGTTGCGGCGCGGCTCATGAGATTGTTTCCCGCCTACAGCGATTTGACTTTGTCTGTGTGTGTGTGTATTTGTGTTTTTTTTTTATTTTTCCTTATTTTCTCCTGTTTGATCTCCTCCATCGCCACTCTAACAGGCTGCTGGAGTTTCAACTCTTTATTTGATCAATACCATCTGTGAGAATGAAAATTACTGGACACATGAAAAGCCAATACAAAAGTCCACAAGTGATGCAATCAAAACTGCACATTACCATAACAAAAGTAGTGTTTTTCAGACAATAGAGCATTTTTGAAAATTTTGCCGATTGCCAGAACAGTTGTAATTGTGGTTACACAAAGTGACATTACAGTAATACAGAAACCAGGACAGAAATCTGGCTGTCAGTTCCATTTAGCAAAGTTTAGTTTTCTAAGGGGGATTTGATGAGCTACAGTAGCTCAGTTGGCAGAGACATACGCCCGCTAACCAAAATGTTGTGGGTTTGATCCCCACTGCCGGCATTGCATACTTTCATTATGTCCTTGAGCAAGACGCCTCACCCACCTTGCCAATATGAATGTGTTAATGTGATTGGTGGTGATCGGTGGGGCCATAGGCATAGATTAGCAGCCGTGCTTCTGTCAGTCTGCCCCAGAGCAGCTGTGGCTACAGAAAGCTTACCACCACTGAGTGTGGCTGAGGAGTGAATGATGCAATTGTAACTTGTGACTTTGAGTGTCTAGGAAACTGCTATATAAGACTAATTCATTATTATTATTATTATTATTATTATTATTATTATTATTATTATTACTACTACTACTACACAGTAACGTTTTGCTTGATTCATTCTCTATGGCATCTTTCTAGATACCATTAATGGGGATATATTATGTTTTTATTCAGTTTTTTATCCCAATCTTGGTCACTTCTAGAACAGCTTTTCACATTTTAAAACATTATCTGACTAAAACAAAGCATTTTTATTAAGTACTCTACAGGTGCCATAAAGAAACAGGTGAAGAGACCAGCAGAATGCAGACTGTTGCGTCTTTTAACCATAATTGAAAGAATAAAAGGAACTTCACTTCCTTGAAATTTTTGTATGAAGCCATTTTACTCCAAAAGGAAAAATAGCTGTGAGGAAATTTTTTATTTTTTTTTTTATCTTTTTTTTTTTTTTTTTTTTTTTGACAAATAAATGAGAGCAGACTGGATGTAGAGGGCTTGTTGATTGGACATTTGATGAGGGAACAACATTATAAAAGCACCAAAAAGTTGATTTAGCATAATATACTTCACCCTTTACCCACCTTACAATGTTATTTACTAATGTTGGTGTGATTGTGTGTTTGGTGGTGGTCAGAGACAGCGTATAGGCACAAATCTGTCAGTCTGCCTCAGGGCAACTGTGGCTACAGAAAGCTTACCACCACTGAGCGTGGCTGAGGAGGGAATGATTAATGCGATTTGAGCTTTGAGTTTCTTGAAAAACACAAAATCAGTCCAATCCAATGCATGGTTATTATTACTTTTATATACTTCAGGCATTTTATTACAGAGAAAAAACATTGACAAATCTATTTCTAAATCCTTAAAAGTCGCAAACAATAATCCCACTGGGAAAACATTAAATATAAAGTCTCAGTACCTTTAGAATAATAAGGAATTCAAATTACTAAAGCTTTAGTTAAAATGTGATAGTATTAAAAGTTGTATTGAAATGTTTCAGAAATGTATTTAGTATTTAAAGGTCCTATGTTACGCTTTTTCAGGCTTTTTTGCATTAATATTTCATGTTTTATAACTTAAAATAATGTGGAAAACATATTTTTGGTTAAGCTGTTACTTTAACTGCAGAGAACACATGGATTAGGCGTCTGCTGCCCTCTACTGGCAACGATGGAGAATGGACAGAGCATAAAACGGCTATTTAGCATGGCTAGTAGCAACAGGACACCAACAGATACATAAATGAGCATAGTGACAGCAATTTAAGCACCAAAGGTAATCCAGGTAATCCATCTAATAAATTCAGGGAATTGCATCAGGAAGGGCATCTGGCAAAAAAAAAAAAAAAAATGCTTGTTGTGCTTGCTGTGATGACTCCTGAAAAAGAAGGGAGCATCCAAAAGAAAGGAACAAGATACATTTTCTGATCTAGATGTTGCTATAACAAAACAAAATGCCTGATTTTATTATGTTATGTATTTTAGATCACATTACACACATGTTTCATTCACTAAGTTAATATCTCCAGTGTAAATATGCTCTCTCTTTCCATTTCTGCTATGCTCCAGTGCTTTATGGAAACGATTTGAGATTTGGAAGACTGAGTTCATTCACTCCACACCTATACCTCCGCCTCTGAATATTACATCGCACTACTGGGTGTCTTTTTAGGTGAGCCCTCTTTCCTCCGTGCATGAGGAAATACTGGAGCAATATTCATGCGTCTGGGGCTTGAAAGCTATCCATCACATCAAGAGCGCGGTCTCCTTGAAACAAAGTCTACACTTCAAGTATTAGGGATGAATGGTGTCTGCTTGTAGTCTATGAAAAATGGCCGCTCTTCACAAGTCCATCTTCTTAAAGCTGAAAAGTGCCCTAGATATGTGCTGCAAAATGGCTCCGTGTCTGCGCCTAGAGTCGAGTTAAAATTGACGGACACCTTTGGATAGTCCGGCTTTTTTTATTTTTTTTAAATCTGCTGAATGAACTTGTTTCAATTGTCTGTGCAAATAGGTGATATAACTGCAGCCTACAATAGGGAGCATTAGTGAGTTAACTTCAGTAGGAAGCTATGTCTTTTTAGCTCTTTTATTTACTATCAATGGAGCAATTTCTGCAGCTCAATTTGAAGTAAAAATGAAATATTTCTGTCCCAGTAACTATGGGCTTCAGGCGGGGTACAACCTGGACAGTTTGTTGGAGGCCTGACAGAGACATAAACATACAGACGACCATTCACCCTCACATTCATTCAGTAGGGGCACTTTAGAGCAGTGTTTCCCAACTAGTCGTATGGGGACCCCTAGTGGTACTAAACACTTTGCAGAGGGTACCTGGAATAACTTCATCATTTATTTTCAACATAAGAATAATATGTGCAATCTTTTTTATAGCTAAAAAAACTTATGAAAGACAAGGTCAAATGTCTTATTTTTTGTTAATTTTAAAAATTGTATTAACAGCTTGTTTCAAAGGGGTGTTTTATTTGTTTTTATGTTTTTGTAGCAACAATATAACAATGTAACAACAATATTTTGTAAAATAAATGTAAGCAAATGTAATTGGATTACATTTTGTTAGTTATTTTTTTACGCAGGTAGATTTTTATTCTATTTGTGTCTTGAAATTGAGTTTAAATGGGAAAAATTTTAGTATTTATATTAAGGTAAATATAAAATGACTCTGTACTGGTAAAAATAACCTATTAAGAGAGTTTTTATATTTTAATTGTGATCTTCATGGCACACAGTAAAAAAAAAAAAATCATAATAGTAATAATAATAATAATAATAATAATAATAATAATAATACATTCTGTATCTTATAAAATTGTAATATTACATAATAGCATACATAATAAATGCATCTGTAGTGGGCCCCAAACACTCTGCTATATAAAGTGGATTGGATGCTGTCTACAAAGCCTATAAAAGGATAGATTGTAAGAACTAGATGCCTCACTACTCTCTCTACTTTGATGCTGGTCCCATTAATGGCCCCCTGCTGTTTGAGTTGAGACAGCAGTATCTGGTTTAATGATGACTGTGCACTTTCTAGTAACAAAATGGTTGTCAATTCTACTTTCTTTAAATTTTGAACCGTTTGACTGTACTTCTAGGTTATATTAAATGTAAGCAACCCTTTAATAGTGAAAAAGTAAATAACTTTTGATCATGTGAGGGAGTGCAAAGGCCAAAGCAAGCATTCTCCTTGGCCTGCATAGAGCACATAAACAGGAAAGATGAAAAATATCTTTTGGCATATACACTTGAATTTCAAAAGTTCCAAAAGCATAACAAGCAAAAGGCTACTTGACATTTTGCCTTCACTATCAAGTTTGTCCTTTCTATCCATAGGGCAACTTCTCATACCATTATAGCACAACTTAAACTTTTCTGCGTTAAGGTAGCTGTAGATGGTATTATTAGTGTATACATTATTTTTAAGTCCATATTCTCGTGAAAAGTCTGGACGTGTATGTTCCACTGGAACAGATAAAACCCAGATCAGAGTGCACTCGCCCACACAGTCCACAGAAAGGT
The DNA here is from genome assembly GCA_020698575.1 of Bostrychus sinensis. Taxonomy (NCBI): domain Eukaryota; kingdom Metazoa; phylum Chordata; class Actinopteri; order Gobiiformes; family Eleotridae; genus Bostrychus; species Bostrychus sinensis. The sequence goes on along the minus strand of CM036240.1, from coordinate 28,204,674 downwards.
CTCATCAGGCCAAATGAATCCTTGTGGCTCCTATTCTCCAGCTTTTTTTTATTACTTTTTTAAAAATTGCGAGAGTGGTGGAGAGTGCAGGATGTGGGCACCATGGTAACGCAGCTCAGTGGCCATTGGGTCTCCAGATGTCTTTGAAATGGTCCATGTGCATCCGCTTCAAACAGCACATCACACGGTGGGCCCTGTGAAGTATCCCCGGTCTTACCTCATCCTTTCATCTGGCCTTAAATAAAAATCCTCCCTTCAGTGTAGCCTGAGGAGGGAATGGTGATCAGCACAGGACTTCAATGTGGAGACAAAGGAAACTTTGTGTAAAGGGTAAAATCTGAAAACCCTTGAGCTGCAGTGGATGTGCAGATGACTTACATTTGCTGTTACCTATGCAATTAGCAGAGCATCCAAAACAATCCAATAAACACTGTTTTGTTAGACATTATACATATATCATATTTCTATATTGTGTTGGCATATATATATATATATAGTATGGTCTTTTCTGAAATACACACAGACAACCATTCACTCTCACATTCATTCATTAGAGGCAATTTAGAGTCACCAGTTCACCTAACACATGCATGTCTTTGGATGTAACAAAGGGAGAACATGCAGACTATACCCTCAACCACTGGTTGAGTATTTCAGAAATTTTTTTTTTTTTTTTTATCATTTTACTTAACTTTTTATGCAATCCATTTTAGGACAAGCAGTAAAAACATTTTAATGCTTTTTTTCTTCTTCTTTTTGGTATTGGACTAAAACTTTCAAGTTTATAAAATAGCAACTAACTGAAAGCATAAAATGCAAAAATATTTCCAACAATAACTAATAACACTTGTTTCCCTTCACATGGAATAGAAATCTTTTTGCAAATATGTGCAATTTTTTTGCAGTCCTATAAAATTTACATCTTACACTGTGCAAGTAGAAATAAAGTGTATAATATGTACTGTAGTAGACATGTGAATGTGTCTGTGTTCCTAAAATTATTTTCTGGTAAATGGTGCATGATTAACCCAACTCTAACCCTACCTTGACCCTAAATCTTAGAACTGTGGGAACATATGGCTGCAGGAACATGGGCCTAATTTTTGAAAATATCTTAGAAATGGAGGAACACTGAGCTGATTTGGAAATGTGGGAAATAGAGCCTTTTTCATATAAATAAATCTTAGAAATGTCGGAACATAGAGCCTAATTTTGAAATGTGGGAACACTGAGCTGTGGAAACATAGGGCCTTTTTATTTTTAAATAAATCTTAGAAACGTGAAAACATACAGCCTAATTTTGAAATGTGTGACCCCAAATTTGGTGGGATAATCAGCTTAGAAACATGAGGAAATGTCTGTCTCTCTGAGATCTTGATGTTGTCACATACTGCCACAAACACTTAGCTGTTTGTATATGACAGAAAAAACATAACCCAATAAGCTGCAAATGATAAATTAGAAATAAATGAAAGTTAGTTTGGTTACTGTAGAGCATAGTCCTGGTGGAACATTTGTTTAAAATGGTCGGGGCTTAACATAAGAATATTTTCAGACTCTAGACGGGAGGTTCGGCTCTTTTCACCATTTATTTATTTGATGAGAAAACAAACACATTTTAAGCAAAGTATATGCTATTTTATGTCTTACAGTATTTTAAACATTTTTTCAGCAACAATTTCTGCTGCTGTAGCCTAAATTTCCTCCCTGCTAAATAAATAGTCATCTCTAATGTGTGTCATTTCATTTTAATGGAAATCTATAAATCAGAAACAGTACACTTTGGTAAACGTCAGCGTTAATTCGTCTACAAACGTGTCTTATTTTATCCCACATAACCATGAAAGTGTCATATTTTCAGAGACGTTATTAAAATCTTGCACCATTACGGACTGGCACTGCCTCGGCACACTCACTGCACAGGTGTGAAAGAGCCTTTGTTCTTATGGGTCCCCGTGGTGCGTTCATGGCACTGAGGCCGGTGGGACTCGGGCTAACTCAGCTCTAGTGAGCACAGAAATTGCAAAGCACAATAAAAGTGGAGCTGTGGCTCATTTGACTTTCAGTTCTGTCCATGGCTCACAGGTTATGCTAATGGTTATAGTCGCCTGGGCCAGCTCTCATTTTGCATTTATAAAGCCATACACTAAGATACATTCAAAGGTATTCTTTTTTGTGTTAGTGCTAGTATCAAAGCAGGTTTTTAAATGGCAAAAATGAATGAATGGTTATAGCTGATCAAATGGACCTTTTAACAATAGAACTTAAATTTGGTAGTTCTAAAGGGAAAAAAAATTAAGTTATAAAATAGATTTAACATGCAATAAATAGTTTTTCTGGAAGTAGACACAACATTTCAGTTTAAGAAAATGCAATAAACAACAACAAAAGATCAACTTCTTTTAAAACAACTTTGAATGTAGCTAATACCACAACATGGCGCTGTGTGGTCAGCCCCCTTGGTGGATGTCTTGAGGGGTACTGGGGGAAAAAGCTTCGGACCTTCCAGTATGACACAGAACCTCGGGATGGAGGGTGTATGGAGGAATTGAGAGAGCATAGCGGTTTAAATGCTTGTGGTATCTGTAACTGAGGTACCACCGGAACCCCCAGTATTCGGAAAACCTTGGTGAGATGATCAGCGTGTGGAGGTATGGAGAGGACATAGCGGTTCAACGCCTGTGGTGAAGGAACTACAACCGGGGTTCTGCAGAACCTTCCAAATTGCGGCAGAACCTTGGTGGGATGGGGGGCATGTGGAGGTATTGACAGGGCATGGAAGTTCAATGCCTGTAGAGAAGAAAGGTAGTGGTAGCTGCAACTGGGGCACTGTCAGACTGTCACACCGTTGGACCTTCCAGTATGCGGCAGAACATTGGTGGGATGGGCGGTGTGTGGGGGTGTTGAGAGGGCATGGCGATTCAACGCATGTGAAGAAGGAAGGTGGTGGGTCCTGCAACTGGGGCACCGTCGGACCTCCTAATATGTGGCAGAACCAAAGGGATAAATGGCATGTGGAGGTATTAAGAGGGCATGGTGGTTCAACACTTGTGGAGAAGAAAGGTAGTAGGTCCTGCAACTGGGGCACCATTAGATCATCACATTATTGGACTTCCCAATATGCGTGAGAACCTCGGTGGGATGGAAGGCATGTGGAGGTACTGAGGAGGCATGACGATCCAACACTTGTGGAGAAGGAAGGTAGTGGGATCTGCAAATGGGGTTCTGTTGGACCTCACCAATGTGCTGCAAAACTGATTGATGGTGTGTGCAGGGCATGGCGGAGGGCTTGTCCTGGCCTGTCATTGATTATCAGGCACAGTGAAAAGAAGACCGAACTTCCAGGACTGTAAGGAGTAAATACTTTATTGAAATATGGGTGAAACCAACAAAGAGAAAACAAACTTAGGTCCAAAATACAGGGGAAATAAATAGAGTCCAATGCAGATATCCAATGGAACAAAAACAAAACAAAACAGCGCAATCACAAAATAAGGTAAGATGCCTTTGAAGTGTTTCTTTGTAAGCAGATATTCATCAGTCAGTAATGTAATGGGCTTATTTCAAAGACTGCATAACTAAATAAGCATCTGGTTATAACAAAAATTGACTTGGCTTAAAAGCATCACGGCTCCAAGGCTTCACTGATAAAACACTACACTTATACAGCATAGCAGCAAATAATTAACTTGTATTTCCACCCTAAGAGGACATTTATATGCAAAAACAAACATAATAAATAATTTCAACCATTCAAAAGCAATATCTAAAATAAAAAGTCAACTAGTAACTGCTCAGTGAGTCTTATTACCAGGCACCAGCTGGCTCTACGGAGTGTCCACTTCACCTTGTAACACAGGTGTCATTCAGGTACAAATCTCTCATAATGTGGCCCATTCTCTCGTGCCATCTGCTCCCAATTATCCTCATTTGTATCTTTTTAACCAAAAGAATAGAACGGAGTGAACGGCAGAGTGACTCACAGGAAATGAGGTGGTGCATGGCATGTGACTCTGTTTCCATCTGACGTGAGCGGCCAAGGAGATAAACTTCTGAGGAAAACTGGAGGTTTGTGAGCTCAATGTGAAGTTATGAGGTTAACAGTGGAGTCGGAAAAGGCAACTTCTTGACGAGGTGAAGATGAGTCTGAAAAATGGTGGAGGCTGACTCAGTGACTCTATATAAATCAGTGCACAGATGGTCCGTAAAGGAAAGGTTCCTCTGGTGATATGACGCTGCTGCACCTCTGTGTCCACCAGGCGCAGTAATTCATCATGCTACAGAAACTAAACTTTTATACAGGACGCAATGGGAATTTCTTCAGAAATGCACAACTACCAGGCACTGTGTTAAAAACCCAAGTTTTTGAGAATGTGAAAAAGCTCTACCTCCTCTCTCCCATTTGTGTTTTGTTTAATGTCAGATTTGCATTTTGCTTCTCTCTTTTGTTTTATTTCTTCCTTTTCCTAGCAGTAGTAGCCAATGCTACAAATGATATTTTTCCAGTTGGACTCACCACCCCCATTACTTCACTGTATGAAGATGTACAGTGCATGAGCCTGGACTCAATCCATGGAAGTGTCCCTGATCTGAATGGGACCATCCCGCTTTGTTCTGTGCGCAATTGGTCAAAAAAAATCTGTCCCTGCTGTAGCTCCCTGTCTGTCAAAAACACTTAATAATAAAGCCCAAATGAAGTCTCAGAGCCTCAGTTTTATTATATAGTGCCATTAGGGTCAGCCCTATATTCCTTACAGCCCAATGTTCCCACATTTTAAAATTAAGTCATATGTTCCCACAGCTCTATGTTCCCACAGGGCAATGTTCTCATACTTCTAAGTTTGTTTTAAAATTAGGTCCTATGTTTTCATTTTCCAATATTCCTAAGGTTGTTTTCAAAATGATGCCCTATGTTCCCATAACACTGGGTTAGGGTAACGGAATGGGGTTAAACATGCATAGATTACTGGAAAATAATATTAGGGTTCAAGCTGTGGATGCAAAGGGCCAATTTGGGAATAAAATGAAAGAAATGTGGGAACTTAGGGCTGTGGTACAGTGGACCTGAAGGGCAAGTCACACAAATTTTGAAACGTGCACAAAAATAAAGAAAGACACAAACAACTTTGAAAACAATTTGTGTGTGTGTTTTCATATTTGTGTGTGTATTTCCAAATTTGTGTATATGTTTTTAAATTTGTATGCGTTTTTTCAAATTTATGTGCATGTTTATGTATTTGTTGACTTGCTCTTCAGGGCCACCGTGCTGTGGGAGCATAGACAGGCTCATGTACCATTGAAATAATTAGTTTTACTCAAATACAAGGGGAAAAACAAGCAGTACATCTTTAAAACAGCATCAGGATATAACGCAGTGAGAGTGGATTCTCCTATCACATTTGGTTCAGTTAAAACAACCTCTGCTCCTGTAACCTGAGTGCTCTCACCCCTTTTAACTGTACTCTGCCTAAACCAGCCTCAGCGCAAACTCAGACAAAGACCTCTTCTGAAAATTGGTCTCCATTTCCAAATGCTCTCTGGTTCACTGTGGATAAAATGGCAACAAAGCAAAGACCTCTAACCTTAGCAAAAATGTACAGCTTAGTGTATCTACAATTTTGCCAGGTTACTAAACTGAACTACTGTGCTTGACCAAGTGTATTTATATATTATAGGTCACTCACACCTGCAATTCATACATTATCCAAGCACATTTCATTTCCGATGCAGGACATGATTCATTAAAGTGAGTGTTCCCAACTGTTCTCAGACAAACCATGTGTACACGGATTCTACAAAGTGTATATCTGTAATCAACAGAGGCCCTGAAGAAAATTGTTTAGTATTTATTTAACTGTGCACTATAGCAGTGTGTCATACTCTGTATTGTACACTATTACACTAAATGCCCCTGGTCTCCCAAGGAAACTGGTCTCAGGTCACAAGCCAGAAAAGAAGAGTTCAGGAATCTACCTATAGATAAAATAAGAATGAGGTCTGTCAAGTCGCCAGGGCCCCACTGTGAAACCAGGCGTGGAGTCGGGGCTTGCATGCGAGTCTCTGGTGGCTTGGTCTCACACCAAAGGGCCCGACCAAGTTCAGCCTAAAGTAGAGCTTAGATCAGGTACAAAAAATGCAACCTGACCCAATCCCTGCATATTATGTCTGAACTCAACTGGACCCATCCCATTAAAGCAGAACTCAGTAAGTTTTTTTTACCTTAAACTGTTTCAGAGTCCGTGTGCTGGTTAAATCAGTTGTTGTGGGGTAAATGAAGTGTCTGTCATCTCCCCCTGGTGTCTCTGGGCCTCTGACCTGGTGTCATGCAATGAACGACCGGCTCTTTGAGCTGATTCTTTGTAATGAACGAGCCGAGCCGACTCTCATTTCTGACAGAGCTGAATCTTAAACCATTCCTACTCTGCTCCGCGGCAAGCAGCACGTATGTTTTGCAGGGCACGTCGTGCAGCAAATCATGAGCGAGAACAGACTTGGATCGTACCATTTTGTAAAAGAAGGAATGCAGCGAGAATAGTGGTTCAGGTCAGATACACAAAGCAACACAGTGAGACGGAGGAGCCCGATTTAAATGCATGTGTCAGGAAAAAGTGAAAACATGAGTGAAATACAAAAGAGGAGCAGCATCTGGCTACATTTCAAAGACATTGGAGAAAGCAAAGCTGAGTGCAAAATTTGTAAAATAAAAATATCCTACAAAGCAGGGTCAACAACAAACTTGCACAGGAAAGAACCACCCACCCCACCGTGCAGAGGGAGGATAGAGAGCAAGCCACTAACAGACTGCATAAAAATGAGTCTATGAACACCAACACACAAATGATTCATAATACCTAAACTAGGCACTAATGGGATGATCTCTCACTGACAATAAACAAAGAGCTGTTTGGGAGCTGTGAGAGCCGGCTCTTCACAGGGAGCCGATTCAAAAGAACCAAATCTTTGAAAAGAGCCAGACTGCCCATCACTAGTGTCGCGGAAGTCTCAGGTCTCATGAGAAATTGGCACATCGTGGTTAAAACAACAAGCTACTAATGGCTTTATTTCTCAGTTGTTTTTTTTTTTTTTTTTTTTTTTTTTTTTTTTGGGGGGGGGGGTCCACCTGTATTTCCAGAAATTTAGGGGGGGCTCTTGATTTTGGCTGGCCTAAATAAATAGGGTACATAATCACAATCCAATCAAACCCAGCCTGGGATATCTCGGTTGTGTCAGACTCAGGCAAAAAATCTAAACTCCAGCCAGAAGTAGACACATGGGGCCAAATCTGGTGCCATAGAGGGTTGGTGCCCTATAGATAGGGCGGAATTTAGATTACAAAAGTATTTTCTTTATCGAACTAACACTTTGTTTTAATCTTTTGGCTGCTCCTTTTATTCAGGTTTTTGTTCCAAATACCCTTCCTGTCGCAACCACCTACTGTGACTGGAGTAGAAATACTTTTGGGCTAAAACAATAATTAATTTCTCTGTGAGGCTAGCATCAGAGAAAATCTTATAAAACCAGTTGCATGCACCCAAAATCTTCTCTTAAACCTGTCCATAGTCACTGTTCTGCCTATTATGTTCACACTGTGCTCAAATTCCATCTCTAAATTTGATATTTCATCCTGTACTCTCTGAGCTAATCAAATGTAGTTGTTAACAAGCCTGTCTATATATCCCAGCCATTAGAACGTTGCTGCTGTAGTATGATTAAGTAAATATGTGAACAAGTACATTAAGAGCCACACTAATGAGAAGGGAGCATTACAAGCTTTCAAATGGCACAGAATACTAATGCCTTTGATAGACCTTGTTACATTGTGCTCTCTTATGTGCATTAGACGGACCACCAACTGAAAGAGCCATTACTGCTACTACTGTCCTTGCGGTCTCAATCAAAGAACCAAAAATCACATTTATTTGAAACATTTTATGGCTTTTATTTTCTACATTTTCACTTTTATTTTTTGCTGCCATCCCCGAAACAGACATCTGACCTTGAGATGTTTTACAAAACGCACAACCTTACCGACAAGCTCATGATGCAATGGCAAGAAAGACGTGACTTAAAATAGCAGTGAGAATAATGAATGGGAATTTGAGGGTTTTTTTGCCTTTTTTTGTGGTAAAGCTTCGTGCTGTTGGGTTGATCTCCTTCTTGTCATGATCACTTTAAGATTTAACTTTGAAATGACCCAGAGACATTAAAACACAGCGGGGAGTCTCATGTGAAAATGTCAACTTCTATCAGGGGTCAATAAAGATCTGGGTTCTTGATTTGGATGCTTGTGTGTGTCGTGCTGATTTGGAGTTGCAAAGGTATGGCTGGGTTGCTATGGTAACAGGGTCGGGGCTAACATACACAGGTGCATGTGAAATTTTCAAATGGCGGTCCAGAGTATAGAAGGTAGAATAAGGGCTGAATCGCAAGAGAGATGATATTTGTTCTTCCAACCGCTTCGTATCCAACAGTTATTTAGAGTGAATAACCAGACTAGCCCTGTGTTGGTGAAGTGGTGAGTAGTCAACACCACCTTATAGTGCAGGAGACCACTGGTTTGATTCCCTGAGTGCCAAAACTCCAGCCACAAGGTCATCTTTGTTCCGGTTTTGAAGTCAAGATAAATGGAGAGGATGTCAGGAAGGGCATTTGGCAAAATAAACTATGCCTAACCTATGACCAACAAGCAAACCATCAGATTATTTGCTATGACAACCCCTGAAGAGGAGAAGTCAAAAGAATTGTATATGTATTTAATATAATAAACTAACTCCCTAGGGGCTTTAATGATTGACAATCAATCAATCCATCAAAAAGGCTGGAAGAACTGGGGAATAGCATCACCCTAATGCTAAACTAAGGCTAAAAGGTTAACTCTAAACTTATGTACTTATGTACAGCCCAAAGGATTTTGCACTGGAAATTCAGTTCATTTGATTATGACCATTTATTTATTGTTCGGTTTTAAATCTTATTTTGGTGATTTTTGGCTTATTGGCCATTTAAACAACTCCTCACAGATTCCATTGTGTTTTGGCCTTTTATTTACACAAGTAAGGGGTTTCTTTTTTCCGAAGTGACAATCTTTTGAAAGCGCTGGAAGAATTGTTTTGGACTCACAGCCAAGAGCCACTCTCGTGTAAACCGGAAAAATTAGTCCTCACTAAACCTAAATGACGTAACAGTCTATATCTGAACAGTTATTGGCTGTCTGCTGACTGCAAGTCAGCTGACCCACGATCACAAACTATGGTACTATTATGCCTCATACGTTCATATTTTGTGTACTAACTGTCAGTAATGTATGTATAAGTACTTACGTTTACTGAACACTTTGAGAATGGCTCGAGAAAACTACAAGATCTTAAAGTAGTTGGGAAGTTACAGACCAGAACTATGTTTTCCTCTGCTGTTTACTTACTGTGTGGTGTAGCGCATTTGCGGGACGCACACCGCCAATTCCTGGACAAATACGGGCACTACAGTTTATTCAAACCAACTCTTGTTTTCTTCACACCTCAGCATATATGTATAAATGCAATGTCGCATGAATGGGCCCTGTGTCTGTTTCAAGATATTCCAGCTTCCACTAAAATACTAACATCAGCCACAAGGAACCAATAAACTGTAGGAATACATGATAACTTTTCTATCTGGGTATTTAAAAGAATTATTATCATTGTGAGAGAGTTTTTTGTTTGTTTGTTTGTTTGTTTGGGTCACTTCAGCTTGTATTTCTCCCAATCTGAAACTATTCAGATCTTTTTTAGAACGACCACTATTGGAGAATTTGTTTATATCATTGTTGTGACTGCATGGGGATCCTACATTTGTTTAAGCACCAACAGTGACCGAGGTTATAATTTCTGTGCTAGAGTGTATTTTAATACATATAACAGTCCATTGTATTGTTTTGTCCAGGTCACTCTTGAAAAAGAGGTTTTTAATCTCAATGAGTTTTTTACCTGGTTAAATAAAGGAATAAAATTTGTTTATTGACATAACCAAAGCAAATCTAAATCAATAAATGCACTATTGCAAGTCAAACAATAAAATATGTTGTTGCAAATGTGCACCATTTGCCCAGTGTCTTAAGTCAGATTGATTTAGATAAAGAAAATGTTTTGTGAATGCATTAATGGAGCCGTTGGTGTTGTGAGCTACTGATGCACAAATGACTCCCCACCGTGACCAAGATTGCTTTGTACAAACACACGACCACAATTAAATGGATGCACAAGACGCAATGAAAGGAGAAGATGGTGAAGAAAAAAAAAGATAATTGGTGTGCTGTCTGTTTGTAGTTGATTTGTTGTTATTGTGTATGTCTGAATGCTAAGATTTATATGAAGAGGGTAACATGCTCCCAGCAGGCTGTTATCATTGATAGTGTACTTTGCAATGCTAATGAAAATGGATGAAGACATGAAAGAAAACAGTATTGCTAGTCAGTCATCCTTAGAAGCCAGTCTTAATTTCAGATAATTAACTTGAATTGATAGAAAAGTTTGAGCTGGGATCATGATCTATGATGGCTCATCTTGGTGGCAATAAGTTCCCCATGCGATGTATTTATATTTTTAAAATATATATATTTATATATGTATTATATTTTATATATTTTTAAGTACTAGATGTGAAGATACCAGTTTCTTCTATTGTGTAATTCCTCCAATGGCTGTTAAAAATCTGTAAAAAATGTCTAGAACGCAAAAAATCAATATCTACATTAGTTAAAACAACTTGAATTCAGATTATTAATCTTGAGTCAAGAAAATGTCACTAGATTGGATTTATTTACATATTAGGCTAAATTACTTCACTTGTTTCAAGTTTTTATTTTTCTGCTTCAAGCTATTTTTTACTTATTTCAAGCACTTCATTTATTTCTTACCTCATGGACAGAAAATTTTGCTTGAAATAAGTAAAAATATCTTGACAACTAAGGGGTATCATGTGTAAAAATCAACACCAGGAGGAAAGGGTCATTTCAACTATAAGGTTTCTTGTCTGTGAAGATACTCACTCATCCAGGCTAACGGAAAATGCAACAGAAGGTTTAAAAAGCAGTCATCTGGACTTGGTTTTTGAAGTTGAAGACGTTTTGCCTCTTATCCAAGAAGCTTGTGCAGTTGTCATTTGGTTTCTCTAATGTACTGTTATTGCAGTAACTCCAGTGGACCAGAATCTGCAATACACCTTCAACTGAAGGCCATAAACCACTCCTTTGAGGACAGTGAGGTCTGAATCTTAGCCAGAGAGAAATGGTGGTTTGAGCGAGGAGTGAAAGAAGCAATCTTTGTCAAAAAAGATAAACCTTCTCTTTACAGAAATGGTGGTCTCAGATACAACCTTCCATCTATTTACAACAGTCTCCTGAACTCCAAACAAAACCAACCAGTTTCACTCAGGTCATTAACATCTGACCAGGTTGGGGAGGGTTAACGACTGTCCCCCTCTCTCCAGTTGAGGACAAAAGACTCCTAATGACCTGAAACCTCTCAGGCTCTTTCAAAGTCTATTTAGTCTCCTGAACCAATAGAAGTTAGTCTCAGGTCTAAAACTCCTCCTTCCTAGGAGAATATAAAGCAGCTCTCTTACCTGTTCAATTTCAGAATTGAGAAAGCCTCTTGGATAAGGGATGAAACATCTTCAACTTTTAAAATGAGAGCTTTTTAAACTTTTTTTTTTTTGCAAATAAGGTTTCTTGTTTCGTTCTTTTTTTTCACTGCTTTTTTTTTTTTTTTTTTTTTTAGAAGTTTTACTCACCAAGAAGGAGGCTGTAAGGACAGAGGATGTCCTGGGACTGTTTGGTTTAGTGTAGTTATTGTTTATGTTTGATTGTGTGTTTATTTTTGATTGTGTGCTCATGTTTGATTGTGACTTTTATTTGTATTACACCTGTTCTCCCTTATGATAGATGCATAACATTTATCTACTGCAACCGCAATGTAAATGTCTATACTGACGGCCAAAATGTGGAAAATCAATCATAATTTCTTTTTCAATACACTAACATTTCTTTGAAGTATCACTCTGTGATGGGTACAAATCCATCTGTGCATGTGTTAGGAACTTGACATAATGACTACATACACATTTAAAGTGCAAGACATAAATAACCAGCTATATGTTTGCTGCATTTATGAAATCCCCCTGCATCCTGCCTTGTTGATCTATAAAATAACCCTCGAGGCGCAGCAATCACAAACATTACAGACGTGCTGCTTTTAACACATGCCACGGGTAATTTTTCATGCTATAAAAAAAAAAACAAACTGGTATATTTGATGCATATGGCCTGATGAGAAGTGTGTACTCTGGCTGTGTATGCTGATTACATGACAGACCACAGCATGTATGTGATTGCTACATAACATACTAACACGGCTGCATACCCACGAGTCAAATTAATATCTAGACAGAGTCCGGACTATATTTAGATGACATATTTATCATCTTCTATCATAGATCACAGCATGGGAGCAGTTCCAGACATTCAAGCTACATTGGAGCAAAGTGGAGCTTGGTACAAATGACTGGAAATGTATGTCTCTCTTTGTATCCTTTTGTATTGATTGAGGTTTCTTTTATGCTAGAATCTACAAGGATTTGAGTGAAAGGAGAGGCAGATTTGACAGGTTGATGACTGAAAATGGCTATGTTTTATCACAAAGATTGAGCAGAGACTAGACAATAGGTGAAATTTATGAAGAAAAATACATAGAAGTCATTTGAGGCCATTTGCTTCCATACTTTAAATGAGAAAGATACTTGATGTTCATAGAATAATTGAACAAGCCCATGTGTGACTGTGATCCTCAAAACTTTCTGATTGTCAAAACTTCAAAATGTCATGCCGCAGTGTTATCCTGGGGTCTGATACATAATGAGGTACTCAAGTTAGACAAAAAGTGTCTTAATAGGATGACTGCTATGTGATACCTTGCTATTCTAAGACTGACAACAGACTTAACCAATATTAAGATTTTTCTGTATTTCAGTAGCTGAAATGTGTATATGTTACTAAGGAGATACAACTTTTTGATAATACTGGTCAAAAGGTACGATCAAACTCAGTTTTTCTCTGTATTATGTACACTCTATTGCCAAAAGTATTTGCCTACCTGCTTTTACACGCTTATCCATATAGGTTTAAAATTACTTTGGCCCACCCTTTGCATCTATAACAGCTTCAACTCTTCTGGGAAGGCTTTCCACAAGGTTTAGGAGTGTTTATGGGGATTTTTGACCATTCTTCCAGAGCTGATTTGTGAAGTCAGACACTGATGTTGGACAAGAAGGCTTGGCTTGCAGTCTTTGCTCTAATTGATCCCCAAAGGTATTCTGTCGGGTTTAGTTCAGGACTCTGTGCATGCCCAGGTGTTTGATTTTATACACCTGTGGCAATGGAAGTGACTGGAACACCTAAACTCAGTTATTTGGGTGTGTGAGCGAATACTTTTGGCAATATAGTGTATGTACTGTATGTTATAGATGCACGTCGCTGCCTGCTTGCTTTCCTTCAGTGGTTGCTGAAGAAGAATCCAAAATCATATTTTATTTGTTTTCTTCCACACAGTTTAGGGACTGCAGGAGCGAGGAGCCCAGCAACTATGGGCTTTAGGCAGGGTACACCTGGACAATGGCCAGTTCATCACAGGGCTGACAAAGAAACAAACAGCCAAACAATGTTTCACTCTCAATTTATTTAATAAAGACGATTTAGATTAACCAAATCACCTAATACCTGGAGAGAACACATGGTATCACTGGGATGACATGCAGACTCCACTCAAAGATTTCATGGTCAGCCGGCCCCGGGGATCAAACCCCCAAACACCACGCTGAGAGGCAGGAATGCTAACCATTACCCACAACATATCCTTCATTAAAAAAATGTTAGTTTTATACTTACATCAATTGATTTTCTCACATGATTTGTACATTTACAAAAATTCATCCATTTGGGTTGAATAAGAATTAGTTTTGAGGCAGATGGTTCACCTCCACGTGGACGTCTAAAAGTACCTGCCCTTGTGAAACATGGACCCATATAACATTTGAGTGGTCAGATTAGCTTCATACTAAACTCGTGCATGTTTCCAAATGAAATCAGTTTTCTGTTGTGTACACCTCTCATAATACAGCACAAAATAACGTCATACACAGTAATTGCACAGCTTCCAACTATGTGCTCTTACCACTCCAACTCTTCTGAACGGCCTTATACTCTGACTTTTAGGGGCTGTACAAATGCCTGTTGGTACAAACATGAAGCGGTGCTGTAATGTCAGATTCACTTTCAGAAGCTTTGAGAGGAGGATTTCCTTTTTGAGCCGCCTCCTGCTGCGATCTGAAGTGGTATAGCCGACTCCAAAGTGTGTGCGAGACAGAGGGCGGGCATCACAACAAAGCCCCTGTATCAGATCTCGTATCAGGTAAAAACTCCTGCAGCCTCTCCCTCTTCACTCCTCACACAACAAAGACTGCTTTTTCAAATCTATTTCTATAACAACAAGCCATACTGTTATTCCCCAGAGTTGCTGCAGTGCATCCTGGGAACTGTACATAGCATGAGCAAACTTGTATTACTCATGACTTTTGGACTTCTTTTGTTTACAGTGACTGAGACGTTGCCGGATGTGACCCTTTGTGAGATTGCTTTGGTGGCGTTTATTAAAAGTAATGTTTCTTTTGACCTGCATTGTTTGCTGCCGGCAGAACATTGTGCAACCTTATAGAAGTTTGTGTTGCGTTATGTCAAGAGGCATTGTTTAAACAAACTTTCATTCAATTTTTAACATTACAGTTCAACTTTGGGCCTGGTTTACTGAAGTATTGCTTGAAATAACATAAATGAATAGTACAAGCTATTAATGGAGCTAAGTGATGTACTTGCCTCTGAGGTTAGCGTCTTACACCAAAGCAGAATTGGCACAAAACTAGGAGGAAACATGTGACTTTGCTTATTTCTTTGGTGTTTTGGTGGCATTTTTCCTTTTGGAGCTGCCCACATTTTGGCTCTGTCACAAATACTCACAAGACTCCTGTGTGACCCTTCATTCAGCTTGCCTCTCATTTTCTCCTCCTTGTATATGCCTAAAAGTTGTGTAACCTAGGTGTCAAATTCACTCATTCAACTCTGCTTCTACATGTTCCCGCTGTTAATTATTGTGGTATGTACACCTCACCTGTCATGTGGGCCGGCGTGGCCAATCGTGTAGCTTTATTACCCTGTGGCACATCACTGTAGGTAGATGTAGTGGGGACGCCGAGGGGAACGCTGCTGCAGGTATGTCTGAGCTTATTTATCGCTGTTTTGTACTTTTATTGTGCCTGCCACTTACTGGTTCAATTGTCAACTTGTAGGAGCCGTCTACCGTGATTTGGCCGAGTCAAAACGAGCTTGTGTGTGTCGTAGAGAGCAGAATTGGTGAGTTCAACCGTTGCGCTAGCGTTAGCCTAGCCCCCTCCATTCATTTGTATGGACGCGCTTAGCCCATTTGTTTGGTGAAGTTTGTGCCTGTCTGTCAAATGTTTATGCTGTTTAAAGACCAACTTAAAAGCCCAATGTCTGGACAAGCCTTCTGTTGAAGTAGACAGACTATAATGTATTTCATGACCTTTGGAAGTGCTTTTACCATAGTGTATGTATTGAATGTAATGCTAGCCTACAGTTTAGCATTTAGCACTTTGTATTTTGACTTGGCTTGTGCTATATTGTATTTTGGACGCTGTGTATTCTTATGTAATTGAAGTATATATCTGATAAATAGTATAGCAAATATTTAGAATTTATAATGAATACATTAGATAAATTATTATACTGATATTTCCCTATGATTAATAAAGATATTCAGATTATTTATAATACAAATAGTATTATGTAAATGTGGCTTTAAGGATAGAATAATGAATTGTGTGCACACTAGACTTATTGAGCTTGGTCCTGCTTTTATACAGGCCAGGCTTTGAATCTGATAGCGAGCTAACGGAGCAGGCCTTGAGCCTAAAGACTGTACTACAAGCTGAAGACTGCTGCCTCTCCTGCCGGGTCGGTAGGGGGCTCCTTGCAGCCCGCAAACCTTTTGCCCCACTGTTCTCATTTGCCAACGTCCCACTCTTCGCACATTACCTCCCACACAAACTTTTGCACAGTCCCCCTGGACTCAACTCTGTTATGACTCAGTTGTGGGTCAAATGAACTTTGGGTGGGCTGGGATTTGTTATTGATTTGCTTGTGTACTGCTGTAGTGAGTTGAAATGATATGTTCTCTCACTAGCGCTTTGTTTATATGAATGGCCATTCTTAGTATGGGTTTTTTAGGAGTTTTTCCTTACCGAGAAGGAGGGTCTAAGGACAGGAGTGTCCTGGGTCTATTTAGTTTAGTGTAGTTATTGTTTGTGCTGATTGTGTGTTAAGTCTGATTGTGTGTTTATGTTTGATCAACTGTTTGTGAAGCCCTTTGAGGCGACTTTTGTTGTGATATTGGGCTATACAAATAAATCTGAATTGAATTGAATTAGTATTATTCATGTATGTCTTTATGTCTAAAATTTGTTAATACATGGTACCAGCAAAAAAACCTAAACCTTTCATTCTCTGTCAACTCACTCCTTGAGCCGAACTCAAGTCTTCTGGTTACAAGCTTATGTGAATTCTAATCGCATTATATTTTTACATAAACACGTGGTTCCTTGCCATGACTTATAAGTCTTTGTAAAATCAATATATCGCAAATTATGCTACAGTTGCTTCTGCCTTTTAGCCACTCTGTGAGACACGGGACTTCAGGGACACCAGGTCGACGCTCCCATTCCTTCAAGGCAATTTTTTATTTTTTTTTTATTTTCTTTTGCCAAGATATGCCAGGGGGAAGTGCATGGGTTTTATTCACCCTGCAACAACTCATTTAGCCATCACACAAATTAGAAACTGAGATGTGACGTTCACAAAGCAATTTTTTTCACCAAGAACTACACTATAATTCCAAAAGTATTTGCTCACCTGCCTTTACACGCATGTAAAAACTTAATATATCCCATTATTAATCCATAGGGTTTAATATGACGTTAGCCCAACCTTTGCATCTATAACAGCTTCAACTCTTCTGGGAAAGCTTTCCACAAGGTTTAAGAGCGCTTCTGGGAATTTTTGACCTTTCTTCCAGAAGTGCATTTGTGAGGTCAGACACTGATGTTGGATGAGAAGGCCTGACTCGCAGTCTTTGCTCTAATTCATCCCAAAGGTGTTCTGTTGGGTTGAGGTCAGGACTCTGTGCAGCCCAGTCAAGTTCTTCCACACCAAAGTCACTCGTCCATGTCTTTATGGACCTTGCTTTGTACACTTTTTTGCAGTTATTTTGGAAGTGGTCATCCCCAAAGTTTTCCACAAAGCTGCAGCCTAGGTGCTTGATTTTATACACCTGTGGCCATGGAAGTGATTGGAACACCTGAATTTAGTTATTTGGGTTGGTGAGCAAATACTTTTGGCAATATAGTGTATGAGAACTGAGTCTGATTTGTGGGTGAGTTGTTCTTTTTATTTCCTCTTGTATCAAAATGAACAAGCTCTTTGTTTACCAACCGTGAAATACCTCATAAAAAAGTAGAAGAATACAAACTCAAGAGCGAGTCATACAGAAACAGAAAGAGATGAGGAGAGAGGAGAGGAGCACATGCACAATGAGCGTACTCAGACACACATTTTCTGAATGAACTGATGTTTAAAATGATGTAAATACAAAAAAGAACCAGTCTTTTGAATAGCTCTTAGAAATAAATGGATTCCCAAAGATTTGGCTCCCGTTAAAGAGCCATAAATCCCATCTCTAAGTCAGAAACTGACAAAAATAAAAAGTTGCATGGTTCCCCTATAATGTTTATGTAAAATTGGGTTTCTAAATTCCCTACTCTATATATATATATTTTATGAATAATTAATATTTATATATTAATTTAGCAGTCGCTTAGCGGGTGCATGGTTGTGTGTATATTTAGCACACCTTGGAGCAGTAGCCAGGTCCTGGGTGTCAGGAACCTCAAGCTGGGAGTCTGGACAACTCTGTGTTGTTTAGGGACATCTTGGCCTTGATTCTTGTTCTAGCCTACAGGAGAGATTACCCTTTCAGGGCCAAGAATGCCAGTGTCAGTCTGACCTAAAATAACCACCATCTTTACCTTCTTTATCTTGAAAAGTTTATGAAAAAATCTGCTTAAGTTGCCTCAGTTGGTGAGGGGAGAAGTGGGAATTGGGAATGCTGTGGAACCGAGGACTGTTTTTATCAAAAATGACCAACTCCTGTTAACAGATAACAGCTAAACAGACAGCATAAAAAAATTAAGCAAAACATAAAATATACATAGTGCTTGTAATAGCTTATCAAAGCCTTTATCTTTTGACCATGTCTGAAAAAATAATGACTTGACTGGGCTGGGCTATTGGAAATCATATCACTCATGACCTCACTGCGTCCATATCGTGGTCAAGCTTATTAATAATAAAACACATGGTAAAGTTTTAGTTGTGGGTGCATCTGAGCCCTAAAGTTAGTGGGACATGTCAGAAGTAGTTCTCAAAGTCTTCTTGCCTTGCCCACAGAGACACAGTGTCTCTCTCAGTGGGCTCCGGGGCCATCTGTGACAGAGGAGCCGCGCCGCCGTGGAGGGCCCCTCAGATCTGCTTTTTATGATCTACACATGATAAAAGAAGGACAGAGAAAAAAGGTCCACTACTCCTCAAACAGTGCAGCGAGCTACAGAAGAAAATGGACTTTTAATAGACACACAGAGAGAGGCCGACTCATGCATATGCAGCCGACGAAGCGTGAGCCAGTACAGCATGTGCACAGAATACTGGGACAGAGAAAAACAGGAGCACTATGACAGTCAGTACCTTTTAGTACATGTAAGTAGAAAAATTAAACCATTCAAAACTTATTTTGAATGGATAACTGGAGGTCTTTTACCAGACTAACAAACCCAGTAAAAGCAGTTCATTTTTGGTTTTTGGGGCATAACTTACTCATACTATAAACGTTGCTCAGACAGTGCCAATGGCAGCAACAACAGTTTTGCAGCTTGTGCAGCTGTGTGTGCATTGTGCCCAACTTGGAGCGGTAGGCAGTGCCCGGCTTCGACCAGCTTGTAAAAGCTGACCACTAAGACTTATTACCCCCCCCTCCCTGGTCAATTAGGATTCTGACCCACCAGTTTGTCTCGTTAAGAGTTGATCTACCACTTAATTTTTGATGTTTCAAAAATGTATGGTCCAAATACAACATAAGCTGTGTACGAATATCATCCCTAGCCCCTAACCCCTCAATCACTATATAGTAGACTATAGAGTGTGCAAAGTTAGTGAAAAGATTCAGACTGTCTATTTTTTTTATCTTGCTGTTAATCATGTGACTCTGGAGTATGTGTAGAAAAAACAGCAAAACTCTGCTCATAACGGGCTTTGCTAACGTTAGCAATTTTACACCACAATGCCTTATTTAAAGGGGCTATATTGTGCAAAATGGACTTTTCTGAGGTTTTTACCATGTTATGATGTTCCCTCATCAAAAACATACCTGGAGTTGTGTTTTGCTTCATTCACGCATATTTGAGTAATCCTGTATTCTCTGGAATGGCTGTTCTGAGGCCTCAAAACTCTCCATTCCATGAACCCTCACCCACTCCAGGAAGCACTGACCAATCAACAAGCCCTCTCCCGCTAATCTGCTCTCATTTATCCAAAAAAAGTGTACAGCTTCTGATTCCTCACTTTTTTCATTTTGTAGTAAAAAGGCATCATACAAAAATTTAAGGAAGTGAAGTGTTTTTTTTTTCTTTGATTATGTACTAAAGACCACCAAACTCTGCACTCTGCTGCCCTCTGCTGGTCTCTTCCCCTGTTTCTTTATGGCACTAGTAGAAAACATTTTATTTTAGCCCTATAATATTCTTAAAGGCTGAAAAACATGCAATGCTGTTCTACAGGTGAACAAGATTGGTTTAAAAATATAAATAAAAGCATAACATATCCCCTTTTACAATAACTGCTGTTCTCCAAAACTCGCAAAGCATTCTGGTTTATAATGCCCATCTACTGATTATTGCTGTCCACTACCTTTATTGATGCATTGTGGAAAACTTTGAGTGTGCTACTTTTCATTCACTAGACATCTGGACACCACTACAAAATGGCATGACCACTATATTGTGCACTATATACGTAAGGAATATGGATGACATTCAGACACAGCCATAGTGTGTTGTTTTGACAATTTCACCCCATTTTGACCTGAATCAAAATCAGGCTGACGACACTAAAGTTTAATATCAGTCTATTCTACTCACGTACAAGGTGCCGAGTATGAATTTTCACAACTTAAAACTGTCAACACATCAATATCTATCCCAGGATAAACAAATACAGGAAGGTCATGAGGTACATCTGTTTAACATTTTCAACTTCTGCCACATCAGTCACTGTCAGGAGGGTCTCACTGCGACATCAGTGTTTGTTGCAGAGACAGACAGGATGTATATGTGAGATGGTGTCAAGGCTGGACATATAGAGACGTATAGAATAAATGTTTTACACTGGTAACAATGAGAGACATGACACAGAACGTCCCTGGAGGCTGTTTATCTGCCGCTGTTTACTCCTTGCCAAGGTCTGTGAGCAACTACGGTAGCCTTGTTAGGACACTGTGATGTCTAAAAATCAATATGGATAAGATCAGATGACATTAAAACTAAAATCCATTCATTTCAATTGAATGCAAGATTTGTATGCATAAAGAAACTTGATTGTACTTCATTTTCTGCAGTGCTCAGTTTGTCATTCTCAGCAGCTATAGGAATGAAGGGTAGTAATGAAACTACAGTATAAACTCCTTTCATTTGGTTTTGAATGTGTTTTCCAAGAAAAAAGTGAAATGTTGTTTTGACCAATCAGTTGCATCAGGAAGGGCATCTGCTATAAAACCTATACCAAATTGCCAATGAGATCATTTACTGCTGGCAACCCCAAAGAAAGTGAGCTATTTTTTTATTTATTTTTTTTAAGCTTTGCCAAATGTATATTCACTTGTGAAGTGGGTATGAAACCTCTCCTATTCAAACCAGTTTCCACTAAAACCAATCATCTGACCTATGCACTGCTTTGTTTCTGTGATTGGTTGTATGTTTTTCAAATTGCATCAGTCCTATGGCAGTTTTATGTATTTTGGTATTCTTCCTGAACTCTGGCTGCTCTATCAAGAGGTAATTCAGAGTTTAGCTCTACCAATTGACCTTTACCACGGTGCAAATCCGCAAAGGTTTGATTTTGTTTTGGCCTTTCGTTTACACAAGTTTTTTTTATTCGCAAAATTTTGAGAATGCTCGAGAAGGTATTTTGGTCTCAGAGCTGCTTGGAGCTGCTCCGCACTCGTGCGGGCATACTCACTGAAAACAAAGACGTAACAGTCCCAGTGTGAAAAGCGATTGAGTGTCTGCCGGCCGCACATCAGCTGACTCGTGATCGCAAATTACAAAGCTTTTATACCTCATACGTTTATATTTAGTCAAGCAACTGTCACATAACTCTGTAAGTACTTTACTTTCTTTCTTTCAGCATGGCTCCAGAAAACATGATTTTAAAGTAGCTGGAAAGTTTCCTCTGCTGTTTAGTCACTGTATGGTGTAGAGCATTTGCTGGACAAATACAGACGATGCACTTTATTCACACCCATTGTTGTTTTCTTATCAGTGAATATAAAAGTGAATCAGAGGCGGCATGACTGTTGTATTTTTTTCTCGCTAGCATTGCTGTTTAAACGGCTTCTTATTGTTATCTGTTTGTTACTCCAAGGTACTCAAGGTATTTGAGAAATCAAGGGTGCCCATTTTTGCAACAACTTCTCTATAGAATTTGATACGGAAAATGTCTATTGTGCTGTTTTGTGGCTCTGTGGTATAATTGCCATTGACTCTTGACCATCTACTGTGTACATTACTGTATATTGTTATGCTATTGTTGTTGCAATAACAATGTTTATGGTCATAGTTAGATCATTTTTTGCTGCAGGGTTCTGACTAGAATGCTACAAATAAAGACAAAGGTTTCCATGTTGAAGTCCACCCTGACCTCTTCCTATGGCAACACTGTCTCTATATATTTCCATCTACACAATACTAATGCTCTGTCCTGTCACTTTGATTTGACTCTTTGATGATTTGTGGCCAAACCCTGTACATCCCAGTGCGCTTTGACTCCAAATAAGGATACAGCACTTTAGATGTGTTGCCGAGGACAGCCTATGTGTCATTAATGCTATAGTGTATATAGAAGGCACAGTCTGAGTCATGTGACTGCTGTAGGCTTCTGTCCAAAGACGTCAAATCAACTCACTTCTGGACGTCAATACAATAACAGGAGCACACGTTTTTTTGTCCAATAAAATGTTAACTTCTACTGTGGGCAATGAAGTGTTTGTTACTATATATGTCAGAGATGTACTGGGACGTCCTGGAATGACAGTGAGTACTTTCAGGCTTATGGAAGAAAATACAAACGTGCACTGAAGCATAAATGTAGTTTGTCAACCAAGACTCTGCGTCTTAATCATTTTGTCATGTCCAAGATTGCACAATCCTTTATTGCCATATTGTCATTTTAGTAAACCAAATTAAGATGTTTTTAGAGTTTATAGAAGGACAACTTTGCAGAAGAAGCTCTGAATAAAAGACAATAATTAGATACTTATTATCTGAACATTTTAATCAATTGCATCTCGCAACTATATGGTTCCCTAAAAAGCTTAAAACCCCAGCCACAATCTTTGCTGGTCCCAAGCCCAGATAAATGTGTCCATTCAGCAACTTTATTGTGGATGTTCTCAAAACTCAATACTGCCTAACTGGTTTAGCATCGCTGCAATAATGTAGTGCTCTTCAAAAATCTCCTCAAAATGCACAAAATATTTTCAATAAGCTCCTTTTGTTAGTTATTAAAAGTGAGCAAGCAGAAGAACATGAATGATATTTAAGAAAAAACAAAGCCCCTTTGGCAGGCCTTTCTTTCAGGGGGCACCAAAGTGAATGATTTGCACTTTCATAATAATAATAATAATAATAATAATAATAATAATAATAATAATAATAATGCATTGGTCTTATCTAGGGTCAGGCTGGCAGAGATGTGGTTGTCATTCTGCACCAACGGCCTCTTCGACCACCACCAATCACACAATCATACTAACACAGTCATACAGGCAAGTTGGATGAAGTGTCTTGCCCAAGAACACATCGGCAGTATGAACTACAGACAGCAGGATTCAAACTGCCAACCTTCTGTTTAAAACAACTGCTCTACCTCCTGAGCAAAGATTGCCCCATGCACTTTGGACCGGCACAGATTTTAGCTGGATTTTTTCAGGAAACAAAAATCTGCTTTAAAATGTTTGAAAATGAAAACATTTAGATTATTATTATTTCTTTTTTTTTTTGTAAATTTTGACCAATTAAACCCTACAACAGAGGAAAATACAATGTTTAAGAATTCTAAATGAACTTGCATGCCTATTCGATTGGCAAAG
Source organism: Bostrychus sinensis (assembly GCA_020698575.1). NCBI lineage: Eukaryota > Metazoa > Chordata > Actinopteri > Gobiiformes > Eleotridae > Bostrychus > Bostrychus sinensis. The sequence continues at coordinate 28,181,101 of CM036240.1, read as the reverse complement.
CCCTGTCTAAGCCCTGCCATTTTCCAGAGTAATACAACTCAACCACACTCGCCCTTGGAACAAACTGTAAATAAATTCCCTGACCTTTTCCACAAACACTATACCCCCGCACACAGCGCAATGGTTTGCTGAGATTGAGGAGATTGTATGTGGCATTACACCGGGAGAATCTCTGCTCCAAGGTCACCTTCTCTTGTATCAGTTACAGGTGAGGAGCCTCACTGTTGGACTGTGTCCTGGGGATATTTCTCCCTCCACTAAAGTCCATGCTGGTGTACGGGTGACATGGTTAAAGCCTCAGGTCTGTGCACTTGTGTTTGGATCTATATTAAGATTAGGAAACATTTGTACATCCACAGGGGAGAGGTGTTCAGAGGCAAGAAGTACACAGAATTGGGTTTAAGATCACTCGAATCAAAATAGGTCTTACGTGAAACTTATATTCATAAACTATCGGCCATCTGGGGTCGAAAGAAAAAAGCTTAAAGTTACCTCTCCACATACAGTTGTACTTAATAGGAGAATGCTGAGATCCAGCTCAGAGCCCGTCCAGTCTATCTTCACCATTCTCAGCTGCTTCTCTTGTGGTGGAGCAGCAGCTCTACTCTGAGATCCTCCCGGGTGACTGATCTCCTCACCCTATCTGTAACGAAGGGCCTATTTACTGGCGATGTCTTGATAAAATTTTTTTGGCTCCCGATCTGATACCAATCATTTCATGTTTGGTTTTGGCTGATTCGAGTCCTGATACCGATCTTTTTTATTATTTATTTATTTTATATTTTGTAATTACACCTAGCATATTGCACAGCTGTGTTTTTATGCTAAATATATGTACAAAACAGCGGCAAAGCAGCAGTAGTGTACATTACCGTCACAATGACATCAGTGAAGACATAAAAGTCTTTTAGTTTAAGCCCTCTCTGCTTCTAAAGGCCAGGTCTATTATAATCTTTACACACCATATGAAGCCTGTGAAAACACGCCAAGCAGAGCATGTGGCTAATTAGCATACATAAATAAAGACAGGTAAAGTTACTGCCGAAAGCTGCACACCACGCTATGCTGTTTGTTTTGGTCAAACTGCTGTCACATCTAAATGAAGGCAGAGTCTCCACTTAGTATTTAGCTAAGCTGCTGTCGCTGCTAGCATTAGCCACAAAACCGCTAACAGCTGCAGCTCTTGGGGGATGCTATTCCCACTGCAGTTGATTATAGCTAGAGCCTCTTTTGACATTGTCCAAAGTAAAAAAAAACATAAAATAATCAGATTAATTTGTTTTTTGCCCAGCCCTACTGTAACACTACTACTACATGCTACGGTGGTTTGTGTTTTGGTTTGAGGCAGATGTAAAACATAAGATTGGCCCAATCACATGACTAAATCCAATCCCATCATTTAAAAATCCATTGATCTTTCGGGATCAGGACATCCCTACTATGTATGGTCACCCCTACCTCATGACCATAGGTGAGTGTAGGAATGAAGGACCCAGGCCTACCTAAACTGCTGCACCACATGAGATAGCAACCCAACCATTTAAATTTATCTTAGTAACACTTGCTGTAAAAGGTGGAGTGTTTAATAGTGTCTTATGGTGAATTTGCAGATATATACCCTCCTGATTTAAGAGAACTTTGAGTTTTGCAGTGAAATGTTTTGAAATGTGAATAGCTGGTGGGGCTTAGAGTGGACACATTGATCTTTAAAGGTAAATCATCAACCTTAATTAAAGAGTTTCGGAGCGAGTGTGATGACAGAAAGAAGTTTTTGCAGGGTGAATAAAGTTTCCTGCTTAAAGGGATTCCCTTCAATCAGTCAACACTCAAGGTGACCTAAGTGCTTTCCAATAAGGTGTAAATAGCTCAGTTGGTAGTGACGTTCGCCCACTAACCTGAAGGCTGGCAGGCTGCTGCCGGCATTGCCGTTGTATCCTTGGGCCAGACACTTCACCCACCTTGCCTGTCTGAATGTGTTATTGTGATTGTTTGTTTGTGGTAGTTGCAAGGGCCGTAGACGCACAATGGAAACCATGCTTCCATCATTGAGTGTGACTGAGGAGTAAATGAATAATGCACCAAATTGTAAAGAAACTTTGAGTGTCTAGAAAAGCATTATATAAGACTGATGCATTATTATTATTATCATCATCATCATCATCATCATCATCATCATCATCATCATCATCAATAATAATAATAATAATAATAATAATAATATAAAAAACTATGAAATCAGAAAAAAAAAAATATATATCTACATTGATACAACAAAATATAAAGTGACACAGCTTTACACACAGCAAGTGTTAAAAGCCGGTCTAAATAAAAAAGCTTTAAGCCTGGATTTTAAAAGACCAAAGTCAGTAATGGTGCGCATATCAGGGAGCAGCTTGTTCCAGAGTCTAGGCTCAGCAACAGAGAAGGCCTGATCACCCCAGTGTTTATAACTTCCAACATAAGTTGATTAGATGATGTTTGGGTTAACAATTCAGCCTCCCTTAGCATATCTTGGTATAAAACCAGCCTTGCAAGAATGGGAAGTTTAGGGTGGTACGTCCTGGTTAACCATAACAATGAGACGAGGAGAAATCAAGAGTCAAGCCAAGCAAGGGGTCAGAAGTCAACCAGACAGAGTTATTCCATTAATGTTTGACTCCAAAATGTAGTGGGTGCTCTGTTGAGAGAAATGTGGCTAACAACAGCAAAGAAATAAGCAAAGTTACATGGTTCTCTCTTAGCATTAGCTCCTGAGTATTCATGATATAAAACAAACGAGATAGGATGTATGGATGTGGTATAGAAGACATGTACATAGATTTATCATCACTTTTTGTACATTGTATTTTGTTTTTTCAAGCTTCATGCCAGGACCTATTACATCTCATGATAAATCCCACTGCCTCCACTTCATAAGACGCAAACTCCATGCTTTTTGCACCAACTTGACTCACATCCAGTGACTAAGTGCATCTCTGTAAGTTTGCCCACAACACATTATTTCTGGACATGACTCAGCACACTTTTGCATCACTTTTGCATGGATGACTTGTAAACAAATTACATCCACAGATATCACCGCCATCCTCTTCTTACCTCATCTCTCTCCTCCCTCTTTCGCCTTTGTGACTCCATCTGTATATCCTTTCCAAGTTATTTTGACCATCGCTGACAAATCATCCCCCCTTTATCGCTCTCTCCACAGAGGTGCCCTTCGTGTAAGTGGGAGAATTTAGCATCTCCCACACATACACACATTGTGAGAAAGTGCACATTCAAAGCGCGGTGACAGATTCGCAGTACGACTTGAGTTATTACATGTTTCAGACCTTTGTCTCCCTGTCAGTGCGGATGATTCATGCCCCCCGGGTGGCTCCGCTCGCCGGCACTTTCGTCTTTTCTTCTCCCTTCTGTCTCCTCTGTCATTTGAAACGGCGCTTCATAATTGTATACATCGAGATATACATGGCCCTTTTCCGATTCGCCACAAATGCAAATGAAAAAGGGAAGTGCGCGGAAATGGAGACGCAGAGACAGCTCAATGAAAAGGTCAGAGGGTCATTGTCAGCAGAAGAGGTGTGATGCATTCAAGGGATTGGTATAAATTAAGGAGGGTATGTGTTTTGAGATTGCATTTTTTGTTATATCATTATCAGTGAAACTATACAGAAACACTTACAATTAGCATTAAGTATGTAAAAGTATAGGTAGATGGAAGAAGTACAAACATGTACTTGTGTACATGTACAAAAAGTTGAAAAAGTATGAGAAGAAAGTTTACTCAAGTAGAAAGAACCTACTACTACTACTACTACTACTACTACTACTACTACTACTACTACTACTACTACTACTACTACTACTACTACTACGCCACTGAGGTAAAAACAAACTTCTACCATATAACTTGGCTCTTTTCTTAACTATTTTTTGTGGCCCTACATTTTCTCTCTAAATTTCGGTGTAAAGCACTGCCGTAAATACTCACTGGTCCTGTTGACAAAAATCTGAAAAATAAAGCCATCCCTAGCTTGCTCTTATGGCTAACCAGGACTTTACACTTTCGAATGAGACCCAAGACTTCAGGGACTTGATTTTTAGGAGTAAAGAAAGCTTTATTCACTTGGGAACAACTTCTTTAGTCCCACCATTCTCAAACTGCGACCATAAGTAATCCTCTGTGTATAGGCTATATTTATTGAGAAGGCAGTTTCTCTTTGCTATACCTAGGATTAACTGCATTTTATTTGGATTAAAGAATGAGACGTTTTGGTTGCTATTGCATTTGTGCATGTGTATGCAATGACTCATTACAGAAAATATAATATGAATTATGTAGAAAATAATAATTGCAGGGATAATGTCCTTTTTTTATTTTTTATCTTTGTTGTCTGTTGCAAAGAGAAAACGATTATCAGCAACTAGTGTCCCACATAATCATATCCCAACTATGAGTCTTACACAAAATGATGACAAATTGCATACTAAACTACATAAACCAGTGAATCATAAAGGCTGTGTTTTCACCTTGTCTTTGACACGGCTCTGATCTGTTTTTACAACCTTTGTAACTAAAAAATCTGACAGAGAATGCATTTATTGTTGGTTCGATCTCGCTGGGACCACTGCCAGGGACAAACACAGACTGCAGCATATTGTGCGCTCTGCTGAGAAGGTGATCTCTCCAGGACCTGTACATCTCCAGGATTCTGGGCCGTGCAGGTCGAATCACAACTGACACTTCTTATCCTTGGCATGGACTTTTTGAGCCGCTCCCTTCAGGCAGGAGATCTATTTGGACAGTTTCTTCCCCTCTGCTGTTGGACACATGAACACTAGATAACCCTGCTCTGTTAACGTCACTTTACTACAGTCACTTTATAATGCCCTGGTCCATATTATGCACTATTATGACTATAACAATGTCTGGCTTGTGTATTCCATTTGCCTGACATGTGGACTAAAAGAAGACACTTGTTTTGGATTAGGAGGAACTGGCTTTGGAGGAAATGACTTTAAAGGCAAGGCACTTTAAGCCTACCTTACCTGTATATATTGTAAATGTGAGACTTTGGTTACATTCTGGACTTGGTTCAGTTAGTTGCAGGCCTGACATAGACAACATGTATAAATAAATTGGTATAAACTGCCACTGATGAGTTAATAGGTGATGACTCCACCACAGTGTTAAAAGATTTTAAAGGAGCTTGTTCACTATTACTACTACTACTACTATTACTACTACTACTACTATTACTACTACTACTACTACTATTACTACTACTACTACTACTACTACTGATGAAGAATACAGCATTCATTGCATGTACATGTGGTTTCTTCAGGCATGGAATCCTGAGATAAGAATAGTCTTTTGAAAAACAATAATGAGCCCTCAGGGAAACTGCATGGGACTATTAAAATCCCTTATTTTCCACTGGCTGGAGGTTTGGGCCCCTGTGGTTTTCTTGTAGAGTGGCACCGTGAGCACGTCGAGAGCCTAATAAGCTGCTAGATAACATCAAACAGATCTTCACTGAATTCTATCTACCTGAATATCTATTTGATCGCATGCCCCAATGGATCTTTTATTCTAAGTCTGATCTTGTATTACACTGTCAATCACATGTGCATGTAAAGGTACTGTACATCTTAGCCAGTGCTTCGTTCATTCCTATATCAGATTGGCACCGTGTTCTTTTCTTATCTCTGGCCATTGTGCACGTGTCCCTGGGACCTCAGAAGGACAGTGCTTTTGGCACTGAAAGAATAGATGTAATCCAATGTGTTTGAATATGGCTTACAAAGTCAAAGTCCCCCAAACACACACACACCTGCATCACAGAACCACATGCAAACACGGCTTATCGCTACATGCACAAAGTGGACACTGCTGACATTTTTTTTTAATTTTGTATGTTTATTTAAAATGTACTGTAAAAGAAAAACACATGATCTTGTTTTGCCCATGTGTAGTCATCCATCCTTTAAGTTTGTATTCTTTCCTGCCACTATTCTCTGTTCTCAAATATCAAAGTTGTGTTTTGTTGTTTTGCATGATGTTAAGGTACACTTGAGTTCATGCATTCATGTTTGTTTATATCATAAAAATTCCAAACTTGCCAACAAGAATGATTTTCACTATTATGGGTTTTAGGAGAATAATACATTGTACATTGTCTAATACACCGATTCAGCATACTAATGACCAATGAGAAGAGGTGGCAAAAAGGTGAAAAAGTTTGCCACTTTCTCCAATTTCCTGCTGCTACTACCACTTCTACTATCCCCTACCTACCTGTGACTTTCTCATTGCAAGCTGAGCATGCTGCACTTATTACATTAATTACTCACTTTAAATATCACTTAAATATCACCGGAGCAATAAGCGACCCTCTTATTCATTGTGTTTTTGTGTTTAGATTTCATTATCTACAGAATTTAGCCACTAGCGCCGCCTGCTGTTATGGATATTTACTATGTCTCGCACACGCACAGAAGCAGGAAAAACAGCAAGAATCAGCCATGTTCATTTAGGATACAGGTCAGCGGTGCACCCCTCACTTCCCTGCTCTTCAATACTCCTCCTGTCATTGGTCCACCTGTAGAAACGAAGCTAACGCGTACCAGACAAACTTCTTTGTATAGAATTGGTAAAGAGTTTGTCTGGCCTGCCAGGCTACTATGAGCAAGTTTGGAGACGTATATGTGTTCACTGAGCTAGCAGCTAAGCAAATTTGCACAAAGCTTGAAATTACATAAACTAAAACACACAAAAAAACTCTAAATCTACTGGACATTAAGTTTGTTTTTCCTTAAAGACGTTTCAGTGTTCAGCCAAACATCTTCATGAGTTTGAATTTACAGGAAACAGGAAGACACTGGCATTAAATACACAGCTGAAGGTCACATGATCAATCAGTGTGTGATCTATGTTAGAGTGGAGAAGCCCTCACTAAACGGGGGGGGGGTTAAGACATCATCTCTCTGCTATTTACAATCCTGTCTTAAAGGCTGTACCTCAGCATTTTGTGATTGAAGCTTGTTCTAGAGTAGAGGAGGAACACCACCATCAGCTGAGGTTTACCATCTTATCTGGCAACACAGTCAATGGCGGTCATTTTGTTGAAATGGCATGTGCTGGAGTGACATTGCCATTTTTGACATGGCATGTCACACACTGATTGATCATGTGACCTTCAGCTGTGTATTTAATGCCAGTGACTTCCTGTTTCCTGTAAATTCAAACTGATGAAGGTGTTTGGATGAACACTGAAACGTCTTTGAGGAAAAACAAACTTAATGTCCAGTAGATTTAGAGTTTTTTTGTGTGTATTTGTCATATACCCACTGGATCAGACAGCAACTGGTTAATAGCTGCTGATAATTTATAAACATACACCGCTCAAAAAAATAAAGGGAACACTTCAACAACACAATGTAACTCCAAGTCAATCACACTTCTGTGAAATCAAACTGTGTCCACTTAGGAAGCAACACTGATTGACATCAGTTTCACTGCTGTTGTGCAAATGGAACAGACAACAGGTGGAAATTATAGGCAATTAGCAAGACTCCCCCAATAAAGGAGTGGTTCTGCAGGAGGTGACCACAGACCACTTCTCAGTTCCTGTGCTTTCTGGCTGATGTTTTGGTCACTTTTGAATGCTGGCGGTGCTTCACTCTAGTGGTAGCATGAGACGGAGTCTACAACCCACACAAGTGGCTCGCCTGTTCCCCAGATCCTAATCCAAGTGAGCACATCTGGGACATCATGTCTCGCTCCATCCACCACCGCCACGTTGCACCACAGACTGTCCAGGAGTTGGTGGATGCTTTAGTCCAGGTCTGGGAGGAGATCCCTCAGGAGACCATCCACCACCTCATCAGGAGCATGCCCAGGCGTTGTAGGGAGGTCATACAGGCGTGGAGGCCACACACACTACTGAGCCTCATTTTGACTTGTTTTAAGGACATTACATCTAAGTTAGATCAGCCTGTAGTGTGTTTTTCCACTTTAATTTTGAGTGTGACTCCAAATCCAGACCTCCATGGGTTAATAAATTTGATTTTCATTGATAATTTGTGTGATTTTGTTGTCAGAACATTCAACTATGTAAAGAACAAAGTATTTAATAAGAATATTTCATTCATTCAGATCTAGAATGTGTTATTTGAGTGTTCCCTTTATTTTTTTGAGCAGTGTCTATTTGAGAGAGAGTTTCTACTATTTCTTGCTGTTTGCATGTTGCTTAACTCTGTAAACTCTCATCAGGAAAGGTATCATATTTCTCACAGTGCAAAAGCTCAATCATCATTGTCACCTATCATCTGAAGAATTAAAATCAGTCTCTGCTCAGATTACTCTCATTGTGCCACCAGCTGCACGTCCAAGTCACTGGCAAAATATCACATTGAGGTTGAAGCCACTCGGTTTTAGCTCAGTTTGCAATACTGATGCCGCCCCTCATTTGAATAAGCTGCAAATCAACAGCAAATCTACACCTGGGACGCAGGATTTGCATCGCTTCCTCCCACGTGCATGCATTAGAAATGGATGAACGTTGTTTTAGACATTTAGATGTGAATAGGTTGCATGCATTAAAAGTTGTAATTCCTTTGGATCGTTTTATCTAACTTGCAGAAACAAATTTTTCTCCATCTTTTTTTTTTTTAATGTAAAATGGTGTACACTAACACATTTATTTGGTATGAGCAGTTTTGTATGAGCATTTCCTATATTTGCATGTCTTTGGATGATGGAAGGACCCAGCTGGTTGATCACCAAATATTCATTCCCTCATTTTCTCCTGCTTTTTCCTGCTAGGGGTAGCAGATACTGGAGCCTATACCACTAACTATGGGCTTTATATGGGCTACACCCTGGACAGTGGCCAGTTAGTGGCAGGGCTGACACACAGACAGACAGCCATTCACTCTAACATTCATTCACTAGCTGCAATTCTCCAAACACATGCCTTTGGACGGTTGGAGGAAGAAGCCAGAGTAATCTAAAGGCTGGGACACAGGGCCAATTATCGGCTGTCTTGTCGAAAAGTTTGACTCGGTCGGCAACGTGAGTCTGTTTGGCGTCTTCTACACCATTAGAGGTAATACAGACAGTTGGACCTAGTTCTGGCCGATTAAACATTTTGAATTGACGTCAGGCACAATTTTGTCAAAAAGCTTGTGTTTAGCATTAAAATATAAGGAATTTTTGTTCTAAGAAGTCTTCATTATGATTCCCACATCTGTGATGCTAATGTGCTGCAGTTAGCTTACCTTAGCTTGTAGCTTTGTGCAAGTAAAAATATAATCCTCCTCTGAAACAGCTGCAATAATCCAGTCCCTTTTATTCATTACTGTGATCAGTCGTGTTTAATTTAGCATTTAGTATGATTATTATTCACTGATAAATATTTGAGTTAAAGTTAAACAGTGAGTGTTGTGGAGATTTGTTTGCGGTTATATGGGGCTCCTGTAAAGTTTAGTGACTAGCTCCGCCTGCTGTTGTAAAGAGTGATTATGTCTTGCACATGTGCAGAACTAATGCGCTGCTTGGTTTTGGCTCTAAGTCGCTTCGGTGTGTTTGTAACTACTTTTAGTGTCGACAAGGGGAGACGTGAGGTGACAAAGCAGTTGCCCTGACTCTTCTGACGGTGGTCGGGCATTGGTTGATGTGTCCCAGACTTAAAACAACCCATGGTAACACAGGGAAGACATTCAGACTCCACCCAGAGAGATTGTGTGGCCTCCTTGCTGGGAGGCACTAACTTCTCTGCCACCATGCCCCCCTGATCACCAAATAATAGTCCAAAAATATAATACTGTTCATACTTGGGGTAATATATTGGCATGCTACACCTTGAAATCAACAGTTATTACCTGACCATATACAGTGGATCCCACACTCTCACCAACACTTCTTTTAGGGAGATTGCATTTTACAGCAAGAAAGAGAAGCCAATAAAGACAAACACCACCTTTTGATCTTAACCCTCCCGACGCAGAATAAAACTCCAACTATCCCAGCTTAATTCCCAAATGCAACAATCCCATAATGCCTTGTTTTCATCATTCGACTGACCTCGTCACATAAAAGCCCAAAATAAAAGTCTCATTTCTCCCAGATATTTGTGTTGACCCAGAGGTCTTTCGATTAGTTCCTGCATTTCTCTGAGCTCTTCCCTTGGCCGCATCCCCACTGCCCTTTTCTTTTTATAATCTGCATTTACTCAGCACTCAGAGAAATATGAATATTTGATATAGAACATTTGGAAAAAAGTGACGAGTATGGAGTCCACTGGTGTGATAGTAGTCGGATGATGTTTTTGCTCGTGTTCTCGGGAGGACAGAGTAGGTACTGTGCCAGAGGAAATGTGCAGTGCCATCTGGCTTTCCCGACTGAAAATGGACACTTAGAGAGAAGAGGACAGGTGTTGGTCTGAAGCATGGCTAAGAATGGGTCTCAGTCGTTGATTTAACCTTGAACTGTCAGATACACCCACTTTGATATTGGACATTGTATAATTATGAGTACATTTGCTAAAATATACTTGTAATAATGCTAGTAGATAATTTAAATTGATTACATTTTAGAGGAAAAATATCTCAGATGCATGGAAGGTAGTACACTCACCTCACAACCAAGAAGGTCTGGGTTTGATTCTAGGTTTGGGCACTACAAGAAGCAGTGGCACTAGTCACAATAGAAGTCTATCTGTACTTTTTACTTTCGCTCAAGTGATCATTTTGTTGGGTATTATATGAGTTATATTACTTGAGTAATATTCCTAACATTCCTTGTACTTTTACTTGACCCATGTTAAGTTACTTGTATTTATTGAAATTTGTTTAGCTTACAGTGTTTTCACTTCTGCTGTGGTGGAATCTGAGTAGTCACTAAGTAAGTCAGTATTTTGCATTATTAGTTCCACTATTTCAAGTACATGGCACATATAAAGTTGCTACTCACTGGAAAAAGTGTAATATCATTTGATCTCAGTCCTTTAAATACTATTGCACTGAACGGTGCCACAGTTTTGGCTGTACAGTGTTTGTACCCCAAATGGGGGAATGTGTCAATGTTTTCAAAGCCCAATGTTCCCACATTTTTAAATTAATTTCAAAATTAGGCCCTCTGTTCCCACAACCTTTCTCACATTTCTGACTCTTTTTTTTTGGCCCTATATTCTCACAACTCTGTTCCTACATTACTAAGATTTATTTTTAATATGTTCCCACATTTTTAAAATTATTTTCAAAATTAGACCCTATGTTACCAAAGCTCTATGTTCCCACCAATTTATTTTATTTATTTTATGTAATCTTTATTTAACCAGGCAAAATAGTTTGAAAACCAGTTCTTATTTGCAAACATGACCTGGCCAAGAGGCCCCCAAATAAAGTGTTTGCAATTTGAATCAGATTAAAGGAAAACAAGCTAATCGCTCCATTAAAAATGTATTATTCTCTTTTTCTAACTTCTGGCTTTGGAACACAAACATTCTGTTTACATACACAAGAAGGGTCTATTTTATTTATGTATTTATTTGCCAGAAAAGCTAAACAAAGAATAAGAACTAAACAAGAATGTCCGGGGGCAAAACCAAAGTCCAGGGAACAAAAAATATCCGGGGGCAAAACCAAAGTCTACGGAACAAAACAGGGCCCCGGAGAGAGTTCAGGCTGCTCCAGCGGCGGCGCGGGCCCCGGAGAGAGGTCAGGAGGCTCCAGCGGCGGCGCGGGCCCCGGAGGGAGGTCAGGAGGCTCCGGCGGCGGCGCAGGCCCCGGAGGGAGGTCAGGAGACACTGGAGGCTCCGGCGGCGCGGGCCCCGGAGGGAGGTCAGGAGACACTGGAGGCTCCGGCGGCGCGGGCCCCGGAGGGAGGTCAGGAGACACTGGAGGCTCCGGCGGTGGCGAGGGCCCTGGAGGAGACACTGGAGGCTCCGGTGGTGGCGGCCCCAGGTGGGGAACGGGAACTGGCGGCTGCTGCGACCCCGGCGGCCCCAGTCGGGGAGCGGGAACTGGCGGCTGCTGCGTCTTCGGCAGCCCCAGTCGGGGAGCGGCAACTGGCGGCTGCTGCGTCTTCGGCAGCCCCAGTCGGGGAGCGGCAACTGGCGGCTCCTGCGTCTTCGGCAGCGGCACGAGACGTGGAGCGGGAACTGGCGGCCACGGCGTCCCCGGTGGCTCCAGTCAGGGAGCGGGAACTGGTGGCGTCCTCGGCAGCGGCACGAGACGAGGAGCAGGGACTGGCGGCTGCGGCGTCTTCAGCAGCCCCAGGCGAGGAGCGGGGACTGGCGGCTCCGGCGTCTTCGGCAGCGGCACGAGACGAGGAGCGGGAACTGGTGGCTGCGGCGTCTTCGGCAGCCCCAGGCGAGGAGCGGGGACTGGCGGCTCCGGCGTCTTCGGCAGCCCCAGGCGAGGAGCGGGGACTGGCGGCTCCGGCGGCTTCGGCAGCGGCACGAGACGAGGAGCGGGAACTGGCAGAGACCACCCCGGACGGAGAGCCGTGTCCGGCGGAGGTCCCGAGACAGGAACAGGTGGAGACCGCCCCGGATGGAGAGCTGTGTCCGGCGGAGGCTCCGAGACAGGAACAGGCGGAGACCGGGGAGAAGCCGCAGGCACGGGCGGAGTCTGGGGAGAAGCCGCAGGCACGGGCGGAGTCTGGGGAGAAGCCGCAGGCACAGGCGGAGTCCGGGGAGAAGGTGCAGGCACGAGCGGAGTCTGGGGAGTAGGTGGAGGATCCCGAAGAGAGGCGCTGGGTCTAGAGCGCCGCCGCCGCGCACCAGCCCCGTGTCCACCACCACAAGCTCCCGTGGTGGCTGCCTGCAACAAACAGAAGCAGTGGGGACTGGATGCAGTCCGCTGGGTCCTTGTGTGGTGGGTTCATTCTGTTAGGTTTATGCGGAACACAGGAGGGAACAGACCCAAAGGTGCGGACAAAAGATGAACTTTAATGTAACTTACGGCGATGACAAGACACAGGGGTACAAGAAAACCCCGACTAGACGAGACTCAACATACTAAACATACTAAACGAACCCACCAACACCTGGGGAGGACACAGGACATAAATACACAAGGGAATGAGACACAGGTGAAAAACATTAAGGCGGGGCAGGCAATCACACACTCGGGAAACACAAGAGGCAGGAAGAAAACTGGGAATCCAAAATAAAACAAAGGAAACAAACACAGAAAACAAGACAAAGACACGAGACATAACATATCCTCCCAGAACTCCAGCCACCATCCTGAAAGATTACATCAACTCTGGGGAAGTCAAGTTAGTTTGTACATGCAATTCCAGCAATATTGTTTACCGAAATGTAATATAAAAGCATTGATTTATTTTTGACACATATGCAGAAATGTGTTTGGCACTGGTACATAAAATCGTTTAGTCAGAATTTAGCGTTAGCTTTTGCCCTTAGTTAAATCTGCAAAATCAGGAGCTGCTGTGTCGTGGTCCATTTTAAACTGGAGTTAATTCGATTTGGCTTCTTTCTTACATCAACCATGTCATGTTGAAGTGGCTCCAATTGTAACTGCAAAACCATGGCAATTCACAGCAGAGAGCCACAGCTTCAGGAAGATTAAGAGGATTAATAAAAGCGAACACGATTTTGTCCCGACGCTTCTAATGTACAGTGCTGTTCTAACAATGTTTGGACAGTGTCTCCGGGGCTTACACCATTCACTGTGTCTCTCTCTTCTCTTCCACCAGTGTTATTTCTTTAGACTCATCTCCAGCTGCAGGCCTTTGTGGTCGATCTGACTCAGATACAGAGCCTGCAGGCTGAGTTTGTCATCTGCTGCAAAACAACTTTCGGTCTGCACTGAAGAACACTCTGGCTGACTTCAAGGTCCAGGTAGATCCAACAGGTAAATATTCAATCACAGCTTCAAAGGAGGGTAGATGACTTCAGAGCTGCAGTATAGAAAGTAACAGGTGATACTGATGTGAAATATTAGCTTTTTATTTCTTTCGGCTTCTCCCTGATGGGATCTCCACAGCAGATCAATCGCACCTTGATTTGCTAAGTTTTATGCCAGAGGCTGACTGTTAGGCAATGTGGGTGAAGTGTCTTGCCGAAGGACACAACAACAGTATGATCTGGGTCAGAGTGCGACTTGCTCAAACTCCTGTGCCACTGTTGTTTCATGTTAAATATGGAATGGAGGCTTTTCAAGTGAGGGAAAAAATATAATAAAAAATTGAATGTAAAGAATGGTCCTTGCATTTATTTTTATCATTAACTTAAAGGGACTATTATGTCTATTTATTTATTCCTTTGAACCAATCTTGGTACCTCCAGAATAGCAATGCATGGTTGACAACCTTTAAAAAGTTCAAAATGTTTTTCAGTAATTACTTCACTACTGCGATAAAGAAACAGGTGAAAAAAGCGGAGATATGCTGTCATGGATAGAAACTGAAAAAGAAACTAACACTTTTTTCCTTTAACCTTTGGTAAAATGCAATTTTACTACATAATGAATGAGAGCAGAGTGGATGTAGAGGGCTTGTTGATTGGTCAGTGCTTCCTGGAGTGGGTGGGGGTTTGTGAAGACGAGCTTTCTGAAGACACGAAGAAACTGAGTGCCAAAGAATAAAGGATTATTCAAACAGACATGAATAAAACAAAACACAACTCTAGGTAAGCTTTTGATGAGGGATGGGTTTATTTTAAGAGAGAGAGATAAGAGAGCATGCCAACAGAGGTATATTATAGGCAGTAATATGATTCACATAGCCACTAATGTGCGTTATAGGTATGTAAATTTGAGTTCAATCCGTAGTAAAATGACATTATACAAAACATTTACAAAAGTAAAAAGCTTTTTTCCCCTCTGTTTTGTTCAAAAAAGCGTAACAGGACTGCACTCTGCTGCCATCTGCTGGTCTCTTCTCCTGATTCTTTATATCAGTTGTAAGGTAGTTATTGAAAAAAGGTTGCAAAATGGGCAATGTTTAAGAGGTGACCAAGATTGATTTAAAAATATGAATACAAGCATAATACTGTATATCCCATGTATCTATAGATGATACACTAATGTTTACCAAGCTTGTCTGCTATTGAGCCTTAAAAACACCAGCAGTAGCAGTCTAATGGCAAATAACAAATATCTATCCAATAAGATGATGGGGTTGAAGATGATCTGTGTACATTTCAAGGCCATTAGTGCTAACATATTTTTTTTTATTGGAACATGAACAAAAATACAGTATATCTCCTAATAGTGTAGTTTGCGTGGCATCTGTTTTGATCATGCTTCAGTGTTAAGGAAAAAAAAATAAAAAATTGAAGTGCCCCTTGCAAAATCTATCACCATAGTGACATGGCAGACTCATGTTGTTGCCATGACAACCTGTGCACAAACATGTATTTATCTTCCCAAAGACACAAAACCCTAGTCTGGAGTTCTTTCTTTATACTGTAAAACTACAAATCCATGCACTTTCTTCTTTGACAGTTTCTCTCAGTGTTACTTCTTCACATTTGTCAGAGCACTCCAGCTTCATTAGCAACACTTCTGTCCTTTCGCTTCCCGTACCCAACAACTCCTATCTGTGAGCGCGGCTGGCTAATTGAAGCGTTTGCGTTAAAAGACCTGGGGAAGGTTGTCTTTAATGAAGTGTGATCTCATTAAAAGATACAGCTGCCGATGTTGAGCGCACCGGGGGAAGTCGCTGGGACAAAGACGGAGAGGCCACCAGAGCACCAGCGCCTTGTTCTGCGCATAATGAAGCGCTGTCATTAACAATTCACGAATCAGCAGATTAATATGTGGCAAACAGAGAAAGGCGTCGTGCCAGGGCTCGAGCGAGATGTTGTCGGAGTTTGAACATGTTTTTAAATGCTCCTCGAGTGAGTTAAGTTTTTTGTCAGGCTAAGAATTTATTAATGTGTGTGATATTTAACTTGCATACAGGACAGTTTTAGAGTCACCAGTGTGCAGGAATGTCTTTGGACAGTGAGGGCGCACTCACACTAGGTTTTTTTTAAACTGTACCGTGCCCAGGTAAGACTGGGGAGGAGTCTCTATCCTCTGTCGACCCTCACTCACACCTGCACATATGGTCCATCCCGCAATCCGGTTATGCAGTCTGCTCTGAGGACGAGAGGCTGCTATGTCATCATGGTGCGTGGTCAGTTTAAAAGCTTAATGAATTGAACTTGCCGGAATATTTTTTTTAAAGAGCCTTTATAATGCTTTTTTTTTTTTGGTGTCTTTTAAATTAATTTAGGACATATCTAGATACACATCTTAAGTTTTGTTGGTCAGAAAATGCAATAAATATTGCAAAAACCTTATTTGAAGAAACTCATCATTTGACTCTGTGAAATTAGGATTAGGTCCCAGTCACTTTAAGAGCCCTCCCTCCCCGCTGTACCACTGCTGTCATGCCCCTTCAGCGCTTTATACAAAAACGCATGTTGTTGTAGAAGCAGTGTTTAAGTGGTGTCTGCTGCAGTTTGGGGGTGGGTTTGTTTGGTTGCTGCAGGGGCGTGAGCTGTAGCAGTGCTTTTCCTGAACAGGACTGGGGCGTGAGAGGGGAGAGGCGTGGTCAGGAGGAAAAGGCAGACAACGGTGAAATGAGCCATTTAGGCCTCTCCAATGTATGAATGAATGAAACAAAAACACAACATGGCTGTTTTTGCTGAGGAAACAACATTATAACATGATAGAAAGCTCAGAAAAGTCAATTCTGCATAAAATAGCCCCTTTAAGATTGTGTTTAAGTTTTCATGATCCCCACTGTTGTAGGGCGTATAAAACAGGAGATATGCATTTTACATACATATAACAAGAGTCAATAAGCCCAAATACCGAAATTGTACGTTTTTACAATAACCTCTCATAGCTCAAAAAATAAAAACGCATCAAAACCAATGTTGTTATAAATCATTGACATACTCAAGACTCTAATAACCTCATCCCAAGTGAGCCACTCTGTCCCTCATTTTTGGAAAATGTAGCATATTTTGTTTTTGTCTATTTAAAAAAGCTGGATTTTTGATGACAAAAAAGTCATAAAAGATAAAAAAAAAAAAGATAAATGATAATAATCTTCATATCTATGGTTAGGTCTGAAGTGGTAAAAAAAAAAGTTAAAATATTTGACACATTTTGACACAATTTTTATGAGAGATCCCAAATGGGTCTTGAGATTTAAAAGTGTAAGTACATTTTTAAGTGCCTTGAGGGTTGAATCAGTTCAGTAAAAAAGTAAGCCCAGCAGGATTCATTTTGTGTCCTGATTTGGGTCTAATTTGCGCTCCATTCATGAGACACGGTCGTTTGGCAAATTTTAGAATAAACACAAGGAGCAAATTGCAGCATAAAATCTTGCAAGGTTCTAAAGGCGATACACCGTCTCTGGACTCATTCTGATCAAGTCCGCGCTTACATTGGCGTCACCTCAAAGCAGCCAGCTCATTCATGTATCTGTTGAAGTCATGTTGCTACTAGCTGCGCTAAATAGCCATTTCATGCTTTGTCCTTTCCCCACTGTTGCCAGTAGGGGGCGACACACACCTAGTCCTAATCCTAATTCTCTACACACTGAAAGCAAGCTCCCTGAAAGAAAACGTTTTCCATACATATGTATTATTTAAGTTATACAACATGAAATAATGCAAAGGTAACACTATTTCAAAAATCCTCTGCCTTGTTGTCTAAGTTGGATATGCATATATTTGTATTCATTCATTTATTATTGCATGGCTTGTAAAGTGCCTCTCAAGACCCTCAAGACATTTATTTTGCTGCCGAGGGTCAGGGTCATGTTTTACCTCACATTCTCTCAACTTTTAATGCTGTTGAAACTTTAGCTCTAACAGTGTTATTTCTGTTATTTTATATGAATACGCTGAGGTTATGGTACAAAGTAAATAATACAAACTTTTCTTTATTCTAAAGCAGAGTTTTTCTTTGAGGTCAAGCCTTGGCAGTGTTTTCTCCTCTTCCGTGTTGTTGCACAATCGTTAATCAGAGTGGCTCTTCTAAAATGTGTTCTGTGTGAGCTGCAGTTCGGCCTGCGGAGACTTGTTCAGCTGTATTTGTTCTGGGTCAGTGTGATGTTAATTACTGGTGTCGAAGATAATCGGAGACATTAGCCAAACAGGACCACGACGTCCGCTGAAGAGGATGATCAGAGAAGGAGGGAAAACAAATCATGGACTGAAAGCAAATAGAGAGAAATGGTGGTACATGTAATCTGAGTGTGGGGCTGCCAAAATCACTGCCTAGTCCTTAAATCCCTATATAATCACTATATTTGCTGTATTATAGACCCTTTTATTGTTTAGTGTAAATAATATGCAAGGTGCCACAAGGACAGCAGACTGCAGACATTTCAGTAAGTAAATTAGCAATAGCTGGGGAAAACCGAAAACAATGTACAGTATATGTAGGGCTGGGTACTGTTCATATTTTAGCGATACCAGTACTTAAACGATACCTGGTTTTTGATACCTGTACCTCATACCTACTTTTTATGATACCTATTGTGTGCTAATTCATCTTCTGCAATCATAAAACACAATAATATTAAATAAAAGAGCAAAATTCTTAGCTGTAAGTTAAAACCAGTAGTTTATATGATTTATTGTTATTTATGTCATACATGCAAACGGACGTTAAAGGTCCCACCAGGTATTGAAACTTGGTACTGAATAAAAATATTTTTTAGATACCAGTATAGTAACTTTTCTTTTGATACTACAAAGGTTTTGTTCAATGGTACTCAGCCCTATGTATATGTATGGAAAATGTCTTCTTTTGGGGAGCTGTTACTTTGACTTTGCAGAGAATGCTTGGGTTAGATGTCTGTCGCCCCCTGCTGGCAACAATGGGGAATAGAAAGAGCATAAAAAAATGGCTATTTAGCAACGTGACACAGATCATACTGCTTCATAGTGACAACAATTTAAGTGCTGAAATAAGTTTTGTGATGGTGTATGGGCTCTTGAGAAGGGCAGCGCCTCAGCTTACAGGATTACTCAAACTTACTACTCAAGGTTTGAGGTGCAAACAAACATAACTTAAAACTCAAAAAAGTTGACTTTGTATAATAGGGAACTTTTAAATGTCAGTGCCTGGGTAGAGAGCATTAGCAACTGGCTCTATAATAGCTCTTTTATTTAGAAGACATTAGTGCTGGATAAGCTTCACTAAGGTAAGGCTACATGCAAAAAAAAAAAAAAAAAATCACAATTTTTTAATTATGCTCACAAGTAGTTACAGAACCTTGACTGAACACAATGGTTTGTCAAAATATCCATCATCAAAATGACTGTTTTTTATTATGTCACTTGTGGAAGGTCCACATACAGTGGACTATAAAGTAAACACTTTCAGATATTACAGAGCTGTTCTTTTTTGTTAGTGTTAACAGCAACATTTAATCAAAGCTAATGGAAAATCCTTAAGGACAAACAGCTCCAAAAAGGCAGAAAATACAGCTACATATCGCAACAGCAATAATTCAGTGATTAACATGAGAGGATGACTACTTCTGTGTTATTGAACTCTGAGCAATAAGTGTAAGTAGTATTTTGTAGTGATAATTGGGTTAAGAAACTAAAAGCAGTACCTATGTTCACAGCCTACATTATTTAAACAAAATGGTGTTTAGTGCCCTCTGTGAGTGATTTCAGGCACAGCCCAAGCGAAGGTTTCCGTCTGGTGGCTGAAGCTCCATGTGTTTTAAATCCTCCTCATGTCTGTGACAAAGCCTGTCACCACCGACACTAGCTCGCAATCCCTGTTTGACCAAAGCACTCGCACATTCCACCCTTCACATGTCAGCGGCCCGACACATGAGCCTAATTGGCCACTTCTGCTGCGATGGTGTCTGCTCTCCCGGGCCACAAGTGTTTAAATTCAGCCTGCGGTAACCCGATCTCGCCCAGGAGGAGGGTCACTTCTCCCTGGGTGTGGGGGATCAAAACAAACAATAACAACACTAGGTCCAGTATAGGCTTGGGACGTCAGAAGTTTGGCCCCTATGGAGGTCGCATCAAACGGGATCTCGCGGCTGGCCTGCCCCATTCCCGACAGGTCACAGGAGAAGGCTCTGGCCCCACATCATCAGAACGCCATTCCGACCTGTCAGCGGGCCAACCGGACGGGGAGCAGTTTGTGTTCCCACATAAAGGCAAGTACTCCAAGGACAAAGCCGCCTAAATGCTAACAGGCTTTCTTCATTCCCACAACACACGGGTGGTGTTTATGACTGACCTGGGAAACTGGGCTAATCCCAAGGTCTCCGGCCGCTAAAAGTGTTAAAAGGCACCTCGCCGAGTATATATTAGGCACATAGTCCGGAAAGAGTCCCCTTGAAATTCTAAGCACTAAAACCATGAGCTGAGGAGCTATTTTTCCTCAATGGCTTTCAACACCAATTCATTTGGATATACAATTTGCTTTTATCACCAAATTTTGTGTGGTAGTACATTGTATTTAAGTCTTATTCATTTGAAAAGGAAGTACTTCACACATCTTTTTCTAGATACAGGTGCGTAGGAGAGGCAGCGTAAAGCTAGCCAAACCTCAAATAAAATTAAAACTGTGAAGTGAGAAGTGAGATTTATTCAAATATACAGCAGAGTATTTTAAATATGGAGTGGTCATGTTATGCCACAGGAGGCAGTAATGTGTGGAAAAAAACTGAATCTTTCAATAATAATAGCTCTTATAATATTATCAAACATAAGTAAAAATAAATATATATTTTTATTGCTGAGTTTTAGGGGAGGTCACGCCACTCTTGTGAAAGCAGATAAGGGGCAGGAAGTAAACACTAGCTATCAAAATGCCCATGTTTTGTGCGACTTGCAGCTGTAGCGACTGATCGAATCAGGAGAAAGATAAAAGTTTTTTTTATGTCCAGAAAGTGGTAACTCGTGAAGGTAACCTTTTTAGAAAAGTTTCTGTGGAATTCTTACATAAAAGTGAAATATAGAATATAATGGCAAAGTTTAACCCTAAACCCTAAACCTAACATGTAATAATAATAATAATAATAATAATAATAATGCCAATCTGTGCATACAGCCCTTCTGACCACCACCAAACACAGTCACACTGACACATTCGTACAGGCAAAGTAGATGAAGTGTCTTGCCCAAGGACACAATGACAGTATGCAATACCAGTAGTGGGGCTCGAACCGCCAACCTGGTGACTGAGCCACTGTGACCGGACGGTGCTAGCATTACCTGCAGCCATTAAAATAAAACTACCATTCAAAAACAATGTCCTAACCGGGGCAGAGGGGTAAAAGAGGATGACAGCTCTTCACTGCTGCTTTTTATTATAGTTTGTTGCACAACAAAATAGTTGTTAGCTTTTAAACTTTTGTAAGCTTTCATTTGACTAGGCAGGTAAATCGTTCAAATTAAACTGTACAGGTCATATCTAATATATTTGGTGATCTTTTGTGAATATCTGTGCAGGTCCAAATTTTACTGATAAATTGTTTTCTAATTAATTGTACAGTAAAAGTACTGGAATATAGTAAAAAGACAGTGAAAACACCAAGAAATTTATAAGCAGTAGAAGTATAATTCTCTAAATTTTCATTAAAAGTTACACGTTTGGGATATTGACAGTAACTACTGTTTGTCAGAAGAAAAAAAAAAAGAAACGTATTGATTAGATCCATCAGTTTCTCTTATTCCTAAGGCTAATATTGATTTCACTTTAGACATCTCAAGTTGTTGTACGGATGTGTACTTCCCCTTCAGCAGTGCTCAGTGTGCCCACTATTGGTAACCAAAGAAAATCAACTTCCAAAATGCAAAGTAAACGTAGTATTATGATGTGGTTATGAAGAATAGTTCTGATTGCTGTGTTTTGGTTAACTGTTCTACAACACTTCAAACACTGCAGTTTAAACCTCAGAGCAATGCATTTCCTCTATAGATAAGATAAGACAAAAGTCCAAGTTTGTTAAAGGTTCCATATTATGCTTTTTTCAGGTTTTTTGAAATAATTTTCAGACACCTTTGCATTAGTTTTTCATGTTTTATAACTTAAAATAATGTATATGTGTAAAACATCTTTTTTTTGCAAGCTGTTACTGCACACATACATACTGGACAGCTGTAAAAACTGTCCTAGTCTGGGCTGTATGTTTTTTATGTAAAACCATTATTCTTTGCCATCGTCACTTCCCTTTTGGCCTCATTATTTAAAACCACAGAGCAGGGTTGGTGAGTTGTTCCACAGGAAGTCCCGCTGACCTTGCGGAGGCCTACAATAATGTGGGAGCAAATTGGTGTTTATTACAGGTGGCAGCTGGTAATTTGTAACTCACAGAAAACAGTTTGTGTCTGGACAGAGGCAGAGGCTAAGGCAGAGGCAGGATGCTAACAGCCACCATCAAAACGCTTGGCCTGTTATTATCAGACAAACTACCCAGACAATTACACTGTGGATCTGTCGGTTTGCACCGATGCCAGGCAGCTGTTGGGTCGTACATTTAATGTTGACTAAAGCAAAAGCTGTTTTATTAAAACTAATTTGATTAGAGATTATGATGTGAAGAAAAAATATATAAACAGTGCTTTGTACAAACTTGTGTAGTCACAGTTGCATAAGGAATACCTCAAGCCCAGTTAAAACCAGAGGATAGAACCATTTGTGTTCAGTGCCTCCTGTTCCTACAGCTGGCGAGCCTGGCCAGCCAGACCAACTCTTTTGTTGTATACAAAGACTAGTCTGGTACCTCATGGTTTGAGTTTTATTTTTATGGGCAGAACAATCCCAGGCAGAGTAACCATTCAGAGAAATAAAGGGTGGGACATAAGCAGCGCGCTGCTAACCTTTATCCAAAGCAAACATGGTGGTTTATTGGTGGATAGTTTTGCCTTAAAACACCAGAATATGCCGTATTATGGCCAGCTTTGTACGCATTTCTGAACAGGGACAGCAGCAAAAGCCAGTTGTTGTTTAAGTCTTGCACTTAGGGCGACAGTAGCTCAGTTGCTCAGACATTTGCCCACTAACCTGAAGGTTGGAGGTTCAAGCCCCGCTACAGGAATTGCATCCTGTAAGATACTTCACCCACCTTGCCTATCTATGAACATGTGACTGTGTTTAGTTCTGTCAGTCTGCCCCAGGGCAGCTGTGGCTACAGAAGAACCACCACTGAGTGTGAATGAATAATGGACCAAATTGTAAAGCGCCATATAAATCCAATCCCTTATTTTTATTGTGGTAGAAGTTTGTTAAACGTTCGTTATGTCGGACGACAATAAGACTACTGTTGTTAAAATGGGAACAAGACGAAGAACAAAGTCCCACAGAGGACTGAATATCAGCAGACTTCAGCAAAATCAACAGGTGATGAAGGAATGCACTAAATTATTAAATTTGCCATGGTTTCATCTTGGTTATTTTTGATAGGATATTAGCTTCCATATTTGTAAGACACACTGCAGATAAACGGCCAGTTCCAAATGAACCGGGGAGAAACACTTCGCTGTGACTGATGAACCAGACTGTCCTGCATCCAACAAGAAAATGGCGGGCTGGCACAACAAGATTCATGTCTTCAACATATTAATTAATTGATTCTGTTTCCATTTTCCACATTCTCTAATGCAAAATACTCATTCACAAAAATATATATGACTAGGTGCTAGCAAACTCAATTTTTTTATGGCTCAATCAATATGAATAGTGCACTTCCCCTGAACACGAATATTACTCATTTGTGCCCATGTTGTACCGATGCTTTGGTGGGGTCTGCACTCTCCATATGCTTCTGGTTTATTTGTTATATTATACATTTTTTCTTGTATTTCTTAATCTGCCTGATTGATACTGTATAAAGTTAGCACTTCCTTTCGAAAACATTTGTAAAGAAGAGGGACTCAGTAGAATATTTGAAGGCGATTGGATGAAGCACCAGCCAAATAGCTAAACAAGAAACTGCTACGATAGTAAAACAACATAATCAGCCGATGCAATACATCAGGGGCATGTAGTGCTGATGATAATCATAAAAATAATAAATGCATTTTCTATATTTTGGCTGAAATCCATTTTGGGGAATTTGTGAAATCTCACAACAATCCAGTGATATGAGCAAGGTAATGTATTGCCTGGAATTATCTTTGTTGACATTTTCCATATGTTGTATGGTTCTGCTACAATAATTTGTAAAACTGTTGCATTAATGTGATCATGTGATCATGTGACATAACATTCTAAAGGAGCTGTGTTATGAGAATGAGATGGAAGGCAGCTAAGAAGTCTGTGCTAGACTTTGCTGCTAAAGACTCAAAATGCAGAGTGCGGAGTGCAGCAGCTGGTCATACGCCAGGAGTAGCCTTACATCTGACTTAGAAGTGAAAGTTAGGACCAGCTCGTGGTTATGACGAGTGCACCACTCAGGCGTACGCTCTGTGTGCGTTATGCCCAGGTGTAACTTTTATGCCTAGTGTGAACCAGGCGTAAGTCAGAGGATTTGCTTAGTGCCAGTGACACCGCTGTATATCTCAGTCAGACTGCTCCACGCTCTCCGAATGCATGGATTTGACCTGGATCCGACGAGCGTCACAGGCAAAATATTGCTATCCCCTTTCACTTTCACACCAGAGAAGCAGCACTGATTAAAACTGAAGTGGCACGTACCAAAATTTTGGTCAAAACACACGCTACCCCTCAGTTTCCAAGTAACTACACGGCAGTCTTCTCCACTCTGACACAGGGACAGGGCAGAGAAAAGCACGGAGGGGAGGGGCGAGTGCTGTCCCGTCTCAAACTTATGCCTGTTGTAAATGGAACAGTCCTGTCTCCCCACACACAGTCTGGAGGTATTTCTCTCATTTTGTCAGATAATAACAGAGCACAGCTGATTAAACCCCGCGCTGTTCATGTTGAAGCATTTTAAAGCCAAGACACGCTGTGTATGCTGTGAATTGTTTACGGATTTCATCGTTGGTAAAATGTACCTTTCTTTTGTTAACCTCTTCCATGAGGCATCCTCAACTGAATGTGTTGCTATAGGCAACAAATACAGCACCCCATGTATTTTCGTGCGCACACAATATGACCAGGCACAGTTAAGACTGGTCTTACTGAACACTGCTGCACTCGGTACTAAGTCTGTTTACTACATCGGATGTAGCTACGCCTGACGTAAGAGTTAGGACTGACTTAAGTTAAGCCCAGCTGGTGCACTCCGTTCCAGATGTTTAGGTGTGATTTATAGTTATTATCTCCAGAATTATTGGGTCTGTTCTAAATGTTAAAACCATTATACATAAGAACGAACACTAAACTTAACAGCCACACCAAATAACCGAAAGGGAAAACATAAATGGGCTCCCTACAAAGCAATTAGATGACCAAATAGCCAACTTAATAACTTATCCAATACCAATGGTGGTATTGGATAAGTTAGTAAGTTGGTATTGGGAGGAAGCAGCATTATTGAAATGTGTATTTCTGTTTTGTTTACCATAGCAATGACACCTATTTTGTTGATATTTCCTACAGAATATAAAAAAAAAAAAAAGCCAAATGTTGTAAAAAACAGCCCAAATTTTATAAACCAGACCAATACTTTATTCCAGCCCAAAAGAAGCCCAAATAAGGTAAAATTATTTTTTTCACTATAGTTAAAAAGGGGTACAATTTCTAAACCAAACCACATGATTATTATAGTGAGTTTGTGGATCTCACTAACAAAAAATGATCAGGTCCAACACTTGTGGATTTTCTGTTTGGACAAAGCTTTTAAAATTAGTTTTGAAGCCATAAAGTGATTCAGGCCCCTGCCCGCCATCTGAGTGTTTGACATCATCAAATATTGGAACATCAATGCAATCTATAGGAAATAATGTATTGTAACACCAGCCAGGATGACAGTTAGTTATAGTTAGAGTAGTTCATCTTTAAACTTCAATATTTAAGATTATCTTAGGCCAAAATGTTGCAAAACTTTCCTCTCCCCTCCTGTTGACCTGTGATGGCTGACTGACAGTGAAGTTAGCATGTTGGCTGTTCTCATTTAAAACAAGCCGCTGAGCAAGAAGATTTTCCAAAATGACAGTGCCCAAAATGTACCCGCCGTGACAAGGGCGAATTAAACATTTACTCTAATGGAGAGTAGATGATGGCTGATGCCACAGCCAAATACGAGCTAGTCCTAAAAAAAAGAGCCTAAAAATATGATTATGAGATGATGAGGTGAAAGCAGCTGGGATGAGGGCCTCGGAAAATAAAATCTTTATCCATTATGGCCTGTAGTTGTCTTTCCATGCAGCAGCCTTGCATGCAGCAGAGAGCCACCTGAGATTAGCAGCTGTCACAGTACATGACAACAGCATACGTTTAACAAACCTCACCATTCATGAATAATGTAATGACATAAATTATTGACCAATGTGTCCTGGATTTTGGAGAAAGAGTGGTGTCCTATGGGGCTAGGATGAAATACTTGGACAGAAGAAGTCATGAAGTCAGTGTTTTTGTTGGTTTGTAATTATTATCAACCTCCAGTACCTCAACCATCTTTTAATGATAATAGTTATTAACACTCTAGCCAAGTTTGAAACCACCCTAAGCCAAGCCGTGTTGATTGGACAGTGTCAGTGCACACCAAGCATTTACATTTCCCCAGGTAAAACTGTAGAAACATCAGAGCTGCACTTGAGTTCATTTTCATAAAATCAAACATGACATGTGGCAGCTTTACAATTGCCTGTTTTTTCCAGATTGTATCCCACCTCATGGCCAAGCTGGTGGGGACAGCTCCAACTCCCCATGACATGAACCATGAAAAGATGTAGAAAATTATTGAAGAAAGAATGTTTAAGAATGTAACCACACAGTAAACACTAAAACTAATATGTTTGCACCAAAAATGATCATGCAATTTGCACCTTTCACATTATTAATACAGCTTTATCAGAGTCAACAGAGCCATTTCTAAACATAGGCTCCATTTTTTGTAAATCCCACATCAAACCAAAAACATGGTAACAAGGGTCAATTTTACTTAGCATTAACATAAGCTCTCCGTTTGCCCCGTATCCTGAATTCTGACCTTGTATGCATAACAGACAGGTGAATATGTGGGACAGTATAAGGCAGGGGTCCAGGAGTCGTCCCGTCAGAAAATCTGAAAAAACAAAACATATGATTTCCTGTTTTCTGTTGCATTTATGATGGTAAACAATATTTTACTACAATTTATGGTTTGACGTCTCTCCAGATCAGGCCCTTTAGGAAAATTGCAAGGCAGCATCACTTCAGTGGTTTGTTTTCCATTGCAGAAACGGCTAGTTCACTATTGTACAGATAAATGGCTGTTTGGGGGCCCCCATTCAGTTCTGGGCCCTAGGCAATTGCCAACCTTGCCCACTCTACTTGTGACAGCTCTGAGAGTCAACCCCACACAAAATCATTACCAAGATACAAAATTTAAACTTAGTTAGCAGCAGAGTGGCACTGTGGTTAGCACTCTTGCCTCAAAGCAAGAAGGTCCAGATGGGGCTTTTTTGTGTGGAGTTTGAATGTTCTCCCTGTGTCTGCATAGGTTTCCTCCGCTTGCCCCATCTGACAATCTACGCAATTCTGTTGTACACCTTGTATGTGTAATGACAAAACAAATAAAAGCACTTAAGTAAAGTCAGTGAGATGCTTGGCATGGAGTAACTCAAACTAGAAATGACAATTTTTCTTGGTTGTAATTTATTCACGCCTTTACTGAGACACTAAACTAAAAACGTCTGTCTGCTCAGTAAGGAAATGGTTTGATATTTCCCCTCAGAATGCTAAAAACACTGTGATTTGTGCTGTTCCTAAGCCAGGATACATAGCCTGGATAAATGGATGCATCAGGAAAGTCATCTGAATGGAGCAAATCTGCCCAAGCTAGGATCCAAACTCATATCTTTAGGTATAATTTAAGAAAATTAGATCATATGTTTGGGCATTTTTATTACACATTTTATTATAAATATAAGAAAGAAGTTTCTATTTGGTAAAAAATAATGTTCAAGTAATCCAATAAGAGGAATATGTCAGTAACTCTGTTCTTAATATATGAAGATGATTTAGGTTTTTAATAAAATCTCTATTAAATAAACTTTATTAAAAGGTATATTCTCTTAGAGTGTTCAAGAACAAGAGGTAATATGAAATGTGTTCAAGACAGTCCCAAGAACATAAAGTATTTGTTGTATTCCTGCCTTATTGACTGTATTTTTGATCTGTCACTATCTCAAAGTTGACATTGTAATGATCCAAAACACAAGAGTGCATTTCAGGCTATTTCAGATGAATGAAACCTAAAGTAATTGAAAAAGTATATTAATATTAATGTTTTCTTAGATTTACAAAGTCATTTTAACTTTGTGTCTCACTTTTCACCTCAACTATGACTGACTCAGCAGGGACCTGGGGGCTGTGCAACTGGAGCATTAAATCCACTCACCTACTTTTTTCTTTTTCCTCTTCTGCTGCTCCTCCGCCACTTCATGAGTAATTCAGACGCCGCGCGGCCAGCGACGACAACCTCACACAAGTCATGTCCTCCTCCCAGCCAGACTTGGACACAAAAAAAGAAAAAAGACACGCTTTCACACACTCACCAAAGCTCCATTATTCCTTTGCCTTCACCCGTGGATGACAAATTAGTATTCTGGCTGGCTACTTTTTGACTACAGTTGTTGTTTTTGAGGTGGACGCGTCGTGCCCATACTAATTTGGATGGAGAATGCTCAAGTTTCCTTATAGAACCTTGGAAAAATGTCTCCCAATAAAATAAACATAATGAATTTCCCTTAACTTTCCGTAAGCACATGTGTAGTGCTCTTGAATTTACGTAGGATGGCTTTTGACACAGTTGCTAACATGTTTTTTTACGGCAAAACATCAAAGTCTTCTCTATGGCAACACGGTCAACTGTCACCAGTCTAATTAAAATGCAATGTTTGCTTTGGAGGGAACGAGGAACACATCAAGTGAAATCATTAGAGGCCACGAAAAATACAGAAATGCCAAGACGCTTTGTACCGTAACTCATATTTGTTCAACTTTGCGACGGAACGAGCGCGGCCAAAACAAACTCTACAAGGCCTAGCTTTTAACTTTACGTCTTTGAAATTTCTGTCAGGCAGCTGCAGCTGGGGGAATGACATCAGATTGTGCAAGTAAATGTGGCCATGCGTGTAAGAGGTAGGTGTTGTGTTTACACGTTTAAAATTAATAATGATGATGTAGAGTTTGGTAATAAGGTGAATTGGATCATGCATTTTAATTTCCTGGTGCGGATTCTGTTGGTGTGAGTGCAGAGTTCATTTTATTTCAGCTAATGTTTTTCTATGGGGAAAATATTCAGTCAGGCATGATATAATTTTTAGTATGAGGTATGGTATAAGCTTTTCCCTTCTGAGGAACTCAAAACTTCACTGCAGCACTAAAAAAGGAACATAAACAGGTTTCCCACAAAGAGTGCAATCAGACGACCAAAGCTTTACTGGTCAGGGCGTCACAGAAAAACATGATATACCAACATGAAATGCAAGCAACCAAACACATGAATCACTTATTATTAAAAAAAAAAAGTACTACTATTTTGTTGGTAATTTCTCCAGAATATTTTCTAAAAACTTGCCCAATGTGTTCAAAAGAAGCTCTATTGGGTGGAAACCAGCCCAACCTGGCAACACTCCTTTCTTATGTATAATGGTTTTAACATTTTGAATGGTTATGATTTGGGCTGGTTTTTATTGTGCTGGGTGGGTTTTAAGTTCTGTTTGGGCAGGAAACTGTAAGTGAGATCTGGCAACCCTCTTCATTTATCAAGGTTTGGAACTGGAACAAGGAGTACACTGGTTTGTAAACTCTTGTGGTTATCTTAGTCATCAAGAAAAGCCATACATACTAATACTGGATGACAAATTATAAAGGAAACAGCAAATTTAATAGATTCTTGTTTTAGTAATAAACCTTTTTGAACTTTTTGATGTTAGCCACAAATGTGACATAGAAAATGTGAGCTTGAATCTTCACAGAATCACTATTTCATAAGATGTTTGTGTAGGAATATAAAAAAACAAATTAACCTTTGAAAATTTCCAACAGCATTAATAACAAAAGTGACTGAACAGTTATATGTGCAGATTTTTGATGCATCAAATGTTCATGCATTCTACTGTCAGTGTGGCAAGTAGTTATAAGTTAGCCACACAATACTTGAGAACTATTCTTTCAAGTTTGCAAAACTTCAATAAAATCCTATCTGACCCCAATGAAGAACTCAGACCTGGTGTGGAACCACATGATGAAGCATCTACACTGATCAGGCATAACATTATACCAGGTTATCTCTTCATCATGGCACCTATTACTAGGGGGGATAAAATAGGCAATAAGTGAACATTTTGTCCTCAAAATTAAGGTACTAGAGGCAGGAAAGTTGTAAAGCGTAAGGATGTGAGCAAAATTTGTTCCCAGTGTTCAGTATCAAAAGTGGTCCAAGGAAGGAACAGCAGTGAACCGGCAACAGGTGATGCACTTGGGGAGTGAAGGCTGGCCCATGTGATCTGATCCAACACACAACAAGTTACTGTAGCTCAAACTGCTGAGGAGAGGTTTATGCTGGAGTTGTGTATGGGGCTGCAGGTGGCAGGTTATGACCACCTTTATCAGGCAGGTGACCACCAATTTTGATGGCATGTTGGCAAATTGGATAGCACTATCACCTCACAAGAAGAAGGTTCTGGGTTTGAATCCCAGATGTCGAGGGGCCTTTCCACTCCGGTTTATCCACTTCAACCTAAAACATGCACAATAAGCTCATCATCCAACTTGGTACACCTGACCATTAAGATCTGGAGAACTTAAAAAGTCCCTATGTGCTGCACTGGGGTCACCCACTGCTCCTGACAGGTTTCCCCAGTGGCATTAAAGGATGGGTCAAAAGCAAAGAACAAATTACCCTAAAGGGACAATATAAAGTATATCATATTGCTAGCAGAAATTTGTTGTGACAGTCTTTGACAGAAGAACCACAAGATCTAAACTTACCTGTGTAATACCCAGGGTAAAATCACCTGGTTTGTTTTTGACTTTTGCATTTGTACTCCTGCCTACTTTTAAAAACCATCCAGTAAAAGTACAAAAACAATTAAATGCAGATATCCTCAATAAAAACGACCATCAAAGTAATGTATTCGAGGCAGCTTTGCGTATAGTGCCTTTAAGCATGAGATAACCTCAAATGACTCCTCACTTTAATATCCAAAAGTCAACAATGTGCAAATGACGTATTAACGAAGGTCTGTAAAATTAATTTCAGAACATAGAATGAAAGTTGGCCACATTATGCCTCTCATAAGTGTTACTGTCTATTTCATAGTCATTAAATCTCAATGATACAAGCTTAAAAATCATGGTCTGGTCCTGGAGCTACAGCCCAGTGCTCACTTTCCTGTCACTGTCATTACTCTGCCTTCATCCCTCCATTGATGGGCCCATTTTATCCTAATGGAGCTTGGCGCGCTGATAGTGAGAGCGGGATGGGATTATTAGCCACAATTAAGGACAGACTCACAAATGGCTTCCAGTGAGGCATTAAGTATCACAGGAGATGAGTCGGACAATGTCGGTTTTAAGG
Source organism: Bostrychus sinensis (assembly GCA_020698575.1). NCBI lineage: Eukaryota > Metazoa > Chordata > Actinopteri > Gobiiformes > Eleotridae > Bostrychus > Bostrychus sinensis. Next base: position 28,149,447 of record CM036240.1, on the reverse strand, counting down.
GAGAGACGACAGACGGGTTTGGAATAGGTTGTTGAGTAGGCACGTTTATACGAGAGTGGCTTTTAAAGACATTTACTGTATATGCATTCATCAAGTGTTCCAAATGAGCTTACTGTTGTGCTTTTGGAACCCACAGATGGCAACAGTTGTTTCCAGCCCAATACTCTTTTGTTGTCCCTTTTAAAAGCAACCTTAAATACACTTTTTTCCATAGCCTTGCCAGCCAGACTAATTCTTTTCTCATTCTACAAAAAGCAGTTAGTTACCTCATGGTTTGAATTTCATTTCAGCCTCACAAAATTGTTGTTATTTTCTGGTCTTGACTTGACTGTACCTTTTTATCAGCCTCAAAAAATCTAATGGAACTTGGGTAAGCCTCACAGAATAGTTATTTTCTGGGACAATCACAGGAGTAACAAATCAGAGAAACAAAGGGCGGGATGTAAGCAGTGCTCCGCTGACCTGTATCCAAAATAAACATGGCATTTATGAAGAATTGTTGCATGTTTTACCATAAAACATCAGTATACGTGATATTATGGGCAAAAGCCAGTTGACTTGTAGAGTCTGTTTGTTTGGATGTTGTTAATGTCGGATGTCAATGGGGACTTTAGTGTTGTCAAAATGGCAACAGGAACAATTTAGTAGTTCGTCATGACAGAGTGGACACAAGGGAGAAAAAACTTTTGACATGAGGAGAGAATAAGACTCAGCAGAGTGAGGGCTCACACAGGAGTCAGCGGGACTCAAGAGGCAGCTCCTTAAGAGAAAAATGCAACCAAAATGTGGTTACATTGTTCGCTTTTGATAACAAATTGTACCAGAAACCAAAATATGCAGCTGTATTATATAGGTCACAAGGCAGAAAGATGCAGAGGGTGGAGGAATTATTTTTCAGGACAACAAACTTTTCCTGGACATTTCCCTTTTTTTCGCCTTTTTTTTTACGAAAGGAAAACTGGTTAATTATTTTCCAGGTCGTTCAGATTTTTCCAGGACGCGTAATAACCCTGCATTTTCACATCAACTTGTATTGAATGGCATTTACATTGAAATTTTGAATTATTATTTTATTAATTTTGTTTATTTACACATTTTTTGGCCATTTATAGACTTTATTGATAGGTCAGAGAGTAGCAAGAAATCGGGGGGAGAAACATTCCGCAAACTGTCAGAGTCTGGACTCAAACCCACAACGCTGAGGCGCCAATTACTTGAATTATACGCAATAAAAGAACATACACATGCTGCACAAACTTAACTGCCTGGCTTCTCCCTGTAAAAAGTGTAAACATAACCTAATCACAAGACAGCTTCAACATTTTGTCACACCCCTAGCATGTTATACCTCCTGTCTCTCACACTGCACATTTTTAATTCAGTTTTACTCGCTTCCTAACTTTAGGTAATGCCTGTAAATTTTCAACTTGGCTACTTTCCAGCACACAACACAGGAACTGAAAAGTGGTAAATGCCATAATTACTGACCCAAGCTATACTGTACCACTATAAATAAACATGTCTTATGCTGAGAGCTGTATATAGGTCTTTGTACACACCTGCGTCTTCACACTGAGATATTGCAGATGCTAACATAAAGCACTCAAACTCAAACTACCACAGATTAAAGTGAGTGCTCCGCGATGGATTCCTCTCCACATAACCATGCCATTCACCTGGACTTTTAGAGTCTTTAACATAACAAGCCGCTGTCTGTTTTTACTCCACTCTTGCATCATAATCTTCTCCCCGTCTCATATTTTTACCTCACACCGACACAGCCATTGTACAATATTCATTACGTGGCCATTCATAGATATACGACCCACGTCCAGATGATTTACAAATTGGCGTAAAACGTTAGTGGACGAGCGGACAAGCAGAGTAACTTGATCATTAGGTTATGCCCCGTGTGGCTGCTGCAGACTCCTTTTTATGATGCATTAGGGAAGATACATTTATGACCTGAAAGTATAAGAGACACCAGCGGTTAGCTCTTTGATTGAAATCATATTTTAAGGGAAGAAGCAACAGTAATACGAGATCAGCGTTACAAGATGTGTAAGGCATAAAGATGTAATCAGGTTTACGTCCTGCACTCACAGATATGAAACATGCACTTCAGACTGTCACCTGGGTAATGAGATTAATGCATGAAATAGTATGAGCTGTAAAAGTCTATGCGTTCCATTGACTGTGGCATGAGCGCTGAGTGATTGGATCCATTATGTTACACCTACAGCATGTTTCCAATTTATTACGACTTCCGTATTCTTTTTCAGCTTGGGGTATGGTTCATTTTTGTGCAGTTTTACAGTAAAAAACACAAAAACAACCTCTGTAAATTAGACATATGTACAATAGAAAAATATATATCCAAATATATCAAGCGCTAAAAATGTCAACATGGATAATAAGAATGTGAATATAATTATTAAGTAATATAACTGAGAATAACATTCTAGTAGCCCAATAAGGAAATACGATGAAAAGGCATTAGTATTTACTTTGTGGTGCTGGAGTTCAGAAATAGAGCTGTATTGAGCCTCAATTTAAAGGTCCCTTCTCTATCTGTTTGCTTCATGTTGCTAATACATATGCTAATAGCCATTTTATGTTCTGTTCATTCCCCACTGTTGCCAGCAAGGGGGTGACAGCAAATGCGTGAGACTTGAGAGACTGATCATAATAACACCAGTACTTTTCACAATTGCACCAGTGGCTGGTCACAGTGCAAAAATCCTCTGCACCCTACAACAAATACCCTACTAATCACATATGGCAAGCCCTTTTACCCTTTTTAATAGTTAAACTTGCCTATTTGGCATTAAAAATATGAATATCATTGATGTCAAGTTAGGTTTTAAATTTTATTTGGACAAGTAAAAATGACAGCAATAGAAATCTGTAATTCCATTTTGAGTAGTTACATTAACAATCAGTGATATCTATACAGAGAACAGAGTAACAGGTATCTACAAGGACATCACTGAAATTTACATTAAATATTTTAAATGACATCAGCAGAAATATGTAAATGAATTTTGAGCAGGGAGAAGTAAGGTTAAAGATATCCTAAACATCAGTTTGATTAGTCAGAATTATTGTACGACATTGCTTACATAAAGCTTTACATTATCTGCTACTTAATATACTGTAGTTAGAGCAGTGCTTCATGATATCTGTAATCACATTTTGAGTCAGAAGAACAAATGTTAAGGATATCTCCAATGTGCGATATCTTTTTGTTTGAAGGTATCTGTAACTGAACATTAGATATTTAAAACTACATTTTAACTATTCATAATTACAATTAGAGATATCTTTAATTTAATTATAACTAGTCGCAAGTGCAGTGAAAGATATCTATAAAATAATTTTGGACAATCAAAACCTAGTTTTGGATATCCATACATACATCTAATACATTAAGGATATCTTATTTATGCTTAACACTATATTTCCAAGAGTATTAGCTCACCTGCCTTTACACACAAATGAACTTAACATCCCTAGTCTTGATCCATAGGGTTTAATATGACCCTTTGCATCTATCTACGTCTGATGTAGATTGGGCTGGCTTGCAGTCTTCGCTCTAATTCATCCCAAAGGTGTTCTGTCAGGTTGAGGTCAGGACTCTGTGCAGGTTCAGTCAACTTCTTCCACACCAAACTCGCTCATCCATGGACCTTGCTTTTATTGTCATATTGGAACAGGAAGTGGCCATTCCCAAACTATTCCCACAAATTTGGGAGCATGGAATTGTCCAAAATCTCTTGGTGCTGAAGCATTCAGAGTTCCTTTCACTGGAACTAAGGAGCCAAGCCCAGCTCCTGAAAAACAACCCCACACCATAATTTGAATTGAGTTATTTGGGTGGATGAGTGAATACTTTTGGAACCATAGTGTATCTTAATTTGGAATTAGGGATAGACATAATTTATCTGTAAATGTACACCTTTCACATTGTGGTATCTACAATTGAATTACAGATTTCCATAATGATGAAACCCATAGAAATGAATGGGAAAAGTGATGTCATTTGTTCTAGAAGAGATAGTGTTGTGGATATCCTTAATGACACTTGTGGATAGGAGCAATATCATTGTGGATATCTGAAATAATAATTTTGGAGGAACTGGGTTGAGGATATCTATAATACAATTCCAGACTCCCTATTAAATGTTGAAAGGGCTTGTCATAATCACAGTGTAAATACCTGGTGTCAAACTGACATGACACCTAGAAATACCAAAATCACTGGAGTTTGTCATTTTTATTTCATCAGTATCATGGCTGGCTGATGTCAGTAATTATTTAATGCTTCTTCTTAAAGCTTAATTTAGTTAGGGTTTACAGCTGGAGTCTATCCCAACAACTATGGGCCTTAGGCATGCACAGGGTTGCAGATAATGAATGGTTTTCAATTTTGGCAAACATATAAATACAGTATCAATGTCTCAAATAGGACAATGTAACCCAAAGCGCCAATTGTCTTAAAGCAGAGCAAGCAAAATGAAAAATTGATTCAGTTTTTGTTTGTTCAGTATGGCTTACTCATTTAGTACATAATGTTCATGTGGCCCCTGTTAAAAGCTTGCATTATGTATTGATTACTTCATTCATTTTCTCAAAATATAGATTTGTTTTTTATAATAAACTGCATTGAGTGAATCATTTGTGCTGTACAAACCCAAGAAAATGCAAAAACCAAGCTGCGAATTGGACTAGCACTAAACAATAGCCTCTGATTTCATGATCTCTTCCAACACAATTGGCGCCTAAGTACCAGCAGGTAAAGATAAAATCCCAGTGTTTTGTGGCTTTTTTCTTCAAATGCTTTGTTGTGTGTGGCAGAGCTCTTCAAAATTTAAACAGCTTACTGTCATCCACACAATATGCTCTTTGTGAGTGAGCCAAGATGAGCCCAGGCTGAGGTGATGGAAGACGGTGACACCAGAGTGATATGTCCCTGTGGGGAAAACAGGTAAGACTGGAGCTGTGGAGGGAGAGTGAGGGGGGCCACGGGGTCGAAGCCGAGTGATTGACAGAATAAAGGAAGGAGAAAAACACAGGCGGCAGCTATAGAGTCCAAATACCTGAGCAGAGGAATTTGCATTTGACATTTAGGCCATTCTGAAGATGCACTTAGACAGAAGTGTAAATATACTGGAAAATGTTCGCAGTTTATTCGTGTTAAGTTTTACAGTATGCATGGGGCAGTGTGGTTGTATATTAAAAGGACTGCCCCCTTTGTAGGAGCACTACTCACATACTTACCACAATAGTAGGGTATCCCTGAAATCTTAAAAGTATTAAAAAGGTATTCAATTACATGTGGTCAAAATCAACGCCTTAAATCGTATGGGCAGGTATTAAAATATGTTTATCTTGGTTTAAATTTAAAAAAGGTCTTATCGGAGTTGTTGGTAATAAATATATATCTCAGTGAAAAAATGCTTGCAAATTTTTACATTTATCAAATTAATCACAGTGAGAAGCCACATTCATGTTCAGTCCAAACTAGATGCTTGTCCTTGCCAAAAAATACTGAATATTTTAAAGTAATACTTGATAACTAATGATAGAAAAGTACAGTATGTCTTATTTGTGACTTATACATAGGCATTAAATTCTATCATAAATGGTTTAAAAATGTTTTAAGTCACCCACTCAAATGTGCATTTAGTCTCTGAAAGCTTTTGTTTATGGTCTACAGCATATATGAGCTGCATAATGTTGCAAAAGCATCACCATAATACATTTACTGAGGAGCCATTATCAGTGAAATGATTCAGATTTAAGATTTTTTTAATGCATAACTGTTATTACCACTGTATCAGGCCTAAAAATAAAACATTTGAGTGTCAGAGTAGTACAAATATTTAATTAGTCTAAAATTCATACAGATTATTGCTTATTTGATGGTGATCCTGCCATTCAATTTCATTCAAAGTGGCATTAAAAAGTCTTAAAAAGTTTTAACTTCCATAAGACAAAACCTCGAGCTCGTTGACCTAGACCAGGATTATTCAGTCAGTGTCCTGTGGCCCTTCAGTCAAAGTGTACCGGCCCATCTACCCATAAATAATAACTAAATAGTTTAATTGTTGCTAGACTGTACAAACACCATTTTGCACTGACTGTGATTATAGCAAACCTGAAGCTGCTTAGATTTCAGTTATTCAGTATAGTACTAAATGTACTATAAAGAAGCACTGTACTAACATGAGAGAAATCGTACCCACAGGCTGTAACCTTCTGACAATTTGGCCCACACAAAAATATAGTTGAATAGCCCTGTCATAGACTTTCATATGGACCAAGACACACCTTGCCCTTAAAGTCAGCTTCAAACTATTTTTTTATTTTTTATTAACACAACTTTCAGTGTCAATGTAACAGACGCTGGTCTCCTGGAACCAAATCGCCCCACACTAACACAAGCTGCTTCGTACCGTCCTGTGGAAGAGCGCCTATAGTTTCTCATAAGAAGATATACTCTTGTTTTGGGAAACAGGTCTGGAATTCCCTCCCTTCACAGCTATTTCCACTCAGCTGAGATTCCTGTCAGACTAGTTGTGGCTGTCAATAACGGGAATGACTTTATTTCAAGTACTTGCTTCTCTCTGCATTGACGTGTAGTTTGTTGCACTTTTTCAGAATCCCTATTCAAATGTTCAAAAACAAACAAAGAAAAAAAGAGAAAGGTTGACATACTGGTATTAATAACAATGCCAGCTACAGTGAATTCACTGTTGGAACTGACAAAACTCTAAAGAAAAAGTTCCTTTGCCAAAAACAAGTGTCGTCGTTAACATTCTACAGCAACAGCCCCGAGCCCAAATCATTCGGGAGCGCGGCAGAAAAGAGGATCTCATATCTCCTCGCTGAGATGTCACCGATTCATCGTCTTTGCCAAAACTCATTTCAGAAGTCAGGAATCACGGAGCAAAGACAATTCACTGCATGCCGGGTGTGAAGCATGAAAGCGTGAGAGCAAAATACAAAACAGGCTCCGGAATCGGCACCGTCGCATCCATCCATCTATCCGGAGTAAGACAGATGTATCCGCGATGAGGCGACCTGCAGAGAAAGCCTTTTTTTCCCCTCTCCTCTGTACTCTTTACCCAACCCCCCCCAAAAAAACAAAAAAAACAAGGAGACGTTTAAGTCTTCCAAATGTCTGTTTATGTCACAGAACACGATTGCAGCTAATTAAATCCTTTACAGTTATTTCAAACGCCGGAGTTTTATCTCTCGCTGACAGTCGCCGGCACCGTATTTGCCGAAAGAACAGACCCGAACTGCAGAGAAGTGAGGAAGGGCGCGCAGAATTAATTGAGTCGTCTTAGCTGTGCGAGATTAAAGTGCACTGATAATTGGGAGAGTTACATCAGGTTCTGACGTACTGGAACAACCCCAGTACTGAGCAACGTCAACAGCTGGAGTCATTAGGCTATATGCTAAAGTAAGGCCTCCTGTTATTCTAGTTAAACTTCTCTGATGGCTGGGAACATGAGTACACCTTATGTTAGACTATATCCTCCTGAAACTGTATACTGGTACCCATTCTTCCAGAAAATCTAGTGCTTATATCATTAAGTGTGTATGATTCAATGTGTTATTATTTAAAGTGCATATGACAGCTTTTTTTTTTTTATAATTCATAATTAATCTGCTTTGTCAATACCTGTGTAAAGGGTTAATGTTTGTTTTACAGCACCATTTGTCAGTATTATACAGAAAAAAGTCAAAGAAAGAAAGAAAAGTCCAAATTTTAGCTTTCTCTCTGCAAACTGCGCCTTACCTGGATATGACGTAGACGGAGGGGGAGAAGAACTGGATTCTGGATTTGTCTCTGGACTGTTACAGTGGTCTTTGTTTCCCCAGAGTTGGCGTGGGCTCAATAAATGCACAAAACAAGCCTTGGATGAGCCGTGGATCTAAACCGGTTTAGGCTTTAGAGAGAGAACGAGCGGGACCACAGCTCCTGTCCTCTGTGTGGGCTTCACCAGCTAAAAAACTCTTAAATAAAAGTGACAACAACTTTTGTTTTGCTTGGTTAATATTTTGATTTTACCATAACATTGTGAGCTGATTGTGATACCTACAAACAACACAGTCAGGGCCCCCACAGCTCTGCACATGTCCCGCGGGGATATAGTGACCTGGGCTCAATCACCTGCACTGCTCCCCTGCTCTTCCACTGTTCACTGCACGCCACATTCTTCTAATTTATCTGCTCCACTTAATATCAGCCTCCTAACAATTTAACCATCAGGAGGTTGATTTTGTGAACGGTCCACAGTGGATTCAGTTATGATCCTCACTCCTGGCTTGGAGACGAGCCTGTCCGGAGGCCAACGGCTGTGACAGCGTCGGTGGTTTAGACTGTGATATAGTAACTACATAAGAGCTACTAGCTTCTGATGTGCTCCTCTCCTAAAAGCTAAGTTTCTGTTCTGTTCAAAAGCAGATATGAAGTGCGTTGAATACAGCTGTGACAGCAGACAGGGGAAGAATGAGCAAGGAGTCCATGTCACTTTATTCCTGGGGCACACAGGAGCGGCTTCAGCTAATAATGATAAAACAAAAAAAAAAAAAAACAACCAGACACTGATTGGGTACTAATCAAAATGGGCAATTTCCTTATTTGTGTTGATTTAGTGAGTAACATGAATTACTATGACTGAACACATTAGCTTTAGCTTAACTTACTGAGACTCCCTTGCTGTCCTAATTCATTCTGACCCAAAGCTCCATTTCTCTCCTGTGGCCATTGTTTCTTATTATATTGGTGGCTCTTGGTCTCTCTCAGGTCAGACAGACTCAGAATAATTGAGTTGTGGTCTGTATTTTATTTGTGGATAGAGATTTTCCAGTTTATCTCGTCCATGCACCCTACAGAATAACTGTACAGTAGTAGATTGTTTACCTCTTGTGACGTCACAGCTCACAGCCGCTCTCAAGTAAAATTTTTCACAAAAACGTCTCCTAACTCCAAACTAGAGGCTATTGAATATGAATTTTCACTGATATCATAAATACTAAAATTGTCCCTATGCTGTGGTGAAATGGGTAGTTCAACCTGTCATATGCACTTTAATGTACACAGGCTGTATGTAAAATAACTGAGTAATTAGATGGTAAAGCCGCTGTTTGAAACAGCCGCTGTCCTGTCTTCAATTTCACTGGGGCAACCTGTCAGGAGCAGTGGGCAACTGCAGTGCAGCGCCGGGGGACCCTTCTCCAGCTCTTGAGCCAGGATCCTGGTCAGGAGTACCTCACTGGAGGATTAGCCTATTGTACATATTTTAGGTTGATGGGGGAAACTGGAGCACCTGAAGGAAAGCCACACACAGGAATATGGGGAGAGAATAAAAAACGTCACACAGAAAGAGCCCACATGGTCCAGGAATCGAATCCGCTAGCTGTGAGGCAACAGTGCTATCCACTTTGCCACTGTGCCACCAAAGTAACTTTAAAGAAAGTAACTAGTGACTAGTTGCTAGTAGTAAGCAGCTCTTGTGTGTGTTTCTCTGTGTGGCTTAGCCCTGATGCAGACAGCCTACTCCTGCTCCACACACAGCTCCTCTCCTCTGCTCTGAAGCAGTGTTAACTGTCTCACTGTCCCCTCAGACATGATCTAGGCTGTTCCTCTGAAGGGGGTGTGATTAAAAGAACTGCTGAAGCCCTGAGGCGGATCATGGGGAGCACACAGACTAACCCCAGAGCAGTGTTGGCTCCTGTTTACACAGAATTATGCTAAATCTAAATAGGCAAACAAAACAAAGTTGATGTGCTCTTCCATTTGAAGACAAAAAACAAAACTAAATCTCCATTTTTCAATTTTTTTTTTTTTTTTTTTTTTTTAGAAAAAAATGGGCAAAGTAAAGATTTGCGCGATTTCTACCAAAAACTAAATGTGATGGCTGGACAACTTTGCCAGTGCACCTTCAAAACTGCAGCTTTTGTGAGGTGTTCTCGGTCTGCAGTGGTCAGCATTGATCATAAGTAGTCCAGGTAAGGAACAGTGGTGAACTGGCAACTGGTGATCATGGTCATAATTAAGGGTGCGCCGATCAGGATTTTTGAGGCCAATCACCGATCAGCCTTTGCTGTGATCAGCCGATACCGATCATGGCCGATACCAATCACATGGTCTTCAATGTAGTAATGTAATGTATGCAGGCGATTATTAGTTCCACTTGAAAAATACTATAGTCTTTGTAAATGTAAAAATACAACAAAATTCTACTTATTTTTGTTTTAGAAGAGGTTTTGTTGCATTATTGGTCTTTAATGTGTGCCCAGTGTCTGTGTGGCTTTGTTTGAATGCTCCGCTGATGTAAAAATCAGCTGTTCTTAATTGGTGCCTTTAGTGCGAGTTCGCGGGTGCTGCGCCTGCGTCCGTGTAACGCGCAGCCAAACCAGGTTGAAACTCAGTGGACTAAAGAGCAGACAGCTCCTGTAGCCAGTTTTTACGTCTGAACAAAGAAAACATGCAAATAGAGCAGGGAAGACAACGATGAAAGGTGCTCCTCTCAGACACATGGACACATGGGCTGCATTTTTACTTTCTCTTTCCATTAGCAGCCATTTGGTGCAGTTTAAGCCACAAAACGCACAGTTTTCTCCGCGTAACAAGACACAGGTAGACTCCTAACTTTCTTAATGCTTTTAGCGTAAATGTTAACGAGTTAGCTCTATTTTTTTTAATTTTTTTTATTATTTATTTATATGGGACAGCGTGTATTAATGAACAGCAGCTAGTGCCGTAAATACACCAGATTATAGCACAGAGCTAATTTCCATCCGTAGTCCCCACTCACTCACATTGGCTTCCTGGTGTCCCCCAGTGGTCTCCCATCCAGGTACTGACCAGACCCTACCCTGCTTAGCTTCTGAGGTCTGATGGGATCAGGAATCCACAAGGCGGTATGGCCAGGTACGTTGGCGTTTGCAAATACATGCACTGCTGCACCTCGATTCTGTCCCGTGCACTCCAAGAGCAGGCGGGGACAAAGCGGGAACATAAAGCAGCAGCTCCACGGCAGGTTTGTGTTAGTTATAACCCGGGCTTAACTTAAAAACACTGCTAGAATAATGCTACTGCTGTTTAATCAAACCTGAGTTGCAGGACAGTAGACGTGAGAGCCTCGCGTGTTTGTTGTAATTCGATCGGCCCTTCTGATCGGCCCATTTTACCCATCACTCTATTTTTAGCCATGATCGGCCGATCACCGATCGCGGCAGATCGATCAGAGCACCCTTAGTCATAATGTTATGTCATATCATGTATATTAAAAACAAGAATGTCTAATTTTTCTGCCTATTGACTTGTGCTGTATGCATCATTTTACTGTGAACACAAAACAGTGATGGCACCATTAGAAACTATAGATTATAAACAGCCTTATAGATATTTCACTTTCAGCCAGGAACCAGAGAAGATAATGGGAAACAGGTGCCACACATTAGTATCCAGATTAGTAAATAAGCACATGAGTTGGACGGGAGGTAAATTGGCTTAACTTTAAACATGAATTAAGTCACAGAAGAGAAAAAGTCCAAAGTGCTCTGGAAGTTTTTATCAATAAGTTATTCTGTATTGAAGGTGCTCTTTGGTGCTTGGGGAACTTGCAAAAAGTATAGAAAAAAGCTTCAATTCTTCATTTACCTGAAGTTTAAAAAGCCTTTATTTCATGTGGCTATATGTTTATAAAACCTTTGAAAGCATAGCGTCCAAAAAACTGAATGGATGGATTGCCTGGATTGGATGGATTAAGTCATTTTTAAATTGGGTTTTACAAAACTCAGTAAGGTTTTTTTTAATTATTATTATTTTGCCCCATTTCTTTTTATCGTAATCTTCATGTGCATATATGGCACCAGCTTGTTTTTCACAAGTTCATTCATCCATTCATCTTCTTTCGCCTATTTCAGTTAGGGGTTGTGGGTGACTGGAGCGTATCCCAGTAACTATGGGCCTTAGACGGGGTACACTCTGGACACTGGTCAGTTAGTCACATAGAATACACAGATAATCAACCATTCACTTTCACATTCATTCGCTAGGCGCAATTCAACAGAGGCAGGTTGCTGAGAGGAATCCAGAGTACCCAGAGAAACCACTGTATCACGGGGAGGACATGCAGACACCACTCAGGCACTGTGCCCCCCCCCCCCCCCCCTTTATTTTGTCCCAAACTCTGTCCCAAAAGAACCTGAACAACAGTGATATCCATCTTTTTCTATAGGAATTTTGCACCTATGACCTACATTGTATTATTCTCATCCTATAGCTGAATGAATAATTGAGGCGTGTATTAAAGCTGAAGTGATTTTATGTCTCCATCTTCAAAGTGTGGCTTTAGTTCAGTGTGAGTGAGACAGATTGAGCATGTGTGGACTTTTCTTTCTCCTCCTGGCTCTTGCTTGTTCTCCAGCCGCGTGCTGGCAGCGGGACGTGGCAGGAACCATTAGGATGAGGAATGACAGTCAAGTCCGGGCCAACCTTCAGGGCTCTCACGGAGGAGGAGAGTCGGAGCAACTGTGTGCACTCGAACGGCCCACGCATACATCTCACACTTTACATGCATATTCATGTTACAACCACCTCGGCTGATACAAGCTGCATGACAGACCAATTCACCAGTGAACACTTCTGAGAGAGGCTTGACCTTTATATGCATAGGCCCTGGATATTCGTACATAGAGTTTTTCTTCTCTTTTAGTTTAAAAAAATGCATCTCTTGTACACCCTGGGGCACTTGCACCCATCCTGTGGTGGGTGGGCTAACAGTATGGCAGAACTGTGATGTGATTAAGGGCTGAAAACCAACCGTTTTACGTTTATCCATCTAAACCACGGGTGTCCAGGCCAGATTTGAAGATGTGCAAATGTTCAAAAGCCAACAGTTCCTCCTGGTGTTTTCTATTGACATCTTTACGCATAAAAAATACAACTGCAATTATTTTTTGACCAACTAATTAGAAGACACAAAGCAGAGTTGTAGATGAGACGCACAAATGTAGATCCAAAACTATGGAAACACTGAATGAAAATGCTGGTGTGCCCCAACTAATACATTTTTTTTCATATAAGCCAAAGGCCATATGAAATTTCAACCCATGTCAGATATGGCCCCCGGGCAACACTTTGGACATGACTGATGTAAACAATGTGGCACTGGCCCTAAATTGGATACAAGTCTCATCGAAGAGTCATCTAATCACCGGCTAAGTTCTTTCTGTTGAAGCCATCCAGACACATCATAAATCATCTGATTTCACCAATGTTGTGGTCTGTTGCCAGAGACCACACAGTTATGATAAATAAGCATGGTGAATTTTTTTTTTACTTTGGCATCGGCAAAGTACCAAGTGTAATACCATGGTTGTTGGCTCTGTCACCATGGACACACACAATACATAGGCCTACACCTATAGCTGTGATGTTAGTGTGGATCTGTGATGCGCAATACAAGCTCTCGCAACTTGATACCAGTCGATGCCTAGGCTGATATCAGCAATACCAATACAGATTCCAATACCATTATATACAGTCACAGCCTTTGTTTTCTGTTGTCTGTATTGTCTATACACATGCATGTTATGAATCATGGCTTCTTTATGCCACTGGAGCAGAAGAACAGACCCCCCCCCCCCCCCACACACACACACAACCTTTGTAGTGCTTTAAAGATTCACTTTTTCACTTTGTCTGTTAACACATCTGCTGTAGCTAGATTTTTTCTCTTCATTTTGGAAGGTTAGTGCACAATATAAGCACTTAAGCTTCATTGTAGCAGCACGGTGGTGTTCACCAAAATCCAAGGGTTCCCATAGATCCCCCTTTCAAAAGGTTAGAGCTAAAGCAAAAGCACTGAAAATTGGCACTTCTTTTGAAACAAACCTTCTGAAGTATTACAGCAGTATCTACACCAGGCTACAGCCACTACGCGCCAGGATTTGACAAATGCAATCTTCTTTAAAGTTAATGAACCATACCGAGCCATACTGACCCAACCTGTGCTGTACCTGTGTAAAACCAACCTTGTAACACTCTCAGATACTATGTGTGGTACCAGTGTGATCTTCATAAAGCCAATGCATGCAGACAAAAGGAGCGGAGCACTTAGGGATAACAACCGCGCTAGACTTCTCACATCACAGCTGTTTCTGATGAATAATTTCCAGGCGGCAGTGATTCACCATACAGCAGACAATAGATCCACTCTGACAGCCCACTTCAAGCCTGTGCACTGTACAGCCTTTATAGCGGCGACGCCAACCACAGCGCTCATTATGGGAATTCAAAGTGTCATTGCAAATCAGTGTTCCGAGTCTGAATGAGCGCTCGAAAAAGAGACCTGTTTGGAATCTGTGACTCAGGATAAAAGTTAGCTTCGCTTTTACAGCTCTGGCTAAGTTTGAAAGTACAAATCAATACGTCTGGATGGATTAGAAGAGTGTACTTTTTCATTTAGAGTTTGCAGCCACAGCCAAATGCAACTCCCATCTCTTTCTTTTAATCCTTAACGTATGTACACAATGGAGATGAAATACATTTTTAATTGTCAATCAGTACAAAAATGTCAAAGTGACCCTGTGGTGGTTTTAAAAGAACATGTGTTCACACTGATCTGCTAAGATGTTGAAAATGCCAGTCTGTCTGCAAGTAAGCCTAAAAAGTCTGATGATGAAGTCCTATATGGATGACTTGTTAGAAACTTGACTTTCTGAAGTATAAAAACATGGTCAGTATTCTTGCTGTGCATCACCATCTTATGCAAGCTAATTTGAGTAACCTGACTGAACAGATGGTCCGTTACTTTACCCACACTGTTGTAAGCATTCATTCATCTTTTCTACCGCTTATTTCCATTAGGGGTCAAGGGTGACTGGAGCCTATCCCAGTAACTTTGGGCCATAGGCGGGGTACACTCTGGACAGGGGCCAGCTTGTCGCAGGGCTGACACAGAGACGAACACAGACAGACAACCATTCACTCTCACATTCATTCACTAGGGTCAATTTAGAGTCACCAATTCACCCAACACATGCATGTCTTTGGATGGTGGGAGGAAGCCGGAGAACCCGGAGAGAACCCACGGTAACACAGAGAGGACATGCAGACTCCACCCAGAGAGTTCGTGTGATGGTGTGTTGGTCGGCCTGGGGCTCGAACCCACGACCTCCTTGCTGGGAGAACGCTAACCGCTCTGCCACCGTGCACCCAGTGTTGTAAGCATCCTTTTACATATACACCCTACATATTTCTTAATTTCTTCTCCTTCGTCTCACATGAATCACAGCAGCCATATCTGTGCAAAAGATTAGCACGTCCTTCTCCAACGTGCTAAATTTATACGCTATTTTCACACGCAAAGTCATTGTGAGCCTTGATAAATAATATTGCGGGCGGTAAATGAATGAATTTGCATTTTCTACGCCTTCCATTTTGCGCACTCTGGGAAGAACGCCTCAGTTTACATATTCATTAGGTCATAGGAGCAAAATCTGCATTGCGTTCACTCTGCTCCTGTAGGACACGCAAATCTCAACTGCGTCTGGGTTTGCTCCAATTTTAGCGCATCTTGTTCAGTTAGCGTGCACGCAAACCCTTGATAAATCTGGCCCTTACTGTATGTAACATTTGTGCCTGTTGCTTTAAGGCTTCGCTGGCCCCTCCCTCTTTACTCTGGCAGCATTGAGCCCTTTACAAACACCATACTTTAAAGCAGCAGACAGCAGTGCAGGACCACAAGACTGAGGCCTTCCTCTGACTAAAGCACTCTACAGACACTACTGCCATCTCCTTTGAGTTCACACATGAATAAAGTTTTAAGTTCAGACATAAGAAGAAAATTTCCAAATGCGTGTACTGAATGGTGGGGCACAGACAGAGCATGATAAAATGGCTAATTTGCACGGCTATAAGCAACATGATGCTTGCTGCTTTATAAACGTGCATGAGCACCTCCTGGAGAAGGCGGGGTTTCATGGGGATACGTAGACCTATAAAATTGAGCATTTTCAGCTCTTGAGAAGGGCAGCACCTCAGCATACAGGATTACTCAAACATGCATGAATGAAACAAAATACAACTCTGAGTATGTTTTTGGTGGAAACAACAATATAGCATGGTTAAAATCTATTATTTAGCATAATAGGTCCCCTTTTAGAAGCTTCCTATGAGAACTTTTACAAAAAGTCTACCAGGGATTCATGAAGAGTTCCTAAACAGCAGTGACCACACGTGTGCCATGCTCCTCAATAACATATTTTTTCCATAGAATTATTGTAGTATTATCATAAGTACACATCCTGCCAATGCCCAAATTTGAACATAAGGCCTGGGCTTACTGAAGGCCTGCCTGCAAACAGACACATGGCAGGGAAACCAAAAACAGGAAATGAACAGCACTCTTTCAACTCAGCACTCTTTCAGCTCTAGCATTTCTGCAATTTTGCTATTCTGCAATTTTCACTAGCTGCCTCATGACTTAAAAATGACAAAAAACAATAAAACACACATCACACAAATCCTACATCAAATGCTACCCCACCACAATTTACTGCATTTTTTCACTTTGTAATGGTGTTGTTGTGATTTTTTTCCCACATTCATAAATCTTCCAAAAGAGCCCAAAATCTTCTTAAGTAGTGCTCAAGTAAAAATGTTTGCGTAAGAATGCTTCTTTAATGAGGCCAAATTGCTTTTTTGTTTTCTCCATAATTTCAAGTCACTTGAAGGCTGTTTTGGACTGGAGCCTTGGCAATGCAGACTGTACTCTGAAGGAGCCATCTCCAGTGTGGTTGAGGTTGATCATTTTTTTCCAAATCTAAAACCCTGAATTTCTCATTTCAACAAGTTTCTTAATGCCCAATATATTATCATTTATTTCACATAATGTCATAGATGAGTTCATGTTCTCCCAGAATTCTTTGGTTCCACATTTGCTTCCAGATGATCGGATTTATATGAGCCACACACAATGACACCATCTGAGACAATGATATGGATTCGGCTCTGGTTTTGAAATGCAATGGCTGCTAATATTGGGCACACATATCCCTCATTTTGCCTGAAAGTGATGGCTCGTTTATTGAAAGAGACAAAAACAGACATTAGGTGGCGTGTTTGCATCGTGCCTCAAGATGAAAGTGTCCAATGCCAAAACTCTGTCTATTTTTGCTGTACCTTTTCTAACCTTCAAAGTTTTCTCGTTGTTATTAATGACAGAGTTGGTCACTGTTCCCTCTTGCATCCTTCGGTGTCTGTGTGGACCCAGAGTCTGGCTTTTATAGTTACTTACATTTGCTGACTCCATGTTATATCAGTTTCAGACGGGCAGTTTGGGAGACACTGAAGGGCCACTGAGGGTCTCGTGTGAACCGCAGGTTGAGCATAAAAGTTGACAAAGCCCTCCGTAATTTATAGTTGGAAGGGAGGTACTGCAGATTAAGTGAGAATATTACAGGTCTATTTGTCTAATCTATTACTCTTTTTTAAAAATGTATGTAAGCTATAAGCACGTAATTGTGTCCTGACAATATTAATTGTAGCAGGGCCTAACTGAATACTGAATTGGATGATGATGACCCAGGAGGTTGGGTCAAAAGGTTGGCGGTTCAATTCTGATTCCCCTCTGTTTACACTGTGGAAGTGCCCTTGGGCAAGACACTATTCCCATATTTCTAAACTTAATCAACCCTACCCTAACCTTTAACACCATAAAATTTGGAGAAAAAAGCATAAGATTGTAGGAACATATGGTGTGATATAAAAAGAAAAAAAGTGGGAACATAGGGCTTTGGCAACATAGGGTTGTGAGTACATAGGGCCTATCCATCCATCCATCTTCTTCCACTTTATCCGGGGCTGGGTTGCGGGGGGCAGCAGTCTAAGCAGAGATGCCCAGGCTTCCCTCTCCACAGACACTTCCTCCAGCTCTACTGGGGGGACCCCAAGGCATTCCCAGGCCAGCCGAGAGATATAGTCCCTCCAGCATGTCCTAGGTCTTCCCCGAGGCCTCCTCCCGGTGGGACATGCCCGAAACACCTCCCCAGGGAGGCGTCCAGGAGGAATCCGAAACAGATGCCCGAGCCACCTCAGCTGACTCCTCTCGATGTGGAGGAGCAGTGGCTCTACTCTGTGACTGAGCTCGTCACCCTATCTCTAAGGGAGCACCCAGCCACCCTACAGGGGAAACTCATTTTGGCCGCTTGTATCCGGGATCTTGTCCTTTTGGTCATGACCCAAAGCTCATGACCATAGGTGAGAGTAGGAGCGTAGAGCCTTTGCCTTTCGGCTCAGCTCCTTCTTCACCACAACAGACCGATACAATGACCACATTACTGCAGATGCTGCACCGATCCGTCTGTCGATCTCACGCTCCATCCTTCCCTCACTGTGAACAAGACCCCGAGATACTTAAACTCCTCCACTTGAGGCAGGAACTTCCCCCCGACCTGGAGAGGGCAAACCACCCTTTTCCGGTCGAGAACCATGGCCTCGGTTGGAGGTGCTGATTCTCATCCCAGCCGCTTCACCCTCGGCATTATGGGTAATGCCAAGGATAATGTGGTGTTTGATAATATTTAGTCACTAACATAGTCAGTCCCTGTGTTTCAATGTAAGTTATTTAATGACATTAGGGAATTGGGCAAATCTGTCTGTGGAATATATGAAGAGTTCACACAATAGTGGAGCAGTAGGTATAACTCTGTAAAGCACTAAATTGCTATCTTGTTGGTTAAATGTTAGGTTTAGTGTTTGTATTTGATTTTATTGAATGCAATGTTTGAGCTAACTGCTTTCTTTTAGCACTGAAATGATAGCTGCAAATGTTTGCCAAAAATATTTTGTATCCTTTTCCCCAGTTTTTCAGGAACAATTATGAAAAAAGAACTATTAGCATATTGTTAGGAGACTGGTTTGTTTGAAAAGTGAATATTACACATTAGCTTTATTATAATAGATTGTAATACATGAAAGTGCTCCATATTTGATAAACTAAACATTCAAGGCAAAAACTCTTTGTACTGACAACACACCTTGTTGACATTAAGTCAATAGTGATAAAAAATTGTACCTGGCAAATGACTGTTCCAGGCAAGTTGTACACAGCATTTTGCAGAAAATGCAATTATTCTGTCTCGAATTGGGGTTTCATTTACACAAGGCTAGTATTCTCATCTCATAGACAAAGACTTGTCCTACTCATATGGCTATGAAAACCAAAATTTGCAAAATAAAATGATTTTTATGTTTTATATTAAATCAGGCTGGTCACTTGATTGCTGTGGTAAAGGTTGAGGAGAAGGGTTTATCCAGACATGCAACGTGAAACAATAATGGAATAATAAGACATTTTGAAATGTTTTAGTAGGTATGTAACTCTGAATATTGCAGTGGTATCACAATTACATGGACGCAGAGTGCTTTTTCACCAAAGTTCAGTCATCCAACAACATGAACAGATCTCCACCAAGTAGCAAAGACTGTCTCACCTCTCTCAGCCAAGATCTCCTAATGGCTTCTGCGTGGAATCTGAAGGCCACAGGTGCAGTCCAAGTTGGGGTCACCATTCAATCCCAACCTTGTCACACACAGTGGAAGGTAGTTATAGTGTCTAGGGGACATGGGATCATAACAGGTCCTGGCATCTCCAAATGAGGAACCAGACCAGAGTGTGATGGAGCTCTGTGGCTGCAGGCCCACATAGTCCAGGTGGAGTCACGGACCACTTCACAGAAATCCATTGCAAACACTGAGCCGTGCCACCACTGCTGCAGGCGGTGGCCACACTGCATCATTTCATCTATCCAGAGATGCAGCCCATTTGTCTTTTTGTACAGCTGTTTTAGCTAAGACCTCAGTATACATTAATGTTAAAGGTACCCTAATATGCTAAATAGACTTTTTGAACATTTAGCCATGTTATAGTATTGTTTGCAGCTCAAAAACATACCTGGAGTAGAATTTTGTTTATTTTTCACGTCACAATTTTCTATTCTATTCTATTGTTCTATCGAGCAACTTGATTCTATTAACTCCTATGTAGCTTGAAGTTTGAGAAAGTTTTAATTAAAAATAACACAAATGAACGACTCAAACCAGACTGCACCCTCAAAACAAAATCTCCTGGAATTAATCTTGTTCATTGCAGTGAAGAGTTAAATCTAAGGTGAACTAGGGTGAGGCTAATTACAGCTAAACAATGAGGATAAAGTAGCATTGCGAGTTCCTAAAACTGCTTTTGTGACGAAACATATAAAGTATGTTTTTTTTTTCTGTCTTATCTTGATAAATGCACTGACAGATTAATCACTATCATAAGTTCGATCATAAGTTCATAAGTGGCGGTAAAGCATTGGCATCATACCACTGCAAATTTCTGGAAGTCTTTCTCTGACCCAGTTCTTTATACACAACTGAGTTTCTGCAAACCATGTGAGTACAGCCTTTAACAGAAAACTAATCTGTTTTAGACTGGTGTATGTTACACTTTTAGCATTTCTGCGTATATTCTCAGTGGCATAATTAAAAACCTAAAATGCAGAGTCATTTTTTAGTTTACTTTTTTGTCAGGGTGTAGCAATGGCCACTGCCTCCTGTCATCTGTCTGAAAATGATTTTCTGTGCGGCAACTGGTGGAAGTGCTGTGCCATTGATGGGCTTCATTTTCACCGTTTGTACATACTACACACTAAATAATTAATAGTTTTAGCGTTGTTGAGTTTGTTTGTTCATTCATAGCGATCTGGAATGTGTTATCACATCGATGGTCACACAAGTGATTTTCAACAGTAAAACAATGGAGCAATTTAAATGAATAATTAATTGAAAGGGACATGTTCAAAATATGGGTGTCCCTGCTTAGACTGCTGCCTCCGCGTTCCGGCCCCGGATAAAGCGGAAGAAGATGGATGGATGGATGGATGGATGGATGTTCAAAATATTAGCAGTGTGGTCGGCTATCAGGGACCTCAGTCAGCTGTGACAAATCAGCTGTTAAACTGCTGTCCCTTATAAGTAAAATAGGTCATTCAGACATTGTTCAGAAGAGCAGCATACTGTGATTAAAAAGTTGAAAAACACGGTGGCATAGTGTTTAGCACTCCTGACTCGCAGCAACAGCGTCCCGGGTTTGATTCCTGGTGGAGCCTTTTTGCATGTTCTCCCTGTGTCTGTGTAGGTTTCCTCCGGTTTCCCCTACCACCAAAAACATGTACAATAGGTCCCCCATGGGGCCCGGACTCCCCTGTAAAAGAGATTCTGAATGTCAGTGGGACTGTTTAAGTATAGGTCAAATAAAAAGAAAACATAAAGAGGTGCAAAAAATGATAGGCTGCTAGCTAATGATCTTAAATGCTCTAAAATGGCAACCAAAATGGGAAGAAAACAAAAACTCACATCAAATGGGCCAAAGAAGAGCCAAAATAGCCAAGGCTCAGCCAACAATCAGTTTCTAGGAGATTAAAGATCTACAATTATCTGTGAGTACTGTAATAATTAGAAAACGTATAGAGAAATGGCACAATATTTTGTGAACTGACATTGAAATGGGCGTTTCAACAAAACACACCAGTAAAAGAGCAGCATCTTGGTTAGATTAACAAGATTAAGATTAGCGTTATGGAGGAGCCTGCACAACCCCCAGACATTAACTTGTAGGGCGACATTAAAAATGTTTCTGTTTCTGAGGCCAAACCATTTACCGTTTATTTGTCACTGAATTTGACCCATCCTTTAGTGCTGCTCAAGCTCAGGACCTTAACCTTAGGCATAAACCTGCATTTGGAAGAGAAGGGTCACTCCTTTGAGGACAGCAATGTTGGATTTTAATGAAAGAAATAACCTTTGTAAAATTGCAACAGGACTGTCACACAACTGGCTGTGACACTGGTCTCCCCTCTCTCTGGGTTCTCCTCCCTTCTCTCTCTATGTATCTGTGAGTGTTACTTACCTTTGTCTCATGGTGTGCACTTTATCCCGCTCCTCTCAGTAAACCTGCATCCTCCTTACTTCCCCTAAATCTTAAACAATAAACTGCCCACCTTTGTCTTAGTTTTGTGTCTGTTTTTGGATCAAAATTGTAGACCCACAACAATCCCTCTATTAACAAAGGTGGACTGAATCTTTCACTAATAACACTGTTCTACAGCAAAGACACAAAGAGTTTCACTTCACAGACCTACTGTACATTACTCTGGACCCTCCCCCAACTTTTTCAGGAGTGCATGATTGTTTGAACCCATGAAAATGTTCACTCAGCATACTCATAAACAGCATTTATCAAATGTGGAGTTATAGCTAAGGTGAACTAGGGTGAGGCTGCTAAACAATGAGGAAGACTCTGATAAAGTGGCACTGCAAGTTCCTAAAACTGGTTTTGGGGCATTAGCATAATAAGAATGTTTGTTTTTTTTCCAAGCTGTTTTGTCTTGATACATGCACCGACAGAGTAATCTCTGCCATAAGATCATTTGTTTTAGAGTATCAACATCAAACCTAACCAAACTGCGATAAAAAGAGGAGCAGCGGGGAAACAGAGGTTAAACAGTTAAACGTTGGCATCATACCATTGCAACTTTCTGGAAGCCTTTCTCTGAACCTGTTCTTTCTATGCAAACTTTGTAAGTACAGCCTTAAATGAATCAATTTTATACTGGAAATTATAACACTTGTAGCATTACTGCATATATATTTTCAGTGGCATAATTGAAGACCTAAAATGCTGAATGATCTGAGTTTACTTTTTTTGTCAGGGTGTAGTTATGGCCACTGTCTCCTGTCAGTTGTCTGAAGATGATTTTCTGTGCTGCATCTGTCTGCAAGTGTTCACGGATCCAGTCACTTTACCATGTGGACACAACATCTGCAAACATTGCCTCCAACAATTCTGGTCTAAAGCTGTTATCTACAAGTGTCCATCCTGTAGAAAAGTTTTCATCACCAAACCAGAAATGATGGTCAACACTTTACTCGCTGCCATGACTGCTCAGTTCCTACAGTCTCAACCCAAAGCCAGCAGTAGCTCAGAGGACCGAGCTGCAAAACCAGGTGAAATCCCCTGTGACATCTGTAATCTTCCCAAACTTAGGGCCGTGAAGTCCTGCCTGGTGTGCCTGTCCTCATACTGCCAGTCTCACCTACAGCCACATCTCACCCTGTCCGGTCTGAAGACACACCAGCTGCTCGAGCCACAGGCAAACCTGCAGAAAAGACTGTGTCTGCAGCACCACAAACCACTGGAGCTGTTCTGTAAGAACGACCAACTGTGTCTCTGTGTGTTGTGCCCATACCACAAGGACCACAAGGACCATG
Organism: Bostrychus sinensis; assembly: GCA_020698575.1. NCBI lineage: Eukaryota > Metazoa > Chordata > Actinopteri > Gobiiformes > Eleotridae > Bostrychus > Bostrychus sinensis. The sequence goes on along the minus strand of CM036240.1, from coordinate 28,126,103 downwards.
AGGTGGTTCCTTTGATGGAGCTTTCTCAACAACAGAAGCTTCAGTTGAAGAAGACTGAGCTTGACATCCAGGAGATGGTCGACATGAGACAGATAAAGATACAGGAGCTTCGTCTCTCTGTAGCGGCTAGTAATAAAAATGCAGACAGAGAGATAGCTGACAGTGTCACAGTTCTCAAAGCTCTGAAGGACTCTGTAGAAAGAGCCCAGTACAACCTCGTCCAAGAGATAAACTGGAAAAAGAGAGCAACAGAGGACAAAGCCAAAGGCTTCATTTTAGAGATGGAGCGAGAGATCTCTGTCCTGCAGAAGAGAAGCAATGAGATAAAGAAGCTCTCACAGTGTGATGACCACCTTAACCTCCTCCAAAACTTACAAAAAAGTTCTGTCCCAACCACCAAAGACTGGACAGATGTCTTCATCAGTCCACCAACTTACAAGGGCACTGTGGCGAAAGCTCTGTCTCAGCTGGAGGAGGAATTCAACAAAACAAGTAAAGTATTTGAGACTGAGCTGGAGCGGGCAAAAACATTTGAGGTAGATGTGACACTTGACAGTGATACAGCACACCCTCAACTTATTGTGTCTAGAAATTGTAAAGAAGTAGTACAAAGTAATGAGAAGAGAAATATCCTCGATAACTCCAAGAGGTTTGATGGACTCTTTGTTTTAGGGAAACAGAGTTTCTCTGGATCATTTTACTTTGAGGCTGCAGTCTCTAACAAAACTGAGTGGACTTTAGGAGTGGCTGAAGAGTCAGTGCACAGGAAAGGGTTTATACTACTGCAACCAATAAAAGGTTTCTGGACACTCGGTTTAAGGAATAACACCTATTATGTTTGTGGAGAGATGGTTTTTTAAGTCGTCACAAAGTGTAAGCCTCAGAAGGTTGGTGTGTTTGTGGACAAAGAAGAGGGCCTTGTCTCTTTTTATGATGTTGATGCTGCAGCTCTGATATACTCCTTAACCGACAAATGTCATGCTGAAAAACTCTACCCAATCTGCAGTCCTGGTTGGTATGACAGAAAAAATTATGCCCCTCTGATCGTTGGTGTACCCTCCCCATCTGTCCGGTCACCACTGAAACGTGCTTTGTTACGTAGGGTACACAGCAACAAAGAATATCAAGTTTAATCAAGACTGCAAGAGAAAATACAACCTAACCTACCAGAGGTTAGACGGTAAGGGGTAATTGTAGCCAACACTGAGACGCCTCAGTGGACAGGTCCAGCACCTAAAAACAAACCTGTTAAAACTAGAAAGTAATAATGTGTAACTAATGATTAATTTAATATGTAAATCAGGAGGAAAAATACATAATTTTGATCTCCAAGTGGTATGTAGCTGATTCATTGGCTAAAAAAACAGTTTTCATTTAAGCTAATTAAAGGGAACACATTATGCTAACTTGACTCTAGGTTTTTATCATGTTATAATACAATGTTGTTTCCTCCTCAAAAACACACTCAGTTTTTTTTGTTTCATTCATGCATGTTTGAGTAATCCTGTATACTAAGGCGCTGCCCTTCTCAAAAACTGAAAACACTCAGTTTCATATCTCTATGTAGACACATGAAACCCCGCCTTCTCTAAAGCTGTTATCTGACTCACACTGTAGACTCACAGTAGTGTCTTTAGTCAGAGCAAGACCTCAGACCTGCGGCCCTGCACCGCTTTTCTCTGATATAAACTACGGTGTTTGTAATGGGCTCAGAGCTGACAGAGTGAAGTGGGTGGGGCCAGAAAGGCCTTAAAGTGACAGACACCTCATACAAACTTTTTCTGCAAAGTGAAAGTAATCACTTCCTAAAATAGAGAGACGAAGAAGACATTTTGCATAAATATACATTGTTTTAATTATAAAATATGAAATTTTAAATGCAAGGGGTATCCAAATTTTTTTATTGCTTAAACAAAGCATAATATGATAATAACCTAAAGGGTGAGTGTAGACTTGAGCTTTACATTTAATAATATATTAATATACCAAGGAGTAGAGAATGGATGTTCCTTGTGCTTTAACAGATATTCTGATATTTTCAAAATCATGAGAGCTGTGTACATTTAACATTGTATCATGTTTAGTGACACTTTACTGACTGTCACAAGATAGTGTTGATTGTTACAATAATTCACTTATGTGCAACTCATGTGTAATGTGTAATGTGAACATGTAAAAACATCCAAATGCAATCATTTTCATGTTTGTAGAAATGTATGTAAAAAGTAATTGTGGATTTTCCTAATTAAAGATGAAAATTAAAGTCAATTAACTGTCCAGAGTATTCACTAATAATAAGGATTTAACTCGACAATAGACATTAATAATAGAAATAATAATAATAATAATAATAATAATAATAATAATAATAACAGACTGAAGAAGTTGCACTCTGGTTTTTACACTGGATGCCCTTCCTGTAATAATAATAAATCAAGGTGAGACGCTGCAGATGAATAGGGAATTTTTTTAAATAACATATCAGTGTGAAATTTTTCCTGTAGATTGCTGGCATCAACATTGGAAAAACATGTATTGCAAGTTTTGAGTCAGTTCATGTTTTTATATGCATTTAAGGCATTAAATGCATGAAAAAAATGCAAATTTGCACACATTAAAAAAACAAACAAACAAAATCTAAATACTGGATAGAGACAGGTTTAAAATTCTTGATTTATTTTGCCGACATGTCACATAAAAAAAATCAGTACATTAGAAAATACTGCCAACAGCCTTAAAAAGTATAATTTCCCCTTGTTTTTAAGAGTAAAGTGACCAATAAATCAGGCTAGGAATTATATGTAAACAAATCCTTCCCTAGAAGCCTTCAAAATATAGTTAAGTACAAAACTGAAACTTTTGGTGATTGTACAGTAGTGTTGTGTTCAAAATAATATCAGTCCTATGCATCACAAAGAAAAACAATCACTGTTTTTGGTAAAAAAAAAAAAAAAAAAAAAAAAAAAAAAAAAAAAAAAAAAATCTACATGACAAATAACTTGCTAGTTGGTGAAAGTAGAGTAATAGAAAACCAATAGACCCAACTGTTGTGAAATGCATGCTGTCAATATTTTTATTTGAATAATTAACTGAAAGGGACATGTTAAAAATATTAGCAGTGTGGTCGGCTATCAGGGACCTCAGTCAGCTGTGACAAATCAGCTGTTAAACTCCTGTCCCTTATAAGTAAAATGGGTTGTTCGAGATATTGTTCAGAAGAGCAGCGTACTTTGATTAAAAAGTTGACTGGAGCAGGGAAAACATAAAAAAGGGCAGAAAATGATAGGCTGCTTAGCTAATGATTTTCAATGCTCTAAAATGGCAACCAAAACTTGAAAGATGTGGAAGAAAACAAAAACTCAACATTCAAATGGGCCAAAGAAAAGCCAAAATAGCAAAGGCTCAGCCAAGGACGAGCTCCAGGGAGATTAAAGATCTACAATTATCTGTGAGTACTGTAATAAATAGAAAACGTATAGAGAAATGGCACAATATTTTGTGAACTGACAGTTTGACAGTTTGTCAGACGACCCCCAAACACTGAGTTCCAGTCCCTGTACACTGTGAAGACAGTAAAGCCTGGTGGAGCAGGCATCATGATATGGGGATGTTTCTCATACTAAGGTGTCGGGTCTATTTATTGCATTACAGGGATCACAGATTAGTTTAAATATATCCAAATACTTCCAGAGGTCAGGTTGCTTTATGCTGAAGAGGAAATGCCATTGAAATGGGTGTTTACGGCTTACGGCCCCATACATTACAGTGCGCATGCGCCGCGTTGGACAACAACACTATCCACAAGTAGCTTAGCCAAAGTGTCTAGCAGCGTTTTTACAGATAAGTCATAGTTTGTAGCTTAAACCCTGTTCATGTTCCTCATGAGTACATGCTGGTGCATAAAACTGCGTGACATATAAATGATCGCCTCACGTACATCGTTAAGTGTCAGACATGTTTGTAAGAAGTGGAGCTGGGGGAGTGGAGAGGAGCCAGCGACACTGAATATTACAGAAGTGTGAATGAAGTGGGCTCTGGTTATTCTGGACAAACTCAGCTGTAGGAAATACAGGACGTTTCTTCAAAAAAGTAACATGGACTGGATTTGCTCCTTGAGAGAGGTGAGTGTCAGTGAGGCGGTGTTTTTAATGTTTGTGGTGTGATGTGTAAGGCTTCTTTTGAGTGAAGCAGCATTAACAGTGCACTAGTCTAGTGTCGATCCCAGTGTGTAGTGCTGATGAACAGCCTCCCTCATCTGTAAGGCTGTAACCTCACTCATCTATCCATCCATCCATCCTCGTTTTAGTTCTTATGAATTAAAGTTAAAACAAAAACTTAGGGTACATTCTTTGATAAGGCAACAGAGAAGGCCAGCTTTATGGAAAAAAAATGTTGTAATGATATTCTTTTGTATACAAACAGCGTTACTAATAGTAATTATATAGGAAGAGTGTGAGATAGTTTGAAACAGCCTACTACACAAACACTGATGGGATTGCAGTTAAGTGATTTTTAATTAAATTTAAATTAAATCAAAATGTTGTCATATAAAACTTAATGAAGTCAAGCTGTCTGCTTACCTGCTTGAAAAAGTCACAGCACGTGACTAATCTAAGGTGAACTAGGCTGAGGCTAATTACAGCTAAACAATGAGGAAGACTCTGATAAAGTGGCCTTGCAAGTTCCTAAAACTGGTTTTGGGGCGTTTACATATATAGAACGTTTTTTATTTTTCCATTAAGCTGTTTTGTCTTGATACATGCACTGACAGAGTAATCTCTGTCATAAGCTCATTTGTTTTAGAGTATTAACATCAAACCTAACCAAACTGCGATAAAAAGAAGAGCAGCGGGGAAACAGAGGTGGCAGGTAAACATTGGCCTCATACCATTGCATCTTCCTGGAAGCCTTTCTCTGAACCTGTTCTTTCTACGCAACTGAGTTTCTGCAAACCTTGTAAGTACAGCCTTAAATTAATAAATTTTACACTGGAAATTGTTACACTTATAGCATGACAGCGAATAGATTCTCAGTGGCATAATTAAAGGCCTAAAATGCTGAGTGATCCTTATCTTTTTTTGTCAGGGTGTAGTTATGGCCACTGTCTCCTGTCAGTTGTCTGAAGATGATTTTCTGTGCTGCATCTGTCTGCAAGTGTTCACGGATCCAGTCACTTTACCATGTGGACACAACATCTGCAAAAATTGTCTCCAACAACTCTGGTCTAAAACTGTTATCTACAAGTGTCCATCCTGTAGAAAAGTTTTCATCACCAAACCAGAAATGATGGTCAACACTTTACTCGCTGCCATGACTGCTCAGTTCCTACAGTCTCAACCCAAAGCCAGCAGTAGCTCAGAGGACCAAGCTGCAAAACCAGGTGAAATCCCCTGTGACATCTGTAATCTTCCCAAACTTAGGGCCGTGAAGTCCTGCCTGGTGTGCCTGTCCTCATACTGCCAGTCTCACCTACAGCCACATCTCACCCTGTCCGGTCTGAAGACACACCAGCTGCTCGAGCCACAGGCAAACCTGCAGAAAAGACTGTGTCTGCAGCACCACAAACCACTGGAGCTGTTCTGTAAGAACGACCAACTGTGTCTCTGTGTGTTGTGCCCATACCACAAGGACCACAAGGACCATGAGGTGGTTCCTTTGACGGAGGCTTCTCAACAACAGAAGCTTCAGTTGAAGAAGACTGAGCTTGACATCCAGGAGATGGTCGACATGAGACAGATAAAGATACAGGAGCTTCGTCTCTCTGTAGCGGCTAGTAATAAAAATGCAGACAGAGAGATAGCTGACAGTGTCAAAGTTCTCAAAGCTCTGAAGGACTCTGTAGAAAGAGCCCAGTACAACCTCGTCCAAGAGATAAACTGGAAAAAGAGAGCAACAGAGGACAAAGCCAAAGGCTTCATTTTAGAGATGGAGCGAGAGATCTCTGTGCTGAAGAAGAGAAGCAATGAGATAAAGAAGCTCTCACAGTGTGATGACCACCTTAACCTCCTCCAAAACTTACAAAAAAGTTCTGTCCCAACCACCAAAGACTGGACAGATGTCTTCATCAGTCCACCAACTTACAAGGGCACTGTGGCGAAAGCTCTGTCTCAGCTGGAGGAGGAATTCAACAAAACAAGTAAGAAAGTATTTGAGACTGAGCTGGAGCGGGCAAAAACATTTGAGGTAGATGTGACACTTGACAGTGATACAGCACACCCTCAGCTCAATGTGACTAACTCCAAGAGGTCTGATGGACTCTTTGTTTTAGGGAAACAGAGTTTCTCTGGATCATTTTACTTTGAGGCTGCAGTCGCCAAGAAAACTGAGTGGACTTTAGGAGTGGCTGAAGAGTCAGTGCAAAATAAAGGGTTCATACCTCTGCATCCAAGAAATGGTTTCTGGACAATCAGTTTAAGGGATAACATCTATTATGTTTCTGATGAATTAGAACGCCAGCTCTCCACAAAGTGTAAGCCTCAGAAGGTTGGTGTGTTTGTGGACAAGGAAGAGGGCCTTGTCTCTTTTTATGATGTTGATGCTGCAGCTCTAATACACTCCTTCACTGACAAATATCATGCTAAGGAACTCTACCCTATCTGCAGTTTTGGTAAGCATGGCAGAAGATATACTCACCCTCTGATTGCTGGTGTACCCTCACCATCTGTTCTGTTACCTAAGTTACATAGGATACAAAGCTTTAAAGATTTTAAATAATAATCAAGTCTACAAGAAAATATACAGCCTTACCTGAGACATCTCAGTGGACAGGTCCAACACTTAAAAACACACAACCTGTTAAAACTAGAAAGTAATAATGTGTAACAAAAAATTCATTTAAAATGAAAGTTAAGAGGAAAAGGCCATAAAGAGACAGACACCTAATACAAGCATTTTCTGCAAAGTGAATGTAACAGCTCCTCGAGACTTTTTGCATCAATATATATGATATTAATTATTTAAAAAATGTGAAATGTTAATGCAAGGGTGTTCAAATGTAGCTCGACAAAAGCATAATATGATCCCCTTAATCTAAAGGATGAGCTTTACATTTAATAATATATTTATATATTGAGTAGAGAATGTTTGTTCCTTGTGCTTACCAGTTAGTCACCAAATCAAGAGAGCTGTGTACATTTAACATTGTATTATCTTTACTGACTGTCACAAGATAGTATTGATTGTTAGAGTAATTCACTTGTGTGCAACTCATGTGTAATATGGACATATTATAAAAACATCCAAATGTGGTGATTTAAATGTTTGTAGAAATGCAATTTAAAATATATTTAATTTCATTTTTTCTCCTTCTCTTGTTAATTTATTTCATATATACATGGCACACACACACGCTCACACGCTCACACACACACACACACACACACACACACACACACACACACACACACACACACACACACACACACACACACACACACACACACACACACACACACACACACACCTTCTTTATTGTATTATAATTCTGCTATTAATGTTGTTATTTTCATCATTCAGTTGTCACATATATATCCGACCCCATGACCTTAAACCCCACCCCCTACACCTCCCATTTATACCTTGCATATTCTGCTTGTCTTATTATCCTAAGAAATTGTAAACATTGTAAATAATTTTTCTGTCACTGGGTGTTGCTCAATAAAAAAAAAATAAAAAAAAAATGTATATAAAATGTAATTATCCAATTAAAGATGAAATCTAATGTCAATGAACTGTGCAGAGCATTCACTGAAAAGGGTTTAAACTGAAACATGAACTCTAATAATAATAATATTAATAATAATAATAATAATATCACAGCAAACAACTTGTACATACTGTAACTGGAGTAGGCAATGTGGTTGAAGTGTCTTGCCCAGGGACATGATGGCAGAATGCACTTCAAGGGAGGTTTATTTTTATTGTTGTTGTTGTTGTTACAGAGCAATTTTATGCCCAAAAAGCAGCTGTATAGAGTATCCAAAAGTTTTACTCAAGTAAGAGTATTGTTAATTCAAAACAAAATTACTTAAGTAGTAAAATACTGTCGTTGTGTCCTTGGGCAAGACACTTCACCCACCTTGCCTGTATGTATGAATGTGTCAGTGTGACTGTGTTTGGTGGTGGTCGGAGGGGCCGTTGGCGCAGAATGGCAGCCACGCTTCTGTCAGTCTGCCCCAGGGCAGCTGTGGCTACAGAAGTAGCTCACCACCACCGAGTGTGACTGAGGAGTGAATGAATAATGGACCAAATTGTAAGGCACTTTGAGAAACTTGTCAAGCTTGAAAAGCGCAATATAAATCCAATCCATTATTATTATTATTAAAAAGCTTACATCCAAATAATTAGTAAAGTAAAGTATTTTGTGACAAAAAAAACCTAAATCAAAACAAAAAACAAACAAACAAACAAACAAACAAAAAACATATCCAGGTAGTCATAATGGGATTTAACATCTAATTTAATCAATCAATTAACAAATCAACAAAACATATAAAATAATATGCAAAATCTGGTATTTCCAAAACAATAAAAAAAAGTGCTGAAGTGAAAGTGTTGTTACTAAAAATTTAACCCATTACTTACCACCCACCTCTGAACATAAGCCATTAAAAGCATAATCTATGAAAAGGCCCAAATCATCAGACTGACTTTCCCCAAAATTAAAGTCACATTTCATATTTGACTGCAGTGCACAAACATTCAAGGTCTGCTGGTGATTAAGAGGGAGAACCTGACCCACCATCCATCTTACCGCTGTCCTCTCCTCTCTGGATCTCTCTATCCCAGCCTCATCTGTGTCCCATCGCCGACCTCCCCTCCCCTTGACCCCGTCTTTGACCTCTGACCTCAGATCTGTTCACAGTTCATCGTCAGGAAGACACAATGATCTATGTCTCCATGTGTGTGTGGGGGGTGGACTTTCACCAGCAGTTTCCTGGAATAACTTTGCTGAAAGGCTGCATGAGAGCAAATGCCAACATGACACTGACTGGAGAAGAGAAACTTGAACTTCACTGTACTTTTTATGATAGTAGATAGTAAAAATCATTCTGATTAGTTGTTGTTAAATCCCTCAATGAGTCATCAGACAATGTGGGCAAACTTTACCTATATATTTGCTATAGAGAACACCACAAAGATTTCTGGTTATTGTTAATGGTACGGGTTGTTTAATAGTCCAAGTCATTATTGCTTAAATTTCACTACAGACCATAGTTTCCCATATCCTGGATCACCTTCTGGATCCAGACTCAGATACTATAGATACTGTGTATATAGAGTGTAGACGCAACTGATGAAAGTGGAGCTCCACTCAGCTAGCGACACTATTTGTTGCACCTAATACGTCACTTCCTGTGCCAAATACAATACTGTATATTAGTTATTGCTGTATATTATTTAGGATATTGATAGAATGAAGTTGGTTAGGGTTAGGCTTAGGGTTAGAAATTTGAGTATTGTCCCCACCGGAAGTGGAGCTCCACTTTCCCTATCGGCTGCAGCCAGACCCTTCTGAATAGTTGGGGTTTGAGGTGGCAGAGTGGTTAGCGCTCCTGCCTCTCAGCTAGCAGGTTGTGGGTTTCCTCCTTAGGCTGTGCAGTTGCAGGTTTTCTTTGTGTTCTGTCCAGGTACTTTGGCTTCCTTACACTATCCATTAGTGTGGCCAGCCAGACAAATTCTGTTCTATACAAAAAATACAGACTGATACCAATGAGAGAAACAAAAGGTAGAGATGCCTATGAATGACCGCTGCTGTTGTTTCCATAAAATACCAGAAAATGCTGTATTTTGAGCAACAAAGTACGGACTAGGGACAACACAGTGCTAAAAGGTTATCTATTGCTTATCCCCCATCTTTTATGAAAAGAACTTTAAGTTAGTCTTAGTCATTCAAAACAGAGGCAAAAGAAGTATGTAAAATTTGCTCTGTATTAGTGCGTGCCATCTTGGTTCTTTTGGTTGGGAGATATCTTTGACTACTGTATGACACGCTGCAGATAATCAGCTGTTATAAGCTGATCCCAAAACAAGCAATGGAAGTGATTGTCTATAGCTGGGGAACCAGATCTTCCTTTTTTAACATATAAAGTGGTGGGGCTGGCTGACCTGGCTAACCATGTGGCCAATGGCAAGGGTGTATCCCGCTAAGGGCCCACATTTGTCAGTGCCCATCATTAAATACAGTCACTAGGTTCAAGCCAAATGTAATGTAATTTCTGTACAGACCTAATGTTCCAGAGAAACCGCCATGAAGGGAATGTTATAGTCATAGTATTCCATCTTTATTGGAGCTTTACTGGCTTTTTCAAGAGCCATCTAGGTATTCCTTTGGTGTTATATGCATGTAATGTGTTTTAACAATTAGATTTGATCAGCTATAATCATATTTGTCATTTGTCTTCCTTGACAGAAGTATGATGAAATGCCTCTTTTAAGTGTCTGTGTATTTCTAACATAAGGATACTGTATGTTTAACAATAGCCCATATGTTCTGAGTAAGAAACATGGCGTCGCGGCAGATGTCTCACAGTTTGTGTTCAACTGCGGGAGTCTCTCTGAGCTGGGAGCGTTGCTACAGAAATTTCATTATTGTCAGAGCGGATTAGACTTGGTTTGCAGTGATGCTTACCATTCATTTGTGCTTTAGAATAATGTCATTTTTTAAAATATCCCTTGCCGGAAAGCATAAGAAGAGAAGAAAGTGCTGTGTAAGTTAATTAAATCTGGAACATTTCTGATTGTAATCGTCGACTTGAGAGGTACCAGAACGGGACGAAAACACACTGATTTCTCGGGCTCGTTTGCTCCGGAAAAGTCCGTCCAATAGTGCTTCAAAGGAAAACTACAGGCATTTTAAATTAGAGATATGTGCCGTGTACTCCTGCGCTAGTTTTATCAGTGATTACATTACTCATCTCCAAATCACACTCTCATCATGCTTAATCGGGCTAAAATTGGACACATGAGAAAAAATAATTAAGGGACCCTTTTCCATCAAAGAAATTCATTTATAAATACGGCCGAGATGGTCTGGTTCTTTCACGTGTGCAGCGCTGAGCACCACTCATTTCAGGTAATTTGGGATTTTTTTTTCATCCTCCACCAAGGACAGTCATTATGAGAAAAGCGCAGGTGAGATGCTTTTTGGATCGTCTTTAAGGACTGGCAAAATTTGGAACACATTACTGCCTATTTAAAGATGTAGTACAAGACCATAGAAGGCATTTGGTGCTGAAGTTAAAGGTGTCCACCCTATGTTCCCCCTCTACCTGTGTTCCCTGGAGAATAATAAGGTTAGGTGTTAGGGCTAAGGTTAATGTTAGGCACCAGAATGTGCAAGTACAATGTTCTCCAGAACATACTGTATATTCACTGGTTTCTATGGACCAAGGAGCATAGATTCTTTCATAAATGTGCAGTTACCTATGTTCCCCAGTATCAGTGTTCCCCGAATAACATTAGGTTAGGGTCAGGGAACTGTGGTTAAGGTTGGCGACTTACCAGAAACTGCAAATACTTATTTTTTCCAGTACTTATCTACACTGGTTTGTTTGACCGGGGAACATAGGTACCTTCACAAATGTACAGGTACCTATGTTCCCCAGTACATAGGTTCCTCAGAGAACAGAGAATGGTCAGGGAATTGTGGTTAACGAATTACATTCTCCTGTACATTTCTTCACTGGTTTCTATGTAACAGGGAACATAGGCACTGAGGAACATAGGTACTTTCACAAATCTGCAGGTACCTATGTTCTCCAGTACCTATGTTCCCTGAATAATGATAAGGTTAGGTTTTAGGGCTAAGGTTAAGGTTAGGCCTACATTCTCCAGAACATATCTTCACTGGTTTCCATGAACCAGGGTTATACTGGGGAACATATGTGCAGGTATTTATGTTCTCCAGTCCATAGAAACTGGGGGATATAGATAGGCACTCAAAGTTAAAAATTAGGTTAAATGCACTGAACTAAATATATTGTATGTTAAAAATAAATATAAATTGGTAATACATTGTTCTCTTTATCTAAGCCTATTATAACAAATGTTGTTGGAACTGTCGTGTCACCAATGATATTGGTGACATGACAGTTCCTTATGCTCTCATACTGCTACTGACATTTGTTATAATAGCTCTCATTTTGCAATATATTTGTGTGATTTTTGCAATCTTAAAAGAGTATTACATCTCACGCTAGGAGGCTTCAATCACACACATCCAATAATATGTCAAACTGTGTAACATGAAAAAGTTGGGCTTCTTGTTGATGATGAGGATGATAACTAGTGCTATGGGACTTCATGGAATCAAGTCCAATAAATATTAAGTAAATATGTGGTATAACAAAGAGAATCCTTCAAGCAAATAGAATACACTGGATTGCCCCATTACTCACTTTCCATGGCACTAATATCAGAGCTGGTCAGCCAACCTTTAATTTGATGCAATGTATAATTATGGTATCCTGGCTTCCACTTATGTTAGAGGAGTTGAAGTTGTCTGAGACCTTAAGGGTGAGACACACCAACCAAATGCCTGACCACTATCAGAAGACACAGTAACGTCTGTCTACTTATGACATGTACATGATTCAGTAACTATCCATAACACCAGGTGACGCTAATGGCTAAACTCTGCTGATAAAGGGGTTCTGTAAATAAACTCTGCAACAGTTAAATGGTTCACTCACATATTTATCAATGAATAATAATCTTATGTGCAACATTAGACCAATCCTATCACAATAATGAGTAAAACAGACTGGGTTATTGCAGCTGTTTGCTAAGAGGGAAGCTATTATTGAGTTGTCTGTACAAGGCTACAAGTTAAGTTAAGCTAACTAGCACATGAGCATCACAGATATAGGAAAACACGCTGAGTAGGATTTCAAACACAAGTCCCTTATAAGTTAATAAAAATATAATAATATTAAATAATGCATTCGTCTTATACAGTGCTTTACAGGCATACAGGCATGGTGTGTGAACTTGCCCAACAACACAATATGGAGCTGTATGGAAAATTGTGAATGGGACCCATGGCCAATCAGGGCTGTTCGTTTGAGGCTGTAGACACAGAGTCAACATGATCAATTTCCCAAAACTACATCAAACTGTCTCCGTTTATGTTCGATGGCTCAGAACACACCAAATAGACTCACTTTGATGACTGTGCCAGATGGATGAGTATCGGGCCGGTGTGCCTTTAGACTAGCTACACCAGCGACAATGGTCAGTTAGTCGCCAATTCAGCACGTGCATGTTTTTAGATAGTGAAAAGAAGACAGTGAGAACCCATGGTAACCTTTGTAGTACGTGCAGAAACCATTCAGAGAGATCATGAGCCGGCTAGCTCAAACACATGATCTCCTCCTGAGAGGCAGGAGCGCTAACCACTTTGCCACCGTGTACCTCTCTTTTAAGGTAAGGTTGCAATCTTCATATTAATAGACACTAAAGGTTTTGTGACAGACAGTTTATCAAGCTTTTATCAAGGTTTTTTATGACTAATATTCCAACTAACCCACAAAAGTTACTAATAAGAACGTAACTGGGCTAATAGAAGGCTCTCTCTTTTACAAGCCTTATATCTCATAGCATAGTATATAACTTTAAAAATTGCCCTCACATTTCACATCTTGACGATCACATGTCTGTAAATGGACCAGGAGACATGTGTGCAATGCTGTTTCCATGGCGATTGCTAGCAAACCAAACCAGGGCTGCACTTTCCTGGTCAAAGTCACAATTAGAGCATCAAAGACCAATATAAAACTGAGTATAACCCTTACCAGACACAGCAGAGAGTTACTGCAACATTCTGTAGCTTTTTTTTTTTTTTTTAAGGGAAGGTGCAGAATAAAACACGCTTTGGTCTCATCGAATAATTGCCTTTCTCTTTACCCGCCATTTTAGTGTCTTTCATGGCGCGCATACAACCACAGTGCAAGGTTTTTATCGTGCTTTCCTTTGTTTCGCAAATTAATTAACAGGCCTTCATCCGCGCGCGCTGAGTTTGGGAGGAGCGCAGGAGTCTATTAATTCAAGCCTGACATTAATTCACCGAGCCGCTCTGGCCTCAAAGACGACCGAATCCCCTTCATTATTCGTTCTTTGAGTCACGCGCTGCCAAACAGGAGCCGGGGTCGCAAATGGAATAAGTTCTCACTGCAGCGGATTGTAAAGGCTGCGTCAGGGATGTAAAGATAGTTCTGAGAGAATATGATACCGCACAGTCTCCTGTCATGTTGTCTAAGTTTGACAGCCAAGCGTCCACATTAATCTGGATCTATACACCTCTGAAAGACATTTAATGATTTTTGCAATACATTAGTGGTATCTCATATAGCCTTCTTTAAATCTACTGTAAATCTTTCAGAATGGAAGACTAAATAAAAAGATGATCAATGTAAACTTTAAACTGTAAACCCAGGAAATGAACCAGGCTTATGTTTTTGTGCTCTACGAACAGGTTGCCCAAGAATAGACAAGGTAATATAAGGTGCATTAATTACAGATTAATTAAAGACTCTTGACAGTTGTCAGTCAGAGTCACCATTTCACCTAACACATGTGCGTGCTTGGATGGTGGGAGTACCCAGAGGACATGATTGTGTTAGAATGTTTGATCAAGCTCAGTCTGAGAGAAAAGCACACAGCTGAAAAATGTAATAAAACTTTTGTCCCAAAGCTAAACACGTCTACAGAAGTATTAACTGTGGAAGCATACACAGTCTCTCCAATTGAGGATACAGCATATCACACAATAGATTTATATTTTGTGTCGCTCATGAAAAGATTTTAATTTGAGCTATATTTTATTTAGTTTTATTATTAATTTAAATAGTTTTTCAATTTAATTCTAATGTATTGTTTTATATTTTCACCATTGTCATTGTGCCGTAATGCCTTATTAGTGTAACTGAATGTAGCTAAATTAATCTTTGGAGTGGAACTAAACAGCCAGCTGCTAGATGAGAACCAAAACTTCAGCTGCTCCTGCTTTTCTAAAAATCTGAGCAAGCAGAGTAAAATTTTATTTTGATGAGCACAGCATCCAATTACCTGTATGGACAGAGCAACATAACTAGCAGACAAGCGTAACATGTAAATGATGAGCCATATGGGAGCTCTTCTAAGGGAGCCGAGCCAAAAGAGCCCAGTTTTTTAAAAGAGCCAGGCTGTCCATCACTAACAATTTTGTCGCAGGGATGTGCATTGCCCCTACTGGCCTGGCAGGTCTACTACAATATTCTACATTTTAGCATTTGCATATTGGCATGGTGGAAACATCTTCTTAGGCTGTGACTGTTGCATGTCTTCTTTTTTTCCCACAGCTGGGTTTTTTAGGAGTTTTTCCTTACCAAGAAGGAGGGTCTAAGGACAGGAGTGTCCTGGGTCTGTTTAGTTTAGTGTAGTTATTGTTTGTGCTGATTGTGTGTTAAGTCTGATTTGTGAAGCCCTTTGAGGTGACTTTTGTTGTGATACTGGGCTATACAAATAAAATTGAATTGAATTAGCCCCTCAGCAGTGGCTGGTCCTAAACTCTGAGAGACTCTGCCCATTTAGTTACAGACCTTTATGGACCTGCCTCTGCTCAAAACCATACTAAAGCCATTATTTAGAATGGCTTTTAGCACATGGTGGCACTGTGACACTTCTCTGTTTAAATGTGTTTTATTGACATGTTAGTGTTGTATTTATGGCACTTTGGCTGTTGAATGGCGCTATATAAATAAAGGTTAACAGATTTTTTGAAACTTCATGAATTTGGTCCAAAGTCCCCAATTAACAAGACATTGTTAACAAATGTCTATTGTGATAAGTGTCTATACACATAAGTAATGCTTCACAATCCAGACCACACACTGACTGCCCCCTTTGTGCGGGCCAATAACCTTCACACAGAGGTGGCACACGGTGGTCAGAGAGGTCCATCAGTAAAACCACATGCCTCTGTGGTGTGATCTGTGTAAAACCACCAGTGTCACCTGTGACGTTTCCATTTGTGGCTGCCCAGCGCCGCCTCAGCTCAACGTGAAAGTGCTGCTGACAGAGGAGCGCTGAGTGAGGGAACTGGAGGAGACTATCCCCCTGTGTGTGTGTGTGTGTGTGTGTGTGTGTGTGTGTGTGTGTGGGACCCCAGGCTTGAGGGGGCTTGTCTGTGGAGGCACCCGGGAGCTCGGTGCTGACGGACATCCAGGTGGCTGACCATGAGCGCGGGATGGCCCATTAGCAGATGGAGACTGGAGCCTGGAGGTGACAGGGTCAGGGTGAGATGGAGCACAGCTGAGGGGGGCTAGCCAGACGTCAGATTCACTTTTGGGTAGAGTGGACAATATCCTCCCACATGGAAATTCATCCTGCTAAAAAAAATTTAATCTAAGCTCAGTTTTCAATTTTCATTTTTTTTTAGATAAATATAAATATTTTTAAATAAATAAATGATAATAATAATAATAGGTGTAATTAAAGAATATAAAAAAAATATATTATTTAACACTGAGCTATCACTTCAATGTACAATACTCCTGTAATCTTAAGAACATAAATGTCCTCCTCCAAGAAAATGCTATACAAATTGACTAAATAATTTTTTTTCTGCTTTTTCCTGCATAAACCTCATAAACAACTTCAGTCCTGCACAAAACTATCAAACATTAAATAATTTTGAGACTTTTACCTTTTTAATTGCCAGTTTGAAAACATAAAGTCAAGGTTGTTGTTCATGAAAAAAAGTTTTTTTTTCCATAAAGCAGAGGTTAGGGGGTCATGGCAATTTTTTTTTTTCAAATGTGTCTTAGGAAGGTTGAAGATTATACAAATTATTAAAAAGATGTTGAAAAGGTCCTCTAATTTAAAAAAAAAAATCCATCTAATGAAGTCACGTCTCTATAAATATTGCAGTGTCAAATAAAGCTATCAGTTATGGCTGCTAGAGCTGACAAATTAATACTCAAGCAATTAAATTTATTCACAAAGCAGAATTCACTTTGTTTTTTATTACTTTAAGAGAATTTTAATTGGAGATCTTTTTGGTAATTTTGGTTTATGCTACAGATGCACGCAAAATAAAAAAAAATAGGGAAGGTAACAGTACTTTAGGAAAGATTATGGTGGCCAGACAAACCCATTCGCATTCAAGCAAAGTGAAGTGGGTCCATACTTTTTCTGCTATGAGAATGGGAGGAAGATTGTTTTGCTTGCCAGTTAATTCGGTGTTTACAAGCTGAGTAAATCAACAGCCAATGAGTGCATTTCTTTATCTAAAGTACTTTATTTATTACAAAGTTTTTCTTTACATATCATTGCCATTACAAATATGCTAATGCCTCATTAAACATCTTGTTATTTTTTATACATATATATACATTTAAACCCAATATATTTTTTTCACATAGCAGCCCAGAAAATATAATTTATATGACTGACGATCTATGCTCAGGTAGGGATAAGAGAACCACTGCACTGAAAATTGTAAGAAGTGCAGATAAATTGGCTCCTCGGACCCCCAGTGAGTTCATCCAACACTGACAAATTACTTTTATTCAGTCATTTTTCCTCCATAATGCATGTAGAATGGTCTAGGGTTTTACTGTCCAACACTTCCTTCTTTAATCAATTCCAATATGGCTTCTCCTCTTAGTTATTCCTTGAGTATGTCCTGAATGTAAACATGTTTGACATCGCCATCTCTGTCAGTAAAATGATCTTAGGAACAAGCACCAGCCTGCAGAGGTCCCTCAGTGGAGTCTGTCTGTTCACACCACAGTCCGGCCTCTCCCCAGTCCAAGGTTCATGGTCCTGGGTCAGCTCCACCGGGACAGATATGCACGGCTGAAGCCTCCTTTGTGTATGTTCACTAATAGTTTAACCACCTGCCTCATACTGTTGAGACATTACAGCTTGGGTGAGGACACTGGTTCACCTGAATCATTTAATATTTATTACGCTGACCTCATGGGATGTGCTCAAAAAATACTGAAATGCTAAGAACAATAACCATTTTAGTGACAAATTGAGCTAATAAGTGCCATCAACCCACAATATCAAGGTTATTTTTTGGAGGCCAGTCACAAAGGGCCACAAGCCAGTCTTTCTGCCATCCAAAAAAGGGCATCTGGCCTAAAAACCTAATTTACAAATCACTGCACACTATGAGGGCCAGTGATTTGGCGTGGTGACCCAAGAATGGAAAAGCTGAAAGGGTCCAGCTTATTTTCAACATGTCAATATCTGCACGGCACAGCTAAAACTGTGTGTAAATGTAGCACGTCAGAGGAGCAGGTGCAAACTTTTTGTGGAGGAAAGACTGCAGTTATTTGTGCACTAATGAGGCATTGAAAGGGCTAATTTACAAAGATACAACAATAATGAGTTGATTTGAAGGCGGAGGCAACAAAGACATTACCTGACTGACGCATGTGTGATGACTTAAAGCTGCATTGTCCCTCGTCAAACTGTAGGTCTATCTCTACAAAAAACAAGATGCCCCTCGTTCCCTTTCTCCTTTCCTGATATAGCGTTTGGCACTGTTAAAACTGTAGCGTGTTTCTGTCAAGTCTCTCACTCATCCATCTTGTCATCTGCTGCAGGTGATTGACAGGTGGCACTGGGTTGAAGCGTGGCGGCGCTCTCTGACACATTAAATTCTCTTTTACTTTTCAGATTTGCGGTACCAATGTTTTGCGTAGTTTCTCCTTACAACACGCCCACAAATAGCTAACACTATTTTTCAATCTGCACTTGCAATTTAGCACGTCTTAGTAAATATGGCCCATAGAGCGATGGGAACATTAAAAAAATAAAAATAAAACATGGGCACATGGTGTTTTGATGTGTATTTTTTAAAGAAATCACAGCACTTATGCAATCTGTGTTTCAGCCCTCTTCTTATTACAGGGTGAATCATTTTAACAGTATCATGACACGTACGGCTGTGGCGACATAGGGCTGACCCTGGGTTAGAATGGGGACAACTGTTTGACCTGCTGTATTGACGAACCACACAGATACATGTTGAGACAAGGACCCTAAAACTAGGACAGCTGGACACTGGCTGCACAAAAGTCAGTCCACATATTTTTCTTTTAATTGTTTGTTACAGTTGGGCAGATGGTGTAACTGTGTGTGTGAGACGCAGCAGTTGCAATAGCACCCTTTAGATCATGTTTGTCCAATTTTAATTGCGTTGCTTTGAGTGAGAGTCTTGTTCCTCCCAAAATTGGCATTGCAAACAATTTACATTTCATGGCATCACCCAAACGTAAGGCCACCAGCAGCCAGACCAAGGCAACCGAGACAACAAAAGACAAAAAAAAAGAGAAAACTATCATTTGAAACCAGGTGCCGTTCAAAGCATTTTAGCCAAGCTGCCTGTGAAATGTCAAAAGAGAAAAATAAACAACCTCCTGTCATTGAAGTCTTGTAAAAAAACTGTCTTTGTGACTCATGTCGACAGTCAATATTGACCGTGACACTAATGTTTTGTCTGGGCTCGGAGAGTTCCAGTTAAACACACACTATTATACCCAGACTAAGCTCTCCAAGTGTCAACAGCACAGAGGCGGCTTCACGTGACATAAACGTCTGCTTTATTTCTAGCGCCGCAGAAAAGTGGTGTTAAAGACAGAGCAGGACATCTTGGCGATGTTATCTTCCGCCGTGCATTATCTCTGATGCTGGTTGTTGCCATGGGAATACAATTATTTGCTTTTAGCGTCAACACAAAAGTAAAAAAACAAACAAAAAACAAACAGTAAAGAGGCTTCATCAGATATGGCTCCCTGCCCTGGGTAGGTTTCATTATCAACAAATGCCTAGCAAAAAGCGCACAAAAAAGTCTAGAGGTCCTTGAGTCAGAGAAGAAATAAGGACAAAAACATGGCATACAATTTATTAGTGCAGATACTGCACACAACTGCACTTCTTTTGCCTCATATTAGACTAATGAAAGTTCTGTTGGAGGAACAGATGACGTTTTCTTACTCCTGGTTACTGTGCAATTGGAAAATAAGGACACTATTATTAGCGGTCAGCTCTATGTTCCCCATTACCCATGTTCCCTCAACAACATTTGGGTCAAGGTAAGGTTAAGGTTAATCCAATCCACTCCATTTTATTTGTAAAGCACTGTTAAATAACACGGTTGGCCAAAGTGCTCTACACAGTAGCAATATTAACAATAATATTAAAAACACAAGTACTAAAAAAATCACAAGACAATAAAACAACATAATAAAAGTCAACAACTCATACTTGGTTAAAGCCAAGGTGAAAAATGTGTTTTTGAATGAGATTTAAAAAGATTAAGTGAGTCAGCCTGACGGACACGCAAGGGTAACTCAATCCACAGTCGAGGAGCAGCAACAGAAAAAGCCCGGTCACCTCTGAGTTTGCTCTTTGTTAGGAACAACTAAAAGCAGCTGAGCTGCTGACCTGAGAGCGTGCACGGGGACGTACGGCTTTATCAGGTCAGACAGATACTGTGAGGCAAGACCATTTAGACATTTGAAAACAAGTAAAAGAATTTTAAAATCAATATGAAATTGCACTGGCAGCCAGTGAAGAGACGCTAAAATTGGTGAGATATGGTCATGTTTATGGCTACCAGTTAAAAGACGTGCTGCTGCATTCTGACTGCAGACGGCCGAGAGAGGTCTGACTGATCCCAACATAAAGTAGGTTACAATAATCCAAGCAAGTGGTAATAAAAAAGCATGGATCAGCACTTCAAAGTGATGTCGGGAGACAATGGGCCTGACCTTGGCTAACTGTCGCAGTTGGAAGAAGCTTGACTTCACAACTGCACTAATATGTGAGTCTAATTTAAAATCACTGTCTATTTTTACTCCCAAATTTGTTATTGTAAGTTTTACAAACTCTGTTAAGGAACCTAAGTTTATTGGAAAGTTGTCAGTGAATCTAAATAACATTGCCTCTGTCTTTTTATCATTGAAGTGCAAAAAAGTTTAAAGACATCCATGCTTTAATTTCATAATTTGTTTCTATAGACAGGGTAACATAGCTATTTTCACAAATTAGCAGGTACATTATGCAATAAGCTACGGCTTTCCTTAAAAGCAAAAAATAAATAATAATGGGCAGTGTCCCTTTTTAATAGAAAGGTTTGAAATTTTATTCTTGTAAGGTTAAAAAACTCACCTTTGAAATACATGAGGATTTTAGTAGTAAACAATGGCTATTGGTTTAAACTGATCATCAACAATGAATCATTCAAGGCCAGTAAACAGTAGTGGCTATTCTTGTTAGGGGTTTACCTAAGGCCACCATTTTGTATTTATCAATCAGTCAATCAAATTGTATTTCTATAGCACATTACAACATCACAAAGAAGATCAAAATGTTTTACATCCAAAACACTGATAAAATTACAACAGTTTAAATAAATACTATAAAGTATATAAAACAATATGACACAACACACAGTAACAGAATGAACCAAAGACCTAAAACCTAGGGGTTAAAAGCCAGTCTAAACAAGTGAGTCTTTAACCTGGACTTTAACAGGGACAGTGATCACACGCAGATCAAGAGGCAGCTTGTTCCAGAGTTTAGGAGCGGCAACTGCAAATGAACAATCGCCCCACTGTTTGATTACCAGAGGGCTTTAAAATTTTAAAATTAATGTGAGAGCAGACTGGGAGCCAGTGGAGAGAAGAGAGAACCAGGGTGATGTGGGTGGGTCTGGATGAGCTGGTTAAAAGTCGGGCAGCTGCACTTTGCACCAATTGCAAATGAAGGCGTGATGACTGTGTGATACCAAAATATAGTGCACTGCAGTAGGCAAGGCAAGGCAAGGCAAGTTTATTTGTATAGCACAATTCATACACAGAGCAATTCAAAGTGCTTTACAGAAAAAAAGAAAAGGCAAATTTATAAGTACAAAACATAATTAAAACAATAAAATCAAATTTAAAGAGTATAATTAATATGCACAGTTAAAAAGAACAGTTTTAAGTCTGGACTTGAACATTGTCAGAGTAGAGGCCTGTCTAACATCGTCAGGGAGACTGTTCCAGAGTTTAGCTGCATAAAACTGAAACACTGCTTCACCGAGTTTAGTCCTGACTCTGGGCAGCAGCAGAGACCTGTCCCTGAGGTTCTCAGAGTCTGAGATGGTTCATATGGGACCAACAGGTCAGAGATGTACTTTGGTGCTAAGCCATGGAGAGACTTGTACACAAGCAGAGCTGTTTTAAAGTCTATTCTCTGAGCAACAGGAAGCCAGTGCAGAGACCTGAGGACAGGACTAATATGGTCGTACTTCCTGGATTTAGTCAGGACATGAGCAGCAGCGTTCTGGACGTCCTGCAGCTGTCTCACAGCTCATTTAGTGAGTCCAGTGAGCAGTTACAGTAGTCTAACCTGCTGGAGATGAACGCATGAATAAGTCTCTCTAGGTCTGGTTTAGACAGTATACCTTTGATTCTGGCAATGTTTTTGAGATGGTAAAATGCTGATGATGTTATAGATTTAATGTGACTGCTGAAGTTCAAGTCAGAGTCCATGATTACCCCAAGATTTCTAACCTGACTTCTAGGTTTTAGTGAATAGTCGATATGTGAACTGATAAAAGTATGAACAGCTTTTTCCAGGTTGCTGCCCAGCATTAATTGAACGACAAATTGTATTTTTCAATGATGGAACCAAGAGGCAGCATGTACAAAAAACAAAAAACAAAAAAACAAAACATTTATGTATTGTTTGTTTGTTTTTATTTTATTTGCAAATTGTATTTTATTGCAAAATCAAGCAGAAGTTTGGCAGCAATAATTAAGTCACTTAAGTAACATTAAAACAGTGGGAATGTAAAGATGTACTCAAGTTGTGATTTTATTTAGCTCATAATTTTAAGCTTACAAATACAATTGTTTTTATTTTTTATTTAAAGTTGTTTTTTGTTTGTTTTTCCTATATTTGTGTTTCCTTGTCAAATTTCAATCTTCAATCTTAGCTTGTTAACAAAAAAAGATATTAAAATAATTACACCTCAAAATAACCAAAATATACTGTATACATGTATATTAGGATTTTTTACTTAATCAATCAATCCGCATATATTTATAAAGCCCTTTATAAAACTCAAGGTGACCAAAGTGCTTACCAATAAAATCAATTTTGAAAATGAATACATGTACCTAACAAGTGTTATGAAAATATCAGAGAAAACCCCACATCTACAGTAAAGACACAAGAAGCTCCATGGAAACGCTCTAAAGGAGGGGCCACTGAAACTTAGATAAACTTCAAGATGTTGTTAACCAGTTAGTTTTTTTTTTTTTTTTTTTTTTTTTTTTAGCTTGCTTACAACTAGCTACTTTCTGAATGATGGAAAACAGAGCGTACAGGTATGTGTAGCTTTAATAGTATCTGGAGATGTGTGCCTTTTCTGCCACATAATGTTGTAAAATGTACAGTGCCGTTCTAGAACTGACCAAGATGGGTATAAAAAGATAGATAAAAGTATGATATAGCCTCTTTGTACAGCCTTTTTTCAATCACAAACACCAGGCTAGTGATTTTGCTAGCTGTCTTTGCCAAACACGTGACCAATACTGCTCCCTGCCACCATATTGACGGTAAAGTGTATGGAAACAAATGGCTCTGATGGAAAGCAGTATTGAACAGCACCTATATTCTACATTCTCAAGCTTTACTGTTAGAGCTTAAGAGACTACAAGGCTACAGCTATGCATGCACTGTTATTCAGGTCAGTAGTCTCCTCTCTGATCTTGTTATAATAAGCCATTCACACTCATTCTGTAGGCATGGTAGTAATATATATAACTATGCGATCATCAGCTGTTGACACTTTCATAATAATCCATTTACACAGTTCACACTGTATTCTGTGGGCCATTACTACGTAGTATGTATCAATAGTCTGACACTAAAGCTGCTAAAGTATCTTACTATAGCTTAGTATGAACTAATAGCTTCCATCTTAAGGCAATAACAACTGCAAGAATCCAGAGTGTTTTGACCAGTGTAAAGCATGTTAATAATATAACACAATGTTTAGATATCTCTATAAACAACCTTCTCAACAGTTTATGACAGAAGTCCATAATCCGTGGAATTTATAAAACTTTTTTACCTACATATCTGCCAGCATCACATGAGTAACAGCATTGCAAAAATAGCATATGTGTCCAAACCGTTCAGTACACAGTGCACTAGTGCTGTAGTAAAAATGAACTGAAAGTTTAGGACTGATTTATGGTCATTTGGAGCTTTCAGAACTGAGACCATTGACAGTCTATGTCCCTTAGTGTTTCCCAACCACAGTACGGGGACCCCTGGGGGTACGCAAGCACATTACAGGGGGTACTTGGAATTAATTCACAATTTGACAAGAAAATATTTGCAGTCTTCTTATATTAAACTATTGAAACATGTAAAAGACAAACTTAAGAGTCTCATATCGACAATTGATAAAAAATTATTGATTAAAAAAACTACTAGAAATATTATTTGAATAGGCCTATTCTAAAGTTATTTTTCATAAATTATTCTTGTCAGTTCATTGGGTTTTAGTTGGAAAATATAGTAAATGTAAAAGTTTATATTGTTATATTTTTATTATTTTGTTACATTTTTATTTATTTATTTATTTTATTTTTTATTATTTTGTTGTTATATATTTATTAATTTTTTGTTATATTTTTAGTAATTATTAGTATTATTTTTATATGTATTGTTATTTTAAAGGGATGTTATTTGTATCTTTATTTAAATTTCCAAAGCAAAAAAAGCATCAAAAATAACTTTTACAATAAAGCAAGTATAAAACAGTCTTTGTACTAATAACATCTGCCTTATATGGAAACAGGAAAACTGTCACATGCTTCCTAAAATGGTGATAACAACCCAAAATACACCCATGTGACGTCACCTGGCATTAATCGATAGCCACCATGATTGATCTTATCATGGTCAATCATGGTGACATCAGGCTTCTGACATCCATACAACTGTTTTTCATGTATTAGAAAGTACAGAAACTTAGGCTAGGGCTTATGTTTTCAATTTATTGATAAAAACAATGGCATTGTAAATAAATTTAGTGACAGAGGTGTTTGGACAAATGTTAAAATTCCTGTGCATTTCTAATAATTTCAAGGGGGCAAGTGGGACATAATTTATTAAAAACTGGGACATATTAGTGTTTTTATGAATATTTCTTAGGACATAGGACAAGCTGGGACTGTCCCCATTAAATAGGGACATCTGCTGGAAAAGATCTCAATGAGAATGTGCTTTTCTAAATGAGGATAAAAGTCATGTATGTGGATGTGGTCTTTCAGCAAAGACACAAATCTGAATAAAACTGCTAGGAGAGCTGAGCTTATATCCCTCAGAGAGAGTGGCATCTTTAATTTTTCTGGTCAATGGTGAATAAAATCCTCAAACTAGTAGTAAAGTGGTTGGCAGTTATGTGGCCTCTGCTGAAGTTAGTGGGGCAGTCATTATCCACCTGTTGGGCATTAGCAATGACCCTGCTAACAGAGTCTTTGGCACTACAAACCACTGTATGTCCAGACGACTGATTTTGACCTCTTTTTGATTATGATTGTGACATTTGGATGATGTTGGACCCAAAGAGCCAAACTGGCACATTATGCTGTGGCCTGAAATCCTCCCATTCTTTTATTTGATCTTCAAGGATCTTCCGATTTTTAGCTTTTTGTTCAAAAAGTCTAGAGGTCCTTGTATTAGAAAAAAACAAGGTCAAAAACAAACCAAACAACTTAGTGCAGGTCCCGAACAAAACTGCACTTCATTTTGCCTCTAATTACACTAATGGAAGTCCCATTGTAGGGAAGGGAGCGTCCAAACAGCCAAGCTAAAGGCGGGACAGGGCACTCAGCTAAAGGGCCCCATTGTCCCGCTAAAGCCCTGGCTTAGACACAGAGCGAGAGACAGCCCTGAGTGTAATTAGTTTAGCTTCTCTCCGCTTCAGCTGGTGCCAGGAGAGGTCTTTGCCCAGTGAAAGGTGTCTCCACAGGGCTCCTGCCATCTAAATGAGGCCCCGGCTCATCTCGTAAAGGTCCCGTGGAAGGATCCCAGGAGCTACCGTCAGACATGCTGCAACCAAATTGGACGAGTTTGAGTCACGGTATATAGGGGTGTTCTTGGGAGAGTGCGGGGACCTAATTACAGAGGTTATAAAAGTGCACGGCTGGTTTTCACACAGCTGCTGAGACCGGCCACCAAGATGTGCAACTCTTATTAAAAAAAAAAAAAGAAAGGCCAGGAATCAATTAAATCTACCGCAGGCAAAAAGAAGCTTGACATATGCTTTTAAATCACCAAATACAGAGAATGAATAGGATTAGAAGCATCAAAACAATCATTTTACATGCGTTTGCAATCACAGAATGCACAGTTTCCAACACGCAGCGCATTGTTCCATAGGAAATCCATCTCATCTGGAGATTAAGTTGGCTGAAAGGAACCGTAAACATATTGGTGATTACTGCGGCAGTGCACAGCGCTTACGGCAATGCACAAGGAGCGGAAAGCAGTCCGACCACGACACAAAATGATTATTGACTCAGTGTTTAGGGCGGTTAATGATGTTTGGCTTTGTTGGAGTAGCTGTTTGCCATTTTAAGTTAGCATCAAAACTGCAAAAGGCTGCAGAAAAGTGCATTCGAAGTGTAAAGTTGGATGAAGTCATAAAGTCATGAATAAATGTCAGTTTAGCAAGTTTGTGCCCTGCTTTCACAATACTTTGGTAATTAAAATATGTTCTTATGAGAAAAGTGGCTCCCTTTCCTTGAAGGGTCAAATCATCTTCGCATAGTATGATCCAACACAAAAAATACATAAACTTTTGACTAGGAATGCACCAAAAATTTGAGTACTTGTCAATACTAAGTACTGATACGAGTACTTATAGAGGCATACATTCATATTTATCTACCACATCACATTCATCCCATACTGAGTCCTCTTTCTTTTCATGTATCCACGCTCGCTACTCTAATATTAATTATAAAATATTTAAAATATTTTGACATTTTTCATTCGCAATAAAGGTTACTTTACGTTTGTAATAATAGAATCTAAAGTATTATTAATACAAGTCTAATTGAAAATATAATTTAAGAAAAAGCAGTACCCCATTTGATTTTATTTTTTACAAAAAAATGCATAAGCTGTGTATGGTCAAGGGGTAAGGGAAATTTGCGAGTACACTCAGACAAACACTGGTTTAGTTGATTCTATGGTTATTCCACCTGTTGGCTGCTAGCATAACATTAGCCTACCATCTTTCTGTGTTCTCTTATATAGTTTGGCGAAATGTTTTTCCAGATTACTTTGTGTTGTTGGTTGACATGTGACGCTTGTCTGCACACGGTGTCAACATCTACTTTGATGAAGCTGAGCCACACTTTTTCCTCTCTCTGTGTGCACGGCTGCGGTGCACTGTTGTGTGCAAGCAGCCCTGCCCACTCTGCTGCTCTCACACAAACACCAGCAGCTGAGTGAGCAGCGGTAATTTTTTTTTTTTTTATGAGAGGAGCAAAGTAATTTCACACACATATTTGCCCACATGGCATTTACTGCAAGCACTCATTACCATTAAGAGCACGTTACGGCTGAAGCTTATCGGTCTGTCTTGACGTAGCGCCAGTGCAGTTATAATACCTGGTTTCAGTGCCCATCCCTATGCATCATCTGGGTCAGCCAGGGTTTCAAACCCCATCCTTCTGTGTAAAATACAGATGCGCTAGGCACTGAGCTATACCTGATTTTTTCTAAGAGATAAAGAGTTCTCATTTAAGAAGATATCTCAACTGTGAATGCAGTCAAAAGCTCATTAGATCACAGACCGAGATGAAAATAAATAGTATTTAGCAGTAGCTAACGAGTATAGAGTAAAAACTGTAGGTTACAGGTTATAGAATTAAAACTTGTTTTTAGAATCAATGTAGTCGTCATTATTCTTTATATTCCTGATATGCACACTTCCAAAACATTGAACATGAACAAATTCAACTAGGACAGCAGAAAACAGTAACAAACCTCCAAAAAGTCATCTGTCCATTCTCAGTATGTTGGCAACAAAATTAAAAGTTTTTACAAATGCTTGCATCTGTCTGAACAAGTCATGAATCTATACAATTCATAACCAGTGGATTAGAGCATAACTCAGTAAGTTTTTTTTTTTTACCTACCTACCTTACTAAACAGTTTTGGAGTTTGTGTGATAGTTAAATGAGTTGTTGTGGGGTGAATGAAGCGTCCTGCTTCTCCCCCTGCTGCTTCTGGACCGAAAACAGACGTCTCAAGTCTAACAAGTAAGCGGCACATTGCAGATAGCCAAACAACAAGCTAGCAATGGATTTATCTCTTGATTTTCGTCATGGCAGAGCGGCAAAATGAACTTTAGTATTTACGATGGTGCTTTACTCCAAAATGTTGGGGGAGCTCCACAGAGGAAAATGAGGGCAAAAACAGCAAAGGAACGAGCAAAGTTTTTGTGTTCCACTTTAAGTTGCAAATGTTTAGTCAGACTCAAGTCCTCTAAAAAAAAAGGAAAAAGGTACAAAAGGTAAATTAGCATAAGTGAAAAATCTTGCTCAGTCTCGTTTTTGAACTTTAACCTCATTTTTCAACTCGTCTACACTTTGTATCCTAAAGCCAAACTACTGACTGACTACTTCGGTTACTCTGAAATATTCAGTGATTCTTTTGAAGCCCATGATCAAACATAGCCTTCAAAGCAGAACATATACAGTAAATACACATGGTTTTATTGGATCTTCAGGGGTCGTCTATGTTTGCCTTGACCCTGCCTGCCAGCCGGATCTTTGTCCTTTTTTTTCTCCACTGGTACTTTTTTCCCACTGTGGATGTTGTCTTAGCGAGGTGGGCTGTTCACACCTCACTGAACAACCTCAATGCTTTCCCCCAACCCAAAGTCGGCCATTTTTCCCAGCCTTTGCCCTGCCTGAATGGATACCCTCTCCCCTCATTTAGCCTGGCTGTGAAAGAAAAGACTCCTAAATAATCTCCTCCTGCTCTAATCAGAGAGACTTGTACCGAACTAACGGCTTCACGTCTTTGTCCCCAGCCTTGACCGCCTTGGCATTCGCTGGCAAGGTTCACCACCCGGGGGCTTTTTAATTTGCTTCTCTATTGACTCGCCGTTAATTGGGTTGGAGAGAAATGCATCCAGATTTTTCAACCTCGAGTTCGGGCCGCCCTAAACCTTCATTGTGTTGCATGGCCCACTGTGATGCAAGGCTGGTTAAAAAAAAAAAAAAGAAGAAGAAAAAGGGGAGGAGTGGGAGAAATGAGGAATCGGATTTAGTCTTTGAGAAGCAAGAGAGAGAGATAACAACGTGTTGGCTGTGGCCGGTGTTAATCAACAGTCTGTAGCTGCTGGCAGTGTTCTGATTGGGTGATGGCAGAGATGAACAGGTCCCCAAGCACCTTTCTATCAATCTGATAGCGGTTTCATCTGGAATTAACATGTGATCTGAATCTCAAGCGCCAGGGAAAACAAGGTGTGGATGTTGCAGTGGATTTAAAGAATGGAACCTGTGTGCAAAGGCTGTGATGATGTGGCCATTTTGTGTGTTTTTTTTATCATTAAATGAAGCTAAATGCATTTTAATCCATGCTAATCTTGTTTCTCTTGAATCAAAGAATTAGACCAGTCTCTAAGGTTTTGAGTCGAATGTCGAAGAGGCACTACAAACTATCATGTACATGGGAAATTGTTTAGGCAGTGTCTTTTTGAACAGTGGTTCTTAAACTTTTCACACCAAGTACCACCTCAGAAAAAAATTGGCTTTCAAAGTATCATCTTTAATGAACTAAACCAGGATGAATTCAGGTCTAAACCAGGTGTAAACCAGGATCACAATCAGGGGTAAACCAGGAAGAGTCTAGGACTAAACCAGGTGTAAAGTAGGGCTATACCAGGGCTATACAAGATCTAAATCAGGACTTAACCAGGTCAAAATTATTAAACCAGGACAAATACAGATCTAAACGAGGACTAAACCATGACTAAGCAGTATAGCCTAAACTTCAAATCCAATCCCAACTGTAGCAGGATTAAAACAAAAGAAACACTGGCTCTAAGTGAAAGTAAATCAGGACTTGAACTGCAAAAGACTCCTGAGTACCACCTGAAGAAGCCTGCGTACCACCACTGGTACCTGTACCACAGTTTGAGAACCACTGTATTAGAACAACTTGACATTGGTTGAATGGGTAGTATTTTATAAAAATCCGTAAGAGTTCTGTTGGAGGTCTGATAATCCCATTATTTTATATTCACATAAACATAATTTCTTATGTGTTGTTTCTTCAGTGCTTTTACTCTTGGGCAGTGTAGCAACAAAACTCCATGTGTACATCCATTGGCCACAAGATTTACAGCTAGCCATAAATCATAACTTATATAATGAATAGTACCCACCTGCTCTCCAATTTAAGGCCATTTATTATCATAAATTTATTAAATCTTCCAGCAGTTGCAATTGGGTTTTCCTTTATGTGTCTTTAGTTGGTCAATAGCCATTTGTGGGTTCATCAAAGGTCAGGTTAAAGATCACTACATTTACATCTATCATGGTCTTTCTAAATGCCGGTCACATCTGCCTATTAGTGCCATTGTCTGCTGTGTGGGTGGCTGAGAGGCTTGGGGGATTTAGCGGACTGACTGGAACAAATGAAGTGTCCCGGGCTGGAGAACTTGGGTGTTTAAGTGTGTAATCATTTGCTGGCTCCCTATAGACACGGACAGAGGCGAGTCGAACAGCACAAGAAACATGGAAATCCGCAGCAATTCCGAAAACGCGGCCAATGGGAATCTCATTAAAGGCCGCTCCACACATCAATGGTGCGGCATTCCAGTGCTGTTGGTCTTTGCAGGGAAGGAGGAGGAAAGAGGTCCTCAGTGGATTTATCCGGATAATGGTATTGGTTTCGCATCAGGAAAACTTGTAGTGGATGCTCTCAGTCTTCCACCGCCTGAGTAATTATTCCTTAAGCCCACCTACCCAGGCAACAGAAAAATAGAATTGATTTCCCATTATGTGAAGCACAAGTCCTGCTGGGGAGGTCTTGTCTGGGTGAGCGGGCAGCCGGCACAAGGAGTCTGACCGGAGGGAAAAGTCTCAGAGTGTAGTATCGATGTGATCCCGTGGTCCATTTTCCAAAATAAAGACGACACGCTGTTGTTACTCCACTTTGTCCCAGAAGAGTTACCTGACCATAGTCACAGAGGCAGTAGACAAGGAAGGATTCCTACAGTACTAACACTGCTGGATGTCTGATGGTGTAGTCACTGATAATGTTTGCACTCTTCAGTACATTCTCTTTTCTTTTGGTAATGGAAGACACTCTTGTACTCCAAAATAACACCATACACAGTGGGTAAATACTATTGCAACTACAGTCACTGTTCTTGCCATTTTTAGGGGCCAAATCTACCAAATCCACCTGGATGGTCAAACGTTTACTGTAACAATTTGCATTCACAGACCTGTCCTTAAATGTTTGCCAGTGTAGTTTTATGGAGAGAGAATGTTATTCCAAAATGCATTTAACTGGAGCATATTCCAGGTTCTGGGCCTACTGTGCATGCGATCTCTTGCAAAGTGGAAGTGGAAGGCAGTGGAAGGAGAGAGAAGTAACTGTAACATGCAGAGTCCTTACTATGAGGATAGAACAACAAACACTTTGCTAGCCTCTCGGGATGTCATCTGCACAGTTTACAATGCTTATAAAAAATGTTTTATTTTAACCAGGAATTTAAATGGATCATTGGGAGTTTTATGTCAGTCACTTCACATCACATGAAGATGCAACATATTTTGTATTGTGAAGCAAACAAGAAATATGACAGGAAAAACAGAAAACCTGAGTGTTTCAGTACTTTGTAGAACCAACTCCAACTCCAATTCCAGCTCCAAACCTTTTAGAATAGGTTTTTATGAGCTTGGTTCATAAAATCACAAGGATTTTGCTAAGTCTTCATCTAAAAACAGCTCCAGATCCTTCAGGTTGGATGCACTGTGCAGCACAGTTTGAGTCATTTTCTCAAAAGATTGTCCTGTCTTTAGCTCCATCCTTCATTTTTTCAGTTCTGAGCAGCTTCCCAGTCCCTACCAATGACAAATATCTCCACAGCAGGACACTGCCATCACCAGGCTTCACTTTAGAGAGGGGGGCACAGTCAGGTGTTGGGTTTGTGTTTTTTCTGGCCCCTCTTCCACCCAGCCCAGCTCTGTGGAGCATATGGACAGATACTGCAGTCTCTGCTGTGGAGCTCTCCAGCCACTATTTTTAACACATTCTTAAGATGAAACAAAGCTAGTTATTTTCAATACAAAAAGTCCTATGTTAAGTGTGTATATGTGATATGCAGTGTCTGGACATCAAAGCAGAGCAATCTCTCTTAGCTTTACTATTATATCATTTTCATACCATATCTACTGTAAACACTCACAGGCAGTAGCGCCACTTTGCTAAAATGTATTGGTTGTACTGCATGAGTATGAGTGTTTGTTTGTTTTTTGTGTTTGTTTGTTTGTTTGTTTTTTGCGTATTTGAAAATGTTTAATGGATCCTCCAACTTATTTGCAACAGCTTATGATGCACCACCACCACCGCAGCTCAGGTTACATGACATTTGATTCTAATTCATTTGGGCACAGCAGTAGCTCAGGACAGTGGGCTGGTTTCCCACTAACTGGAAGGATGGATGATCAAACCCTGCTATCAGCCTTGCATACTGTGCTTCTTACCTCCTGTGTGTATGCCTGTGTTGGTGTGTTTGGTGGAGGTCGGAGAGGCCACAGGCACAGTGCGGCTGTGTATGAATGTGGAGTGAATGAATGATGGAATAATGTAAGAAAGGCTGTGTCTAGAAAGGCACTATATCAATCTTTTCACTGGTACTCTATGCTTCCATAGTCAGTACATTTATCCCATAATTTTCCCCCAAACACCAGCTCACTCCATTACTGTGAGAGCCACTGTGTTGTTTCCTAACCCACTGACAATCACAGCAAGTACCCAGAGCCCAGAGCTCTGAGCAGCAGGATCTTATTAGGAAACTGCAGCCATGTGTTTCTTACCTGCACAGCTTTATGTATTCTTCCAGAAGCCAATATGAGACGTACCTGCGGGCGCGGAGAGGTTAATCAGCGGGGCAAAGACAATGAGCTCCCATCCTGCAGGTCGAAGCGGAGGAGAGGTGTACGAGGCAGAACCAAGGACGGCACGCTGGTACCAACTAGGAAATAAGTAAAAGTACAAGGACTAACAGGATGTTGTGGACATACAGATGGACTGGGGGCTAACAAATTCACCAAGAAGTTTCATTATTATTTAGAATTTGTTGCTGTAAATTGGTTGGATATGTTCCATCTGGAACATTTTTTGCTTGCTTAGTATGACTGAAGTAAGTGGCATAACTTTACTTTAGCTGTTAGGTATTCTGAGCAGAATGAAGGATTTGTGTTTTAGAGTTTGGTCAAGTTTAGAAAAGTAAAAACTGCATTTACTTAAAGTAAACTAAACTTAAAATATACTGCCATTGTTATTATGTTGCCAACAGACAAATGCTGATTCTGATACCACCCCTTACAGCCAATCTTTTTTTTTTTTTTTGTAAATGATAAAAGCCTATGTGCGTATTGTTACTAATAATGGCCTCTAACGCCACTGTTCCGTCCTCTGTGAGTTTTATCTTTGTCCTGTTGCCATTTTAACAACAGTAAAGTCTGTTTGTTGTCTGACATAACCACATTTAAGTCTTTCAGAAACTGGCTTTTGGCGCTCTCTCCATTCAGAAATAAGTTAAGAGTTGCTAATAAAACAGTGTATACTCGTGTTTTATGGCAAAACCAGCAACAGTTCTTCATAAGTGCCATGTTTGTTTTGGTTATGGGTAAGCAGTGTGCTGTTTATGTCCCGCCCTTTGTTTCTCTGATTGGTTACTCCACCTGTGATTGTTTCACCCATAGACATGAAATTTAACTCAAGAGGTACCAGACTAAATAAGATTTGGTCTGACTGGCCAGGCTAGTGCTCCATGTGTCTACGTAGAGCCGTAAAGCCCAGTGTTTTCAGCTCTTGAGAAGGGCAACGCCTCAGCATACAGGACTACACAAATGTGTAAATTAAACAAAACACTACTCCGGGTATGTTTTTGAGTTAGAAACAAGTAGATTTAGAAGAATTAGGGGATCTTTAGGAAAATCCTGACAGACAGTGAGCTGGAACCACACCAAACTAATCATTGCTTCCTGCCGTGGGTATGTTTTCGTTATCAACACGGGACATGGCACCTAGGTCATTAACCGCTGTAAACTGATTATAACTGAAACTCCTTTAGGGAGTTTTAAAAAGTGTATTGTGGAATCAAAAATGACTAAACTAAATGAAAATCCTGAAGATGTTGGGGGTTCTTTGCGCAGACTGTCAGGAATAAAAATGAAATGACTTTCATAATATATGTAATTTATCATGTTGGAGAAATTAGACATGTGATTTTTAACAGACTGACTTGTCACATGCTTACAAAGCTCTTAAGGGTTCAATACAAAAAAATACAAAGAACATCTTTTACAAGTGCCAGGTCTCATGTTTTAGTGAGACCAATTTTCCTTTGGCTTCTGATCACTTGTCATTCACCACCAATCCATTTTCATTCCACTTTGCACTGCAGGGCTGTCATTAGGCAAGAATGCAGCTAGTCAGCTCTGCACATTATTGGCTGGGCAGCCCCCGAGCATACAAAAAGAAAGTAGGACTTATTTTGCTTTAAACTGAGTAGAAACCCAAGGAAACAGAGGAGACACGCTTTGGTTAGGCTCCGGCCTTTCCAATGTTTTTACTTCATTTTTCAATCTATATGTTGTAGGAGTAACACTAGAATATAATTAATGTATATCGAGGGTGGCTCTACGGCCCATTGTAACCACCAGTGGCACAGGCCAAGTGTCAGCCTGTGGTCAGTCCAGCTGTAAGATGGATTATGTTCCACTTTTTACAAGACAAGGCTCTGGCGGTGGCCCAATACGAGACTGACCATGTCACAACACACCCAGAACACTACACTGCACTTGGGACAGCAACATAATGACCAGATTATGTTGGAAAATGGGCAATTATATTTTAAATCTGCATTTTGTTCAGGTCAGCCTTGACAATACTCAAACAGAGATTTGAGCTTTCTGGATGTATACACTGAAATACATCCATCATTTTTTTATTCATGGTTATAGAATGCAATCAATGTGGTGTACCCAAAAGATCCAATTTAGGAACTTTATTGTTTCTTATGTAATCTCTAAAGTGTATTTTAATCAATACAAAAAGCTATATTTTCCTAAAAGCTTCTTATAGGCTTTAAGGGAGATTTTTTTATTTTTTTATTTTTTTATTTTTTTTTCAGATTTCTTGTTGTGCTGGTTTTGAAGCAGTTTTGAATTCTTACTGACTGTATATGTTTTCCTTTTAAGTCATGAATACTTTAATCTGTATCAATTTCTCCTTAAAATTCCCACTTTAATTAACAGGGAAGAAGAATCAGAATGGGAAGAATAAAATGTTTATACAATGTATAAAATGTTAACATGGCTGGACATACTACAGTGTCAGTGTCTGCAGGATACCTTAAATGTTTTTGAAAGCTTAATTTGGACTCAACATTCTCTGTGATTTTCGCTACTTTTTTCAAAAGTGTGAAAGCATTTATGAAGTTAAATATTTTTATATTTATTTATTAATTGTTGGTTAAATATACTTTATTAATGTAGAACTGTTTACAATGCAAGTTTAAAGACTATTACCATAAGCCCAGGTACATACACACAACTGAGCAAAACTATGCATGTGCACATAAAATGTAAAAAGATCAAACTTCCATTTTATCCAACAACAACAACAACAAACAAACAAAACCTAACTTTCTCATGTGTACAGACTTTTTCTCACTTGTGTTTATGTATCTGTGCTTATTGTTGTTTAAACTTGCAATGTAAAGAATTCTTTATTACAAAGCATATTTGACTAAAAATTAATAAATTAATAATTGGAAAAAAATAAAAAATTATTTTATAGATCACCACTTATTCCTGTCATGGGTTGGCTCAAGCCTATCCCAGCTACTATTAGCCAAAGGTGGGGTTTAACCTGGAAATTGGCCATTTACTCACAGGGCTGACACTTGCATAATATGACATTATCGTAATTATTAATTTCAGGGTTTAAATTGCCATCACTATAAAGGAATAAGCTAAAAAAAAAAAAAAAGAAAAAAAAAAGCATATTATAGGTCCTTTAACCAGTTCACCTATAAAGTATGTGCCTCTCTTTGGACAGTAGTAATAACCCAGAGAGTAGTTCGGTGGTCTGAGGATCGACTTCACAATGTCTGGCACCCTACGCTGACATAATAATATGGTGTAATTAATATTCATAATCAGGACATTGCAATATGTATGTTAAGATCTAAATATTATAAAATGAATGGTGATTTCAATGCTGCGAACTTATGCCAGATGCAAAATGTGTACACCCAGCTAACCTGACCCTCTCACAATGTTATTTCTCAATTCCTGCTATTAACATGCCAACTGCATGGCCAAAATGACTTAAATACTCTTGGTCATGTTCAAATTATATGTCCTAACAATATGGCCCCTGGCTTTTGTAGATAATGTTTTGCTTTCAGATAAACCAAATGTTACTACAAGCCTCGTCCACCTCCCTGCAGGGCTTTTAAACCGTCCTGATAGTACTCAGATATATTTCTGCTGTCCACCGCAGCCTGGACCAGCATATTAGCATATCTGGTCATTTGTGCCTTGTTAACATGCGCCAGTCTGTAGCTCATTTGAGTTATCAGTGCATGCCATACGCTGGAGTTGGGACACTTCCTTTGGCGACTGTCCACTGGCCCCTGAGACTTCACTTAGTTCCACAACACAAGTTTATTTACCCCTCCATGTTAGATAACCCTCTTCTTTTTCACTGGATCTGAAAGTGTCTGTATATGTTTAGAAATGCCTTTGATGCATATTCTTCTCTGTAGTCAGTAATCATTTTCTAGTCGCACAATATGTATGCGATGTCAAAGCTACCTGACAGCTATTCAAGCTGCTTTAATCACTTCACTTTTTCTAGTGCATATGTAAATTAGTTGTCCTTAGGTGCACCTGTATTGCTTTAAGATATTTCTTGTTTTGGATGCAGTTTTTGTGCATATTGTTGACATTTGTGTTAACATTTTTGAAACACTATACTCTAAGCAGTAATAATGCATTAATAAATATGTAATTGACAAGGGTTTAATTAATTTATTTTCATCAATTGTATTGACTCTTATACACTTACCTGAGCTTATTCAAGAATAATTGTTAAAGGGGATATATTTTGCAAAATCACCTTTTTTTATTATGTTGTTCCTTTATTAAAAACAAACCTTGAGTTGTATTTGTTTCTTTCACAATGTTTGAGTAATCCTGTAGTCTCTGGCGCTGAGTTTCTGAGGCCTCAGAATGATGCCTTGTTCCACAAACCTCCGCCTCTCTCACAAACCCCCACCCACTCCAGGAGGCATTGACCAATCAACAAGCCCTCTACATCCAGTCTGCTCTCATTCATTTATCCAAAAAAATGTTGTACAACTCTGTTGCCATGCATTTCTCACAGCAATTTTTAATTTGTAGTAAAATAACATATAAAAACTTTAAAGAAGTAAACAGCTTTTCTTCACTGTTTGTTTAAAAAAGGTGCAACAGAGCTGCACCCTGCTACACTCTTCACCTGTTTTTGTGTGACACAAATAAAGTATTGATGGAAAATGTTTTCTTTTAGCTAGATAATGTTTGTAAAGGTTGTAAAATGTGCAATGCCGTTCCAGAGCAAGATTGACCAAGATTGGTTTAAAAAGATACAAAAAACATCATAATACAGCCCCTTTAACTACTAATTTAGAGTGCATTGTTGTAAAGCGTCACCAAATTGTCTATGAATAAATCACACCAATATAAGTATTTACTCCTAGTATTTTATGTCAGAGTGTGATTCTGGACTGAAAATTGAAGAGAGAAGCATTCAGATTATAACAGCATATTCAAAAGGATCCTTATGTAATCACGCAGATTTTTTTGCAAACAAAAATGTTGCAGTATGTTTCCCAAGCCATTAGTGGTGCTGTGAACCCTAACTGTGATGCAGACTTTAGTCGGCAAAGTGAGATGTGAGTTGGCTGCCCCTAGGACCCAACCCATGATCTCCTTGCTGAGCATGCCCCCAAGTTGAGAGTTGAATCCTTCAGAATGTTTCCTGCTGGCCAATGCTAATACTTTATACTATCCACCTAGCACCTTTCCTATAGTCTCTCAAGAGTCCTAAATGTGACGCAATCCACTTTATAATACATGGCCATTTTAAATCAGCTGATCTTGTCTTTAAATTGGAACAAACAATAGCTTGTGTAGAAGGATTTAGCGCGTTTGAGCAAAGTTCAAGCCTGCAGCTGTTAACAACATATAAAATCTAGTGTAGCAGTAATTAATGTGTTAGACAGTCTCCCACGTACCATATGCACTGGGCTCTACCAGTGTTTTTGTTGTAAACCTCCACAGCTCTGTAAAAGCCTGCATGTTCTCACCATTCCAAGTTGATTTGTTTGGACCAGACAGAACAGCAAAGCCTCGGAGAACGTCAGAAAGGATCGCTTCAGCTAACAGGCGAAGTGTTGTCACTCATCTCGGTCTTTATTTGTCCTTGCGGTCCATTTCCCGAAATTACTGAGCGCAGGCATCTTATTAGAGGGAATAAACAAGCTCCAAATGCCAAATGGTCTTTTTCGAAACAATCTGCGTGGTACATTTTTTTCCCTGTTGCCAAATGGCGACCGTCCTCGTCTGCTTCCCGCACTGACCTCATTAAGTTGTGTTTTCATTGATTCTGAGCCTATTTTGTGGTTAGTTTTTCGTGAAACCACAGTGGAGCAACACAGGAATCAATACTAATGACAGAATGAAAGGATATGTCAAAAAATACAACAGACGGGGTGAGATTTAGAGGAACTTGTGGTCGGAGGATTTTCTTATTAAATTGTCAAAATGCTAGAACTCATAGACTATATCTTATTGAAATGTGAGGTTTTTTATGCTATTGATAAGTTTAAGTTTTTGCATTTAAACCTTGTACCCTTTTTCCTTTTGCTTTTGCCGTGTTAAGATGAAATTAGTTTTTGAAGGGAGAAGAAAGTGACAGGTTGCAGTGAATTTCCAAATTTCATTGGTGATGTAAGGTAATTGCAATACACTTTTTGTGTTCTCATTTTGTTACAAGATTTCCATCATTTATATGGCCCAACTAACATTTCACATGCTATATGCCATGTCATTGAGGTGAAGATCCCCACCTTTAAACCACAAAGGAGCATAATAATGGAAGGGTAAGTGAAGAGGGGCTGGACCAACAGAACTGATAATAATGGATTTATGGACAAGTGACAGTTGCTATGTTTAAATGCCACATAATTGTTGTGCTACTGTCATGGTTCAATAAAGCATTTAAAGGTGAACCCTGTAATTTGTTTCTTCGCTGTTTTTGATGTATTTTCCTCTGAGGAGCTCCCCCTACACGTTTGGAGTAAAGTACCATCAGAAATATTCATCAGTCATTTTTGATAAATTCTATTCTTGTACTTTGGCCAACAAAAATGTGTCTCTGTGTCCCATTTTAAATAAAAGACAGAAACATTTGTCTAAACAGTCTAAATTAATACCTTAACACCGTCTTGCTCCACAACGTCTTCGCCGCTTTGCGTAGCCATCTTGATTTTTCAAACTTTGTGCGTCAAGTAGACAATAGCGCCAATGATGTCAAAACGTCAGCGCAAACTCAAAATTTATGAAAAAATGCCATTTTAATTCATAAACATTATGCCTGTTGGAACTAAATCACAAGTAATCGTGTATAGCACTCAAAATGTTTGTATTTGGTGAACCAAAATTCTGTTTATGACTGTGATGTGTAAAAAAAATATAAGTTGGTAACACTGTTCGGGTTTACAGTGCACTGACGAGTACCGCAAAGCATTTTGTTCCTGGTAAGAAGAAATCGGAGCTCTCGTATTGGCGACGGTAATATGCCTTTGAGAATTTAAGTGTGCATTTTACATCTTAAATGTACATGACATATTTAAGACCTTTTAAAACATATTTAAGACCTAGTACCTCACATTTCTGCAAATTTTTAAGGTCTTAAATTCAGATTTTCTTTTTTTTTTTTTTTTTTCCTGGTTGACCCCTGGCCCAGCTTGACCCATTTGTACAAAAATGTCCTCTGCTGTGTAGCCAATCAGCCACAATGAATATCTAAGAAAAAAAAACAAAAAAAACTGAACATAACACTTTTTGCAAGACCCGAGACTTCAGGAACACTGGGTCAGCGTTCCCATTCTTGCAAGGCTGATTTTTTCATCACAATACACCAGGGGGAGGTGAAGGAAGCTTTATTCACCCTGCAATCACAAAAAACAAACACAAAAAAAAAACAAAAAAAACAAAACAAATGCATGTTAGAGAGAAGCAGTCATCAACAATGTATCTTCAATTTCGTCAATCTAGGAATGTTAACTCGACTAAGAAAGATTACTAAACTTTAAGTCGAGTTATATTTATGTTTATATTTGCATCAAGGCCGCTGTCTGATTTTCTCAATTGTAATGTAAATGCAGCGGCTGTCCCATTTACCCTAAAGGCTCACCAAGACAATATTTATGGTATCTAATTTAATATCCTTACCTCACATAAACATAATGTCTCACTATTTGTAAGAGCCATACGTGGGTTTGTTGTGTTGTTTTCTTCCTTGATTGTGACATACACACACTTGGTAAAGTGAATGGTAGTGATGGGAATTTCAGCTCATTTCAGTGAGCTGGATCATTTGGCTCAGCTCGACTCTTTTGGCTCCCAAATGGGTCTTCATTTTACCATCAATACCTTTGATATTTCAGCCAAATTTAGCACAGTTTTGCTGAGTTGCAATGTGATGAAGTATTCAAAAGCCCTGATGCTTTGAAACTATCCAATCTTGCTTATAGATCCACTCTACTACACATAAACACACATACAGCTAATGAAAAGCAGGGTTTTATTAAGTGTTAAAATGTTAAAACAACAGCAACAGATGACTTCAAAACTCTCTGAACTAACCACCATCAGCTATCTAACAGTAACTTTTATTTTTCAGGGCAGATTACCATTGAGGAAGACCAAGTGCCTCAGCTTAGAGGGGCTTATCCACTTTCTTCTCTCTGTTATCTGCCCTGTTTTTAAAAAGATCCTTTCAGAGGAAAAAAAAGGCTTGCGGATGGGAGCCGGCTTTCACCACTCACTTTGTACTGGCTTGTTCATGACCGACCCATCACTGGTGAACGTCTTTGTCATTGTTGGTGAGCTGAAAGATTCTGAAAGAACCGCACTGTCTTTGAGGTATCTTTGCACATTTGAAGTGCATTGATTAAAGTGAGTACCTGTTTGTGATATGTATGGGAGTTAGTTAACAGTCAAGAGTCATAAAATATTAGTAAAAATTATTTCTGTTTTCTCAGTGAATGTAATAAGTAAACAATTTGTTTTTCTAGAGTAATAACTCAATACTTCCATTACATGACATCTCATTTCTTGTTGGCTAATCAATGATATACACTAATAAAATAAATGTGTAAAATAGATGCATAGAGCTATTTCAGCCTTCCAACCCCCTCAGTGTTTAAATGTCTTGAGAAAACAAATGAAAATAAATCACCATAATGTCAAAAAAGAGGAAATACGGCTATGAATGGAAGGCTGCTAAGGGTTTCTGTACAAATTTTCATAAATTTCCTTAACAACTTGTTTTATGTTTCACACCAAACCCTAACTACAGTATTATTACAGCATTGAGCAAAAACCCCTGAGAATATTGTAACGTTATATCCACATTTTGGCTTTACTTTCACAAACTTTTCTGCCAAGTCATCTGGATTATATCATGAGAACATGCCATCGACCGGAGTCAAAAGGCTGTTATCCAACATTTGCCGTCCCACCGCCGTCCCTCACCTGCAGGGCCAGCCCTTTTCGGAGCCCGGGCCAGACTTCCAGACTTTACAAAGCCGAGGACAGTTTGGCCAGACAGGCTGCTGGACAGAAGCCAGTGCTGAGAGCTGTGAAAAGGTCCCGCGGCCTCCCTCGTACATTTGTTCGAGCTCCTCTCCGCTTCCCCCCCTGCCATCTGCGCTCTTAATGAAGCCGTCAAGAAACTGTCATTCACTCATGAGTGGCCGGGTTTCGCAGCAAGACCGACAACATTTAGCCAGCAGAGAGTCAGCGAAGCCCTGAGCCATGGCCTGAAGTTTCAGAAATGCTGTGCAAACCGTTTTAGAGACTTCAGATGTCAGAGCTTGTAGCCAACTGTTACCGGAGATGACAGGAGATCGAGTGATGGAAGACCCAAGTACAATATATTTAATGAGAAACCCCTGGAGGTTCAACAAAAATACCTCTACTTTAGCACAAAAGAAAGTTAGGTATAGAAAAGAGTTAGTAGTGAGCTTAGGAAATTGTAAGGTCTCTCGCGGCTGCTCGCTTTGTTTTAGGGGTTGCCACATCAATTCTATCACATGGACAATTTTGTATATTTTTTCCACTTGGTGGCCTTTCCAATGAAATTCTCTCCATTTTATCCAGGCTTGAGACCAGCAAAGAGTGACCTCCCATACCAAAGTCCACCAAACTAACCACTTCACAGAAAACAAAGCTGATTTTCATATTGTTAATATAGACTTTACTAACAATAATTTTAAATATAGATTTCTGGGGGCTTTATTTGACAGACAGTGAAGAAGTGACAGAAAATCAGAAGGGAAAGAGTACGGACTTGAACACACAAAGCCAAGGCAGGCTGTAGTTGCCCTGTATATGCGCCACAGCTACCAACTGAGCTATACCCCGGTGTTACAAGAATTTTAATGAAAGAGAATGTATAGCGTAAAGCTTTATTTGCACCACCACACTGATGTCTTTTCACTCTTACCATAGTTATTGTTTTCTTGCACATACTGTAGGTTTTAATCTAGTTTGTATTAAGTGTGCATTGCATTTGCATACTTTTTTTAGTCCTATTTTTTATCTTATTGCATGTTCTATGACACCAAAAGAAGAGAGCAGAAACAGCATTTTGATCCCCCTGGGTGTGGAGAAATTGACAATAAGGAATCTTGAATCTCAAATGGTTTGTCAACAATGAATCAATAGTTTTTGAAAATTCTACTGTGAAAGTAGCTGGCTCAAGGCTGAAATTGCATCTGCTTATGGAGATAAATAGTCCATAAATTCTGGAAGTGGGAAAATGGAAGCAAAGTGAAAGTTGTATAAAAACTGTATATGCAATGCAGTGACTGAGAAGACAGCGTCATGTTTGAATCGGCCTAACACTGCACTCAGGGCTATTGTATTTTGCTTTGTTATTAAAACATAGGTTGAAATAAGACTAGGGGCAAAATGGGCACTATTTATTTAATTTAACTGGTTACTTACCTAGAACATTTTTTCTTTCTTTTTGACTATTTACTCCAGGGTCACAAAAAAAAAAAAAAAAAAAAGGTTGCACTAAAATGTAGTTAAATGGCATCATACAAAAAATTTAAGAAAGTAAACTGCTTTTTTTCTCTGTTCCTGTTCAAAAGAGCACAACAGAATTGCATTGTGCTGCACTGTTACTTCCTATCATCTTTTTTTCCCTTTTGGCTCTACAAAAGACTGGCCCCACAGTACATCAGGGACCTTATACAAATTTACACACCAACACGTTCACTGAGGTCTGAGGGCCAGCTCCAGCTTGTGTTTTCTAAGATGAGACTTAAAACCAGGGGGGACCGGGCCTTCTCTGTGGTCGGCCCCAAACTGTGGAATGCTCTGCCTGCCCACGTCAGGGCGGCCCCCGCAGTCGAATGTTTTAAGACCCACTTTTATTCCCTGGCTTTTAAGTCGGCATAAATTGTGTGGTCCTGTGTCTTTTATAGTGTGTCTCTTATATTTTTTGTTTTTTATTTACTTCATTGTTTTTATACTTATTTATTTGGTTTTACTGGCTCTTATTATTTTAATGGGGACTAGTGGAGCTAAATAGACTAATTAATTGTCATTTATTGTTTTATGTGCAGCACTTTGGAAACTTTGGTCTTGTTTGTAAAATGTGC
Source organism: Bostrychus sinensis (assembly GCA_020698575.1). Taxonomy (NCBI): domain Eukaryota; kingdom Metazoa; phylum Chordata; class Actinopteri; order Gobiiformes; family Eleotridae; genus Bostrychus; species Bostrychus sinensis. The sequence continues at coordinate 28,081,828 of CM036240.1, read as the reverse complement.
TATACAAATAAAGTGGATTTGGATTTGGTAGTGATCCTCAATGGCTGGATTAATTACTTACTGCTACCATTTATTCAATATAAATTAATTTCTCCATTGGAGATGTGCATTGGAGTAGAGCAGTTAAAACATCTACAAAACACATCCTCAACACAGACAAAAATATATACAAATATGTACAGAAACAAGATCTATGCATGACTATGGTCTGCTGAATGATGGTTTGATATGTTTTTTATCTCAAGTAAAACCTGACTTTAATGAAATCTACACTTCATTTTGTGCAGAAAGTTACTATTCAATATTGCAAGCAATTACAACCTGCCTCTGAGCCAAAACATCTCGGTCTAGAACGAAGAACAAAAGGGAAACTCCCACTGGCGGTCGCCAGGGCGTCATGGAAACAGCCGACCACTGTGAAGTTGATGAATGACAGAAAGGATTTGATTGGTGTTGTCATGGCGTCACACATGGCTACAACCGAACCGGCGGGCTTTGTGGCGCTCCATGTGTCCACACCTCCTGTTCACTGCCTGCCAATGTTCTTTGTCTTAACAGAAGATGAGGTCCCGCCCTTTGCCAAAGTTCGTTCAGCAAAACCAATCTGTGTAGAGGATGTTGAGGGATCTGAGTTCATAAAGGTAAAGCTTAATTATGCTTCGTTCTGCTTCTAAGGATGGACAATGGTGAGTTTAAACTGATTAAACCAACAAAAATGCAATATATGTACTGCATACATCAGATGGTCATTTTTTTGAGAACTTCAATGTGGTCATGTGCTTTCGAATTTCTTAAGATGAAAATGTTTTAAATGCTGTAGTCAAGAAAATGACTCAATATGAACAATAGAGATAGAATAGAGCGGACATGGCAACCACTTCTAATAATAAAAATAATATTAATGGATTGAATTTATATTGTGCTTTCCAAGCTTCTCAAGGTGCTTTCCAATTTGGTCCATTATTCATTCACTCCTCAGTCACACTTGGAGGTGGTGAGATACTTCTGAAACCAGAGCTGCCCTGGGGTAGAGTCAAGGTGAGTGAAGTGTCTTGCCCAAGAACCCAATGACAGTATGCAATTCCTGTGACGGGGCTCAAACCAGCAACCAATTGTCTCTTGCAGCTGAGCTACTGCTGCCCCTTCGGTGGCAATTCCGGCGGCCATTTTTTGTCTGTAAATGACATAACTTCAAAAAATAAATGTTGGAAATTGAGAAGCAGTGATAATAAGTGAAAATAAGTGAAATACAAAAAACATTATAAATATTGCAGTGGTCTCTACTTTTAACCAGTGAATGTTTGTATTTGTAAAGGTAAAGAACAGATGAACATTGCACCAAGTATAAGAGTACAATGACAATGAAGTCCAAAATGAAGCAAGTACATTAAATAAAACTAGACAATAGATCAAGGACAAATACAAAAAAGTTATCAAATAAGCTAAATAAATTAAAAGAATATCATGAAAGCAAATGCAGCTCCCTGTTTGTTTACATGGCACTTGGCAGAATGGTTACACTAAAGAATATGGCTCTGCATTGGAGTCAGTTACCGCCATTCATCATTAGAGTGTCCACTCTAGTGTTTTATTCTGTCTCTATGGTTATGACAATAATCTGAGCCTGCTAGTTCTGACCTCCCGCCTGATAATGACCATGCAGATGCCCATTCTCAGCTACCTTTGCTACCTTTGTGTTGAGTGCAAATGTGGCTTTTTCAGTGCTTTCAACAAGACCCAGCCATGGGATACTATGAGAAAAATCTGAAGGGGGCAGAAATAGATGGAAACCTGAGCCTGTGTTAGTGCCAACAATGGGTTGAATGTGTCTGAGGTGGTAGGTGGTAGTCTTGAGCGCAGGGCAGTGTATGCTTCATCTACAACACTAGCAGCTGTCATTATTACTGAGATTTTCAGCTACAGTTACTTGTGTTTAGAGGGCGAAACGAACGAACATCTTTCCTTAAAAACAGTAGTAAAACCAAGGAGATGTTGACTAATTTCCGGAGAAGGACATTACCACAAACACTTGTGAGCATCCTGGCCTTGGACATTGAAATGAACAGTTCTAGGTGCCTCTGTTAAAGACATTTTATGACACTGAAGTAGCCTTGGGAATATACTTATCTGATAGCTGCTGGGGGATAAACCAAAATTATCATTCATTATGGACAATACCTCTCATTCCTCCCTAGAGACTTTGTATAGCATTATCAGACAACTTTGCATTAATCTTTAGTTAGAAATTGAGTAAAATACAAATATTACATTGTCACAGAATCACAATACACAAATTATGAAGTACCAAGAATATTCTGCATACCAATATTAAGTACTCATCACTGAGAAAACAAATAAAGTTGATATCTTTACATGTTCAGAGTCGTTATATACTGTTGGATCTATAATGGCACAGTGTCCTTGCCTGAGTGTGTCCTTGGCAAAAGCTTTACTTTTAATCATACCATCCATTTTTAGATTATCCATTGCTGCCAAATATCTTCACTCAGCGACATAAACAGAAGACTGTAGCATTCTGTGCAGAAAAGTGCAAAAACATAATCACACATACGTTAGTTGGCAGAGGATTTTGTAAACTATTTTATGTGACAGTTTACATTTCTGGAATAACACAAGAGGAGTAGAATATACTGTATATGAAATTCTGTATGTTGAATGCATTTTGGTTGATAAGAAAGATTACAAGTTTTTCATTTTACTTACATTTTTGGAACAGCATAAGATAGTACAGTATATAAAATAAAGGTTACATTTTAATTACATTAAGTTTCTGCAAAATGTTACATAGATACATTAGCTAGTAAAATGAATGAATGTGCTAGCATTATCCCTCAGTTGCCCAAACTCCTGACACTACTGGTTTTTATCAGAGTTCATACACTTTTTTACCAAGAATTTTCCATGACTTTCCAAAAACTCTTTCCAAGACCTGAACCCTATTTTATGTATTTCTGTGTCGAAATATTTTGATTTTGCTTTTGAGTTTTTGTCATCATGCTCTGGTAACATCAACTATTGCTTAAAATGATGTAAAATGATAAAATTACACGGAGCAGCATTGAAAATAGAGACCTTGTGAACCTTGTGAATCCCAGAAACAGATTGCTTAGCCTATGTGATATCTAAATAAACCAAAGAAGTTACCAGATATAAGAAAATAAAGTTTTAATTGGTTAATGTCATTGTCATGGCAACTCTGTAATTGGCAGATTAGTGAGTAGCAAGCATGGTGCATTTTTAGAATTTCACTGTGAAAAAAATATGACAGGGCATCATGGGGCAGGGGCACTGCACTGCAAGACAGGGATATATTACTGTTTTTCTAGATAGTCATCAATTCAACTGTTTGAAAAGAGGAATCCTAGAAGGGGCTCACCATACTCACACGCTACCACCGAAGGCAAATTTCACACATTTGATGTAAGTTGGTAGCCTTGCCAGCCAGACCCAACCAAGTTTTTTTCTAAAGCAGCCATAGAAAAATATTTCCCATCTCTTGATTCAGCACTGATCTCTCTAACAAAGCAGATAAAACGGAGGGCATTTTAAAGAAATCTTACATCTGTTCGATGCTGTTGAGTGCTTTCCTTCATCATCTGTTGATTCTGCTGAAGTTCCTGTTGTTATTATCCTCTGTGTGATTTTTTATTTTTTATTTTTCTCATCTTGTTCCCATTTTAAGTCTTTCTATAACTGGCTTTTGCTGCTGTCCCTGTACAGACTTAGGAACAGCATTGCTCATAATACAGTGTTTTCATGGTAAAAGCGGTCATTCATACACGTTTCTAACCACATGGCCATGTTTGTTGTTGATAGCAGTCAGCACTCTGCTTATGCGTCTCTGATTGGCTCATCTGCCCCCTGTTAGTTCCGTCCCTGGAAATCAAGCTCAAATAAGGTACCACACTAAAAGAAAGTAGTCAGGCTGGCCAGCAGTGGTGGAGGAAGTACTCAATTTCTTAACTTGCGTAAAAGCACAGGTAAAGGAGCATACATTTATTCAAGTAAAAGTATCACAATAAAATGTCTACTTAAGTAAAAGTACTTTCAAATGTAATGGCAAGTTAAAAAAAGTAAAAGTATAGACTCAGCAGCTACAAAAAAATGTGTTAAAAGTACTATAAGCAGCTATCGCTCATACTTGTTTGAAAACAATGGCCTGTGGTTTGTCAGTCTTTCCGCTTTTCTGATTGGATGATCGACAATGCAGTAAATGAACCAAAACAAAAAACAAAAACAAGGGCATTACGTTATTATTATTTTATTTTTTTTTATGTGAATAAATCAGCTGTGCCATGCTTATCAGTAAAACACTTATTTGATTTAAACATGTTTACATCATATCTTGGGACACGTGGGTATTTTTTATGAAACAAAAAATATATACTGCTCATAGCACCTTTAAATGTGAGGAATTTGCTAAAAAAAATGCTGTTAACTAATGAAATGAACACACCAATGCAGTAAATGTTTTAATCCATTAGTGTTGTCTTTTGTCTTTATTTTGATATTTCTAATTATATTAAGGTACTGTATCCACAATGATGGCAAGAACAAATAATTTTAAACCAAAAGTCAAAAAAAGTACTTCAAACCAATTCATGATTGTAGTGGAATAAGAAGTACAGATATGTGCTCTAAATTTAAGTACGAGTATTTGTAAAGTACTGGCCTGGCTAGAAAAATGGCATTCGAATGTAAAAACCACATTAATTCACCAAGCTTACAATAGCAACGAGCACTTTTTTTAGATAAAGTTTTGGAAGTTTGAACACTGTCAGGGATGAGTCAGAAACTGGCAATATAAATCAATGAGACTACAGTAATCTGATGTCCAAAATGTTTTTCTACTGTACAGTCATTCGGTCTTGAGAAAGCATTTTCCACCAGAGCTTGTTGCTTTTGTAATGGTGTTTTTGTCAGTCTCTCTTTGCCAAATGGGGGATGAGTAAGCCGTCCTGAGAGCCAGAGGTTGTTGTGGGCCATAAGGAGCGTAGCCGCACTGACGTTAGCCAGCACCGTCCTTTTATAACGGAGAGAAAAGCCTTGCCAAACCCCCAAAAAATAAAACAAGACCGTATGAGCTCAAGCCAAAGTTCTCGGCGGTTATTGGCCATTCTCATTCGTGGCCTGCTAAGCCCGAGCTGACACCCACAACCGCAGAGCTCCGCGCGCAGTCTCTTTCATTTAACCAATCAGTCTTTCATTTTGTGCGGCGCGGGCCTCGCACAGCGGCGCTCCACACATCTGTCTCTGTCACTTACTGCCTCCACCTTTGGCTTCTCCTCCATCCGTCTCTTTCTTCTGCTGCTTTTTTTTTGGGCTCTCTTGCTTGTCAGTCTGCTAAACCTATTAAGTATTAGTAAGAGGGCAAAAATGTGACGTAATGAAATAACACAGGCGGGGAATTATGTAGCAGCTGAAGATGAAACCGAGGCTATTTATGAGAAGAGCAAATAAACTGGCTTTAAGGATATGTCTAGACAAAAGATCTACAAAGCTGTAGTTTTATGTTCAGTAAAGCCGATTTTTATTATATGACAAAGGTTTTTATTAGCTAAGGAAATGTTTAACGTTAGCTTAGTCGCCTGCGCCGTTCTGATGTCTTCAAAACAGTATATTTATTTAGACACATTTGTTTTGTTTTTTTAAGACCCACCTAAAAGAAATCTTAATTTGATAATAAACAGCTTGTGACTGCATGGGTTTCTGTTCAGTAAATCCTTTTGACTAAGGTCTTTATTAGCAAACTTTTTAACGTTAGCTTAGCTGCCTGTGCCATTCTGTTGTCTTCTAAACAGTGTATTTACAAAGACAGAGGTTATTCACAGCAGGCTTTCTCTGATATTCCTGGAGACCCCCCCCCAAAAAAAGCAAAAAAAAAAAAAAGAAAAAGAAAATCCCCTTTAAGGTCTTTAAACAAACTTTTTAACGTTAGCTTAGCTGCCTGAGCCATTCTGATGTTTTAAAAATAACATATTAAGTTAGACAGACACATTAGTTTTTTCTGACCCACATTAAAGAATTATCCATCTTAATTTGACTATATTCAGCTTGTTACTGCATGAGTTTCTGTTCAGCAAATCTCTTTGACAAAGGGATTAGCAAAGGAACTTTTTAACATTAGCTTAGCTGGGACTTGGACTGTGGTGTGAACGAGATGTGACATTTAGATGTGAATCTATTGAAAGACCTGCAATATGAATGGTCATAATCAGTCACAGTAAGCATCATTGATGTTACGCAAGGCATATTATACTATGTGTTATGTGTTACTATTATGCTATACGTATTACAGCCTTGTTGTGTATTAGAGTTCAAGCTATCCATTCTAAACAATGGGTTCAAAGGATAAATATATAGCTTCTTTTATAGCAATAAAAGATTTATGATGATATATAAATAGGCAGAGAGCAGGTACAGTACAATTTCCAGGTATTCTGTAAGTTGAAGGTCTAATGACAGCCATCTAGAAGACGTACAGCTTCACTGAAAATTTTACCACAATGGATCATTTGAGTACTTTCTATTTTTGCAGGCTTGGGACCGGCACATATTTTGGCTTGAGTTTTTGGCACCCAGTAACGAAATAGACACCCCTGACCTCGAACTAGGGACCTTTTTATCTAAGGCTTATGGCACAAAGATGAGCATTAAATTATTTTTTTGCTATAATATCAGTAGCTACCACTAGTGGCAACCGGTGGAAGCTGCAAGTCTATAAGTGCAGTCAATAGTGCAACTCTTAAAATGAACCTGTAGTTTTTTTTAGAGCTTTTAACTGACCAACCTACATCGTGTTTAATAAAAATCATATAAATCACAACCATATAAACACAGGAAACATTTTTTTTTAAATCAGTATCTTCATTTTGACTATAGACAGCTTGTTTTGCGCTGTAGCTAGATAGCTATAGCTATCTGGGCTTTGCAGAAGCACAATTTCTCCCAGGCTGGGTTGGGTGGCTGCAAAAAAAAAAAAACCTCAAAGCTTCTATCAGAGCCAAAACAGAGCACTCTTTTCACAGGCACAGCTGGCACATGCTGCGCCGGATTTAATACTTTCTATAACATCAACAATAAATGTCAACTTTTTTAGTGTAGGGGTAACATCTTATTTCTGCAAATCTTGTGTAGAGCTGAAGAAAAAGTCCCCAATTTGTAAGCCAGTAATAGTCAAGTGTAGAATAATGGCTACTTGTCCGTCATCACGGTGCTCTTTACATCTAAAAGCAGCACATCAAGGTGTGTATGTTCTTTGTAGATTGTTGTTAAAAAAGCAAGAACAAACCTTGGGTTAATGTAGCTTGAAGCAGCTTGAAGTATTGTTGCTATGGTAACCTGGAAAGGCCGACTTAGAATATGTGCTGTGCTTTTGTTAAGAAAGTGATTGTGCATTATACTGGACTCCGGGGGAAAAAGGGACTGTACAAGGCAAGTAATAATTTCCGATAGAATTTATAAAGTTGAAACCTATTCATGTTCAAATTCAACCGCCTTGGGAGTCACATTTTTTGGGACATGAACTCAGGTCTCCCAAAAAAGGGGGACAATGTGATTTCTTTTTTAATAAAGTTTATCAAAAGTAAATGCACTAAAATGTCAGAGTCAGATCTATGCTTTTAATAACTGTAGTAGTGCACAGGACAAAGCACTGCTGGAGGAAAGTATTATTCTTATTGTTAGTCGAACTCTGAATCTTGCACAGATTTTTTTATTTTTATTTTTTCAGTGTTTTTTTCAAGTCAGTGATTGGTCTGCTTGGCTTTGTTCACAATATGTCTAGGGCTTCAGCAGGTGCTTGCAGGCTTTAGAAAGGATGGTTTAATTTTGGAGGTGAGTCTACAATTTGCAATGTGACCATTAAAGGCTGACACGTTATACACTACACCTTTAAATATATCAACCCACATGCCTACATTGTTTTTAAGTTACTGAGCTCTATATGTATTAACCTACAAATGTACCCTCTACTTTTTAACACTAGAGCCTGGAATCACAGAACACCTCGCGATACGCAATACATGTGCATGGTACCGATAATATCAAACCATGGATAAGATAACCTATGATATATCACTGTATTTTTGAAGGAAAAACAAAACATTGTTCTTTCTTGTCTGTAATAATTGAGTTTTTGTAAATTATAAAGGGCTATATGCAAGCATGCTACATATTATGGCTACTTTATGCCACTGGAGCAGCAGAACACGTTCAGATTGGCATCAGTACCAGAATTATTTCTCAATTATTGAAAGTTTCAATACTTTGGTATAGATTCACACATCACCATTTATAGACATGAATAAACAAGAGTCTTGCTTCCAAAAGTAATAAATCACCCATCAGTCAGTCTAATATGTATTTATTTATTAAGTATTTAGAAATATTTTTATTTGTGTGATCTAGTGCCTAGAAGTGCAGTGCTGCCCTCTACAGTCCTGGCAGAACCCTTGAGCACTTTTAGCCCACATTTGACTGTGAAAGCAGCAACACTGCAGCACCATTAACTAAGTAGTGAAGTATTGATATTGTTATTGCATCACAAAATATCCCAATAAATCAAAAAATCAATATTTATTTTTCCCAGCTTTTAGTAACACTATAGAACCATAAAATGCTTTTAATGTTATTGTTTTCTAAAAGGTAGTTATGTTAGTTTGTGCTATACATGCTCCTAGTTATATTAAATTTCAGTGTGTTGTGCTATTATTGCTTTCTTTTTACTTTTTTTTATTTTTTTTTTAAATAATTGACATTAATCAAAGCTATGGCCTTCTAAGCAGTGTTTTCCAAATAGTGGGTTGGAACCTAACAATGGGTTACCAAAACTGCATTATTACAAACGATGTAAGAATATTTTTACATTTGGCCATTTTATGAAAAGTAGTTGATTTTTTTGTTTGTTTGTTTTGTTTGTTTTTTGATGTAGTTCAGTGATTACTCACCTTTTTTCATTTTGTCACCACTCACAGAGAAGGTCCACATGTCTGTTGTTGTTGGAGCACCTTTTTACAGAATCACTCTCAGACTAATGTGGAGCTAACATTTGACATTTTGAAGCTAACTAGCATCACTCTGCAAAGAACTAGCTCTGGTGCTTGTCATAACAAAGCCCCGTGTCATTAGGTTTAATCTTGATGGAGTTTTGTTTTTGGAGACTCCACCATGAACCCAGAAACCCCTGATATTGATGACACAGATGGCCTTAAAGTGAACTCAGACTTTGTAGTATAACCAATGTGTGAAAGTCTGTTTTGAATGTAAGGGGCAGGAGTTAGCGTCTTGTAAAGTTAACAGCAGCAGATTGGAGGCTGAAAAGCAGATGAGAAAACACAGTCCAATAAAATACATTTTGTTTAGGAAGTAGTTGACTTTGGATAATAATAAGAATGTCAAAACCTGCAAGAAATGTATTACATGGTAGTAGTAGTATTGCATGGTATCACCCAAAAAATATCACTGATCAAATAAATATGAAACTTTTTAAAAAACGGTCATATATTACCAAAAAAGATATATTGGTAATTGGTCTTTTTTTTTTTTTTTTTTTTAGTTTTTTTTTTTTAAGTTTTTTTTTTTAAGTTTTTTTGTTCTGCAAGTAGCCATGAAAGTTAAATATATCACTTTAGGAAATTCATCCATATAAACAACATTTATTTATTTACATTTTGAATTATTTTTCTTTCTTTCTTTCTTTATATTTATTTATTTATTTATTTATTTGTGTGTGTGTGTGTGTGTGGGTGGGGGGGGGGGGGGTCTGTAAATATGCCAGAGTTAGCAAAAAGGCTAGGAGAAGAGTAAAATAACATAATTACAAAACATTACAACATTCAGTAAAAGTACTATTATGCCAACATGTTACTGCTGTAACAACATTAACAACATCAGACATAAAGACAAGAGGCAAGATGACAGCAAAAATGAATAAATAAATATTCTACATTTTGTATACAAAGTAAAACAAAGTTGCTATAATAATATTTCTTTCTAGTAGAACTAGACTGAGAAGCAAAAAATAAAATAAAAAAATAAAAATAAAAAATAAACAAATATTCATAAAATAAAATTTGCAACAATTCTAACTAATGCATGCATTTTATTTATTTGCAACAACTGAGCCAAAAATATTGTACCAGTGCAAAAAATTATTCAGTTTAATATTTCATTTGGAACATGTAAAATGTAATGTTTTGCAAAGCAATTTAATAGGACATTTCTGTAATATCTGTATGTATCAGTGCACATTAGACATACAATATATAAAAATTCATATCTAGTCTATATATCTACCATCAATAGTTTAATTCAAAATACTGTATATAGAGCTATCATAAAAAATGTGTGAATTTATTTAGTTTCTTTCTTTATTTTTTGCCATAAAAAGCTAAAGTTAATGTGCAGTATTGTATTTTTAGTTGCCATTTTTTACAGTCAAATTTTTCATTTTGCATATAAATGTGTAAATTGACAATTGACCATAATATAAATTAATCAGTAAAAGTGATTTGTTTTCACATGGTTAATTACAACAGTTGTGTGTGACTCAATATTGAATTTATTATAATGTTTTATTTTAATCATAATTAATCAAGCCAGAATTTTTATTTATTTTATTTTTTTTCTGGTGTCCAGTGGTCCCTGGACACAGAGGTCAGTAAACCCTGTAAACTGTAGCCTGCCTTGGAGCTCTGTAATACAAGTTTTCATTTAAAAAGGTGAGCGGAGAAACAAAGCGTAAAGATGAATGATAACAAAATAATAAAAAGTGGGATGAGCAACGAGCTTCAGCCCTACCTCCCGTGTCTGGAACTCTGACAGAGCAACAGATGGTCAACTCTCAGTGACTCAGCCTCATGTGTCTTCATTCATGGTGTAATACTGACCCCTAGTGGCTGGAGGGCAGAATATCCACAGCAGATCTAAAGTGGAAAATGAGGTGAAGAGTTTAGTGTTTCATTCTTTTAGTCAAATTGCATTGTTTTGAGGCATGCATGAAAACATGAGCTGTTGAAGGTTATAGTTTCTTCTGTCTTTAGCTGATTTTTTGAGACAGCTCTACATTTCTCCAGTGCATTTGTCACAACAGCTCAGTGGTTCTTCAACACTCTCCATTGTGTTTGCAAAATACTGCGCATTTCATCTAAAATACTAGTTTATAATAGTAAAAGTAATAGTAATAGATCATTTCAGTTACTTGGCCATTATTTTACCCAAAGAGGGCAACATTTAAAGACACATTTAAAAGTACTATGAGCAGTATATTCTTGTCCCCAGATTTGAGGTAAACATGTTTAAATAAAAAATTAGCTTTACTGATAACAATGGTACAGCTGATTTACATTTACATTTTTGTTTGGTTCTAAAACCCTTGCATTGCCAGTTGTCAAATCAGAAAAGAGACTATTGTTTTGATTTAGACTGCAGTATGTTTTTTTAAACCAGTACAAGCACATGCTGCTTACAGAATCTTTCAATATTAGCAAAATGTTATTCATACTTGACACATAAAACCTATGCTCTCATTTAAGGAGAGCTCTGTGTTTTGACTCCAATCTTTAACCTGCTGTAAAAGCAAGTATTTGCATAAAAAAATTGCAAACTTATAAATGCTTAAAAATACCATAGTATTTTTAGCATCATTCTCAATGAACAGCAGATGTCAATATTGTGATCATACTTTACACAGAGCTGTGAATGGGATGATAATGAATATTTTTGCATTTGGAAATCTGAAAGGTTTAGTTATGAAATATTAAAAATATATCAAATATGTTGAAATTAGTATTGGTTTTCTTTGTTATGTTATAATTATATTTCATTAAACTTGCACCATATTGATGTAATTGTTTTACAGTGTACAATATAACCTGAATAAATTTACTGATTTAATTATTTTACATCAACACAATACTGTTTTATATAATACTGGTTTCCCCTTATTCAGTTATTGACCATGTGTATAATGTACAGTATATTTTACTTCAGTTTCTTTTGTAGACTTGATGCCCTTCCTTTTGAAACCAGCCACATACAGTGACTGTAATGGGCAATGTGGGTCAAGTGTCTTGCCCAATGACACAACGACAGTATGCATTTCGAGCGAGGTTCAAACACCTAAAGCATTCATTCATTTTTTCCCATAGACTTCTTAAAAAATGTGAATATTAAGTGTTTAAAAGCTCGCCGGAAGCTAATCAGCTCTGTGCTCAGGACCATAGCGCAATTGATTTTGTCAAAAAAAAATAAATCATCTATATATATGAAACTTATAAAAAAGGCAAAGCTACAAATGTATTTTGCTGATTAAGTTTAAGATTTTTTTAAATTTTTTTCACAAAATTGGGTGATGGTCATAAGTTGCCATATAGCTGATTAGCCTCTGTCAAGGTTTTAAACTCGCATTCGCATTTTTCGAAAAGTCTATGGGAAAGTGAATAGAAAATTTACTTCCAGCACAAGAGAGGGGCGGGTACTGTTGCGCTCCATTACTGATTTATATTTATGAAATTTTTATCTATTCTACAGTTTTTGCTTGTGTTTATGTGCAGCCGAGCTCCTGTGACCATTTAATTTTCTCTTGGGGAGGAATAAGCTTAGGTCTAAGTCTCTCTTTTATTTCCATGTCCTGTTTTCATCTCTTATGCCATGAAATCCTTTGAAATTCAGCATTAGACACAGAATCTTTTCTCTTCCACAGAATTTCGTTCTTTGGTTGAACACAATGACTCCAATAAAAAATGTGTGTTTTTGTATGAACTCTGTGTGAACTGTGTGAAATCATGTGAAATATGTTGAACCATTTGCAAAAAGAGAAACATGTCATAGGCGTTTGAACTAAAGAAAATGAGTTAAAATGACTGAGAAAAGCCATAAAGGACTATTTTAGCTTCCACCTGCTATTTACAAATCTACCGTTAGCATGTTTCCCACTTGTTCAGGAATGACTTAATGAATCAATGTGAAACCATGACTGAAGTGCTGACGTGCATTGTGAGCGCTAATGAAATAGCGTACATGCTAGCTCGCCCTCTAATGATAACCACATGTGAGTCTTCCCACTATCTGGGCCAATTATAGACGACCGACAAACAATCTGTCATGGCCGCATAGAAAAATGACCCCCCAGATACAAAAGGAAGATGAAAAATGACACACCATGTGACGAGGTGAGAGCAGATGGATTATGAACTATAAATGTATAACAAATGAAGCGGACGGGGGGGCTCTGGACGGACAGAGCCGCTCAATCAATCACTGTGTTAACAAGACAGCGGGCAGCGTCCCCAAAGAACAGTCACAGGAGGACGTTTCTGTGGTTTTGGGAGAAAGCTGCACATGTTCAAACTCAAAATGATGTTTGAAAGAAAGCCATGCCTGTTCCCAGCCTTGAGGCATATATTAATATTTGGTATATTTTGTTCTTTAAACAAGCCAAATCTCAAAAAAAAAAAAATTATACTTATTCCCCAAAGGTATTTTTTTTGCATTTTGTTGTAAAATGGCGTCATACAAAGAGTAAAAAGCTTTTTTCAAAAATTATGTTCAAAAGGCTTGAACAGAAGGGCACTCTGCTGGTCTCTTTATGGCACTACTGTTCTCTTGTAGTCAGACAATGTTTTTAAATGTTGTAAAACATAAAAAGCTGTTCTAGAGGTGACCAAGATTGGTTTAAAAATATGAATAAAAGCATAATATATCTCCTTATTGTTCTGTTTTGAAATAGATTTATACAAAATTAAAATCCTTAGCAACGTGTCAATATTTCAAGTGACTTGGACTCAGACATCCCAACTCAAGATGACTCAATTTTGGACTCAACTTGAAATTTATATGGTATTTTTACACTTTAAGTACTGATAACTTCAATCGGACTGGTCTTTAGTGCCTCAGACTTAAACTGACTTGAACAATAAGGACTCAAGTGTGACTTAAACTTGAAAAGTCCTGACTCAACACTGATGTGCTTCTTCACCTGAAGTGCTCAGTCCGAGGCAAGTGGGTCATTGTGTCATGAAACTTATGTTCAACATTTTGTGTACGTATTAAAACTGCTATGTTTGTGGGTTTAATGGATGTTGGAAACGCTGATAAAAGGCACAAAATAATTATTATAATGAAAAAAATAGCATTACTCTGTTTATCCAGCAACATTCCTGCTAACTGGTTCTCACATTCAAAATTTGAGTTGCTTTAGCACCAACACTGGGAACTTAGAGAAAAGGGCGTAACGAATTCAGCTTGACTGATATTTGACAAACCTCAATTCCAGTTTTCTGCATTTTATCCCACTGAATGGCTCAGTGGTTTCACCAATTTGTGAAATAAATGACGGACAGTTGGAGCGACCACATTCTCTCGGGTACCAGAGGATTGTCTTGGTACTGTTTGATTGGCAGCTTGTTTTTTGTTTTGGGGCTATTTTGGCATCCGACTACGAATCTGCTGTCACATATTCCACTGAGCTAAAAGTCATCCAAGAGTTGTCAAAAATACATGGACATGTGGCTTTCTGGACAGCCATAAGAAGTTCTGCACTCATCTTTTTTTGGGCATTGTACAGTGAGAAAACGCATCCAAGAACTTCAGATTTCTGCTAAGTTTGAGAAACGCTCTGGGAATAATGGGCCCTGCTGAGCCAACACCACACAACGACAAGACATAGAAGGACAGTTTTATTTCAGCAAACTTCACTGTAAAAATGGGAGTAAAGAGAGTTGCATTGTAATTGAATGTTGTTATATTAATCCATTTATCAAACTTGTCATCACTTTCTGTCCATAACATTACTGTGGTTTGAGCTGTTAGGAACCACAATGATAACTAAGGGGCCATTTATACAAAATGGAAAATGTAATTATGCATTATTATTAAACCAATACCTCTATGGACCTTTTCTTCTGCTGGTAAGTATTAGTTGCCTGCATGTTTTGGCAACACAAGTTAAGCTCATTGTTTTGCAACTTCAGAGAACAGAATGCCATCTATCACTGATGGTTTCAAAATGTTGTTTTTAGCTAATTCCATCCCACTGACTACACATGGATGTTGTCAGTGATTGGGTAGTTTGGGTGTTTTTTTTATTTTATTTTTAGTTTGTTCTGCTCTACCCTAATAATACTTTTGATTAGATCTTAGCATTAGCATGTATAACCTTTACCAGAAAAAAAAAAAAAAAAAAAAAATACTTGTATGCATAAGTGTAATAAAACGTAATAGTGCCTGGGAAAATCTGACCTCATAGACTTTAACACTTGGTATCTGATGTTGTAATGTAAATTTCCTTCCTGTCTTCAGCCTGCTCCCTTGTCCCGCCACGCTGCCTCTCAATCAGTCGTCTCTATAAAGATGAGCTCATCCTGCAGCTTGGGCCCCCACCTGTGTCAGGGGCCGGGGCCGAGGGGAGAAGCGCCACATGTGGCCAGGATCCAATAAACACATTGTGAGAGCAGAGCGGTCAGACAAAGTCCAGTGAGTAACAATAAGAGGTTCAATAGAGAGCTTTAGGAGTGGGACGTCCCGTTGTCAGGGGTCTCACACTTTGTTAAAGGCAAGAGAAAAGGGAGGAGAGTAAACCACACCCATTTAACAGTTGAATGTCTTCACAGGTGAGGAAGGGTCATGCTAAAGTTTAGTTTTTCCTAGAATGGGACCACTCCAGAAATACTTTACAATGTAACACCTAAGTTATTATCTCTTCATTTGCGCAACCCTTGTATGACAAAGATTCCCTGAAGTGATGATGTTCTAAGTACCAGAAATTCACGCACTGCACTCCAAACAAGACTCAAAGTGAAAAAAATTGTTGCAGTGACCAGTTGAACCTTTGGAAGTTAGTCTAAAACAATAAAAAGGACTAAAAAAGGACTGCAATAAACGGTACATTAGGTGGCGTCTGGTTTCTCATATTTTTACAGAGCCTTGTGGATCATCTAAGGACAGGTTGAGTTTAATAGTACAACCTCTCAAGCTTTTTGCGGTTTTGATGGTTGTGATATAGACCGTTCCATATGAGATGACAAGAATTTGGTGCAGCAGCTGTTAGTAAAGGCAATAGCCACCTATGGTCACGAGCTGTGGCAACCATCTTGGATATAAGCAGTCAAAAGAGTTTCCTCCACATTAGCAGGTGCTACCTTAAGGCTGGGATACACTGAACTGTAATTGGCCATCTGGTGCAGTTGGACAGTTTCACATGGTCAGCCATATGAGTCTGTTTAGTGTGTTTTGCAAGTCAGCCTGATCAAGTTTTGGCCTCTGATTGTTCTAAAAACTACTCTGCATGTTTCTTACATCTCTGGTGCTAGTGTGCTACAGTTAGTGTACGTTAGCTTGTAGCCTTGTACAGACAGAAATATAAAAGCCTTCCCCTAGGCAGTTGCACAATCCAGTCAGTTTTATTCATTAATGTGTCTGGCTGGGACACACCAGGCATTTCCTGAGAGGGAATTCCAGGCATGTCTTCTTAGGATGCTGCCTCAGAGCCCCATACTGGATGAGTGCAAAATAACGGACAGATGTATGTATGGATTGGATGGATTATTTCTTGGCAGCTTGGTGGCACTATGGTTAGCACTTTCAACTCATAACCAGAAGGTCCCAGTTCACCTCCTCTGTGTGGAGTTTGTATGTTCTCCTGATGTCTGGGTGGGTTTTCTCTGGGTGTTCCGGTTTAGTTTCCACCATAAACCTACTCATGACCAGGAATCTGACTCAAGAGCCAGAGTAAGGGTTCCCAGGGGCTCCACTGCAGTCCCTCGCAGCGCCAGACAAGTTGCCTTGAGAGCACTGAAGGATGGGTCAAATGCAGACAACCTTTTTTTTCCTATGGGACCAATAAAATATCCCTTAACCATGTCAAAAAAATACTAATTCAGCAAATTTTTTTCAGGCTTTTTGTCCAATGAAATCTTGTCTGTTTGGTCTAAGCAGCAACGAGACCCAATAAGTCATAATAGAATGTGAATAAGAAGGTTCACGAAGGACACAGGTTTCTTGATTCACCTTACAACCCAGATTATATATTTTTACATTAGACATTATCCATTTCCAGGAGTTCAGGAGTTTAAGGAAACATATAGTAGATAAGTTATACTCCGACAGTTCTTAGAGAAGAGGATAAAAACGTCAAGGTTATCTATGTGCTGTGCATCCTGAGGCTGCTGGCCAAATACGTTGAATTGCAAGCTGCAGGAACCAAATGAATACTTTGTATGTGGTAGGGAGCTTTCCTGGCTAAATTTACTCTTTAGACTTTGCAACTGTGTGCGACCTTTCTGGAGTGGAGTAGCCATTACTTTTTTTTGCTTAAAATGGAAGCCAGAGTTCTTATATTCTTGTCTCAGGGTCAAACATGAATCTTGGTGGGACAAGTGCAGGAGTAAGGAAATCTTGCAGCCTCGCCTTTGCTGCATCACCTTCATTAACCGCCGCACTTGGAAGCTCTTCTGTCACCCCAGTGGGTCGATGTCTCGTCTCTCCCTCGCTCCGGCTTAGCTTTTCCCCCCCGAGTTTATTTTTCCACTTATCTGGTCGTACGGAGAGAGGCTGGAGCAGTGTTTTTTAATCTGTTCTTCCTCCGTATTGGCACGGGCGTCTCCAGAGCGAGGATTAAGGGTTCAGACAGAATGATGGAGCTCGACGCTGACCCTGGGGCAGAGGAGGACTGCAGGAGGAGGAGAGGGAGAGGCCAAATAAATCATCTGAGTGGAATGAGAGAGAGAGAGAAAAGACACAAAGAGGCAGGATGGAGGAATGGGAGTTTGTGTGGGGAGGAACTGTTACCAGGGACATTTCAGGGGACAAAAACTTGGAACTTTTTTTTTTCTTGGCCCTTCAAAATACAGTTTGATCAAATGTAAACAGATAGGGAAAAGGATTGGGCTGAAGCATGCAAGTTTAAGAGTTAGGGTTATATCCTTAGCAGTTGTTAAAAAAATCAGGAAAAAATCAAAATCAAATCAAATCAGGAAAATTTGGAAAGTTCCTGGAGTACCGGGTGCAGTGTATAAAAATGTTAACGTAAATAAATAATAAATAAATGAAAAGAGGGCCAGCCAACACACAAACTCTCTGGGTGGAGTCTGCATGTCCTCCCCGTGTTACCGTGGGTTCTCTCCGGGTTCTCCGGCTTCCTCCCACTGTCCAAAGACATGCATGTGTTAGGTGAATGGATGACTCTAAGTGGCCCCTAGTGAATGAATGTGAGAATAAATGGTTGTCTGTCTGTGTGTATCTCTGCGTCAGCCCTGCTGTGACTAGCTGGCCCCTGTCCAAGGTGTACCCCACCTGAGGCCCAAAGTTACTGGGATAGGCTCCAGTCATCCGCAACCCCTAACGGGAACAAGAAGAAGATGAATGAAAAGATATTTATTTATTCACATTCTTTTCTTTTTTACTTTTTTCTTTTTGGCTGCTACTTTATGGCGTCACCCGAGCAAATCAGAGCAGGTATCAAACCGGCAACCTGCAGGTTAGTGGGTGAACCACTTAACCTTCTGTGCCACTGTCACCCTGGGGCATAACATCAGGCAGTGTGGGGCCCATGAGGTTTAGGGGCCCCTTGTTGGCCTGTGTCTAGTCTTTACCATTATTCATGTTAAGTGTGCCCACACATTACAAAATATAAGACCATAGACCTGTATCATCTGTGAGTTAGTTTGAGTGTGTCTTAAGGGAATATTTTTATGATTCATACAAATAAATTTAATCGAATAATTAAAAAGTAATTTGAATGAAACTGGGCAGACTGTAAACACAGGTCTTTGTGTCCAGTAAAAACAGCTGACTGCTACATTTTATAAAATAGAAGCTATGGAATGTGCATTGTTAACCTTAAGGCCCATTCTAAAAACCTACACAGGGGCCGCTCATTACCAAGCTATGCCACTGCTGTTGCCCAGTTTTGTTCTAAAATAAAAGCTTGAATAAACGTTGATACTGAGTTTGGAGTTGCCTGATGTCATGTCCTGGGGTACCAACTCTTTGTAACACTATACCAAGATATCCATTGCATCCAAAAGAAATCATTACAGTGTCTTGTCATCAGATTACAATTAAAAGTAATTTGTCTTAATCAGTTTAACCTATAATCTGCTCCTGAAAATGGCTGCATTTGATAACACTAATACAGGAACCCAGCAAAATCCACCATGAAGGACCCATCCCACCCAGCACACCCAGAATAATATGGGGTGTAGGAGAGACCACATGCCCTGCTACAGCATTTTAAAGGTTCTATATTATGCTTTTTTTTAGGCTTCTTGAAATACTTTTTGTATTATTATTGTAGTTTGTAAGTAACAGATGTTTTCCATACATATGCATTATTTTGGCTATAAAACATGAAATACCAAGGCAAAGATGTCCGGTATTTAAAAAAAAAACTGAAAAATTATAATGCAGGACCTTTAAGGGTTTCTGTACCATTTTGAGATATAGACCAAAGATACTAACTTCATTTCATATTATTGTATGCATGTTTTTTTTTTTTTTTACAGTGGTAGGTATCTTTACCCCTAACTAGAAGATCTTTGAGTTTGAGTCCAGGTCTGAGCACTAGGACACATACAACCAGTGCTTTAGCAGAGGTCTGTATTCATCAAAGGGCTTCCAGTTTAGAGTTTTCTCCTTTTTTGTGTAATTTTGTGTATTGTTGTACATCGATACACCTTTCTTTTTTCATATCTGTTTATATAAACCTTTCAATGACTTTTGCACAGTACGGTATATAATGCAACAAAATGACCTCCCTATTCCAGAAAGGTAGCTTTTAGGTGAAGATGTAGCGCCTGATGATGGAAATTTCATAAATACATTGTTAAAAAATAGATAGTGAGAGAGAATAGATGTGTGAGTCAGACAAGGCGATAGCAGTGGTAATGGCCTTGTCGACATGTGGACAAGTCTAAGGCTTTAAAAGATGACTTCGTAAATCAAGAGTTTTACCTTCCGTGAAGTCACACCACATGTTAGTGACAGCAGAGCACTGATAAGCAGCTGAGTGGAGGCGAGTGGGAGTCAGACACTGTTCTCACACCTCATTTACACATGCTCCCATACATCCACGAGAAAACAGGCTCGTTTTTAACAGAATTTCAGACGCAGAGGAAAGGCTTCCAAGCTGCTTCTCAGTTCTCTCTTGTAGATTAGAAATGGCCCTGCATTATTTTATGTGACCCAGAAATGAAAGATAATGTTAGCTCATGTAGTTTCAGGTGGTTTAGTTGTGAAATATTCTGCACTTTGCATTTCTTTTGACATAAAAACATCTGAAAGGCTCAAACCAAAGACAAAAGACAAAAAAAATGCTTGCAATGGGTATCAGCGCAGGACCACAACACAGGATATTTGGTGTTTAAGGTGAGGTAACGTATATTTTACCCACCCCCACCCCCAAAACTTTTGACATTTGACCCATCCTTCCTATGCTGTGGATGCATCCTCTCAGGTGCAGTGAGCAACCTCAGTGTAGGGTTCGGGGACCCTTCTCCAGCTCTTGAGCCTGGATCCTGAGAGTAGTCATCCGCTCACTAACCAGAAAGTTGGCGGATCAGTCCCCGCTTCCAGTATTTCAGAGTGCCCTTGTGTTCTTGGGCAAAACACCTGCATCTCTCAGTGTGCTGCACCTAAATCCCTATGTGCTCCACAACTTGTTTGTGCATCACTTTTCTAGCTTGAGTACATTCAGTGACAATATCAGAACTTAAACTGCCGCCACTGCAAAGGACTCAGCTCATTTATCTGTTAGCTTTGCGTTGCTAGTAGCCGCGCTAATTAAGCATCATACTTACTTAGCTTACCCCACCCTCCGCAGGACAATGATGGCAGTTCAATTTCATTCATCATTTACTGTTTCTGTGAACCAATCCAACACACATTTGTTGATTCTGCATCAAGTTAAATCAAAGGAGAAACTATGGAAAACAGACTAACAATGCTTTGCAAAATATTTCATTACTACATTCTGTTCTTCATTAAATATGCTTATGGCTATAGTAGAAACAGTTGCTTTTAGTGGTTGGATTGGCTTTGGTTCAACAAAAAACTTAATGGTAAGAAATGTATTTTAAAGATAAACATTGGAGAAGTTAAAAAAAGAGACTGGCGCAGAATACAGTGCTGGCTCAGGTATAACGGCTGCAGCATCCAATACATCTTTCATACAACAAGACTTCCACAAATGCTAACCCTGGTTATAGGTTTCCTCTGCCCATCTGAGTCAAAGAACTGCGAGACATTCTCTTGGCAGACATCAGTAAAAAGACAGTAAAAACACTTATTTAAGTAACACTGAGTAACATCATAAATTATTGTTCTATTATTCTGTCTCCAGACGTGGAAGGAGTACTTAAAATTTGTAAAATAATATGACAAAATACTGTCACTACAACTACTATCACTACTGTTACAGCTACTACAACTACGTTTCTGTACACATATAAAAGTTCTGTAATATTACCTTTTTATTAGTACTACTGCTGCTGCCACTATAAGTACTGCAACCAACTACAACTACTATTTCTACTATAACTTCTACTAGTCTTGCTATTACTACTAATACTACAGAAAAGTATTGTTACTAACTATTACTCAGATAAAAGTAGTCAAAAATATTATCTGAGTAAAAGGATTGAATCTACAAATGATTTACTACTACCACCATTACTACAGAGTACTACAGACTACTACTATTAGGACTACTACTGCAGATAATACTTTTACAACAACTACTGCAGCTGCTTTTACTGCCACTATTAATGCTACTTCTACAACTAGAACTACAATTAATATTTCTACCACTACTACTACTAATAATAATAATGCTACAAGTAGAATTACTACTGCTACATGTACTAACCACTGCCAGTTTCCTCTAGTGATACTATTACTACTTTGACTGCTACAACTAACGACTAATACCTTACCTCCTACTACTTCCAGTACTACTAGTTCTACTTAGTACTGCCACTTCCCAAAACCTGATTTCCTACCAAGATCAAAAAATACTTCCACTTATTCTCATTTCCCACACTAAAAATGTACTTAAAGGTATCCAGTTACTTTCCAGCTCTGGCTCTCGATTCTTTCGTCTATTCTCTTCCATTTCCATCCCCTGAAGCTTATTTGTCAGAATCTCTTCCCAGCTCAAGGTCATCCTCCTCACAGAAGCCTCTAAGCTCCACACGTCGATGCCAGCGGAGCTGCAGCTCTTGGTCGTTAAGGAAAAATCGATATCCCTGAGCGTCGTGTGTTTGCGTTCTAATATCCTCCAAGCACCACCTGCCAAAATATTTATGCTGCATTCACAGGGGCGGCTCAGAGGGAGATGGTGGAACAAGTGAAGACACAGCCAGAGGTTTTTCTCAGGGTCTTCAACAGAACACGAAAGAGTGGCTCAGATTGTAACATTATCGTCCAAAAATAATGTGCCGTGTTGGACCTTTCTGTAAATTGGCACATAGCATATCCACATTACATTCATATTAGTTTTTAATGGACTATAATGACATCTGCTATGATGAGGTCAGGGCCTAATGCTGAAGCCAGGCCAGGTTTTGGGCTTGCAAGTGAGAGATTTCTGGAGAAAAAATTTGTTATCAGGATGTGGAATATTGCCTTGTTGGCAGTGGTGGACAAAGTACTCAAAATTTGTTCTCAAGTACTGTTACTTCTACTTAGTAAAAGTACCCTACAAAAAATGTACTTAATCAGTAAAAGTAAAAAATTACCTTAAGTATAAATTACATTTGCATGTTTTCTTCTTCTTAATTTACTCAAGTAAAAGTATGTTCTACAAACTGTACTCAGAAAGTACTTTTTCTTCTTCAAAAAAATGTACTTGAGTAAGTATCTAGTTACTGTCCACTACTGTGTGCTGGTGACCTCTCATTGGAGAGGTTGGACACTGTTTATTATTCCTGTAAGGCAGTAGTGTGCGGTGACATTTTCAAGCGGGCAAGCAAACACCTTGACTTCATTAAGTTTTATATGGCAACATTTTGATTTAATGAAAAAAATGAATCTAATTAATTACAGGCTTGGTAATTAATTAATCGTGATTAATCGCATTTTTATCAAATAGCAATATTTATATGTCAGAAATAAAATAGAGGAGCTTATTTGTATGTTCTGGCGTATTTTAACTTGATTTCAAACTAACACCGCGTTCAAACAGGGCAGTAATCAGTGTTTGTGTACCGATCTCCACCTCCCGTGCACACAGTAACACACGGCGCGCCTCTCTCCTCCTCTGTGCTCCACATGACCTCCTCGTGGACCTGTCCTCTGTCCTTCGTATCTGAACCAAACAGACTGCTGTCTCCTGTGTGCGTCCATGCAGCAGTCAGCTGTGAGAAAGATCGGAGAGACGATGAGCGGCGCCTTGAAGCAGCACGTTTTAAAGAAAAATTACGCTGGTTGTGCAGGTGCGGCCCACCTCGACCCCGCAGTTACCTGTGGTGCAGTCTGTAGGCACATCATCCAACTGTTCACAGCTGAAAGCCACACAGATTTGGTGTTTTGGTCAGTGTGGATGTCCAGCCCTGGTTACTGTGCGCCAGAAACTAGGTCACTGAGAAAAGTTCCGTGTTGTCATAGACAAGTGCGATTAATTGCGTAGAATTTTTTTTACGTGTTAATTCTCTGTAATTAATTAATCAGGATTAACGCTTTAAAGTCCCAGCCCTAATAATTACTATTAGTTAGTTTTAACTTTAATTCATTAGCACTAAAATGAAGATGGATGGATAGATGAGTGAGGTTACAGCCTTACAGATGAGGGAGATTGTTCATCAGGACTCACACTGGGATCGACACTAGACCAGTGCACTGTTAATGCTGCTTTACTCAAAAGAAGCCTTACACATCACAACACTCCAACCAACAACCTCCATTTAAAAACACCGCCTCACTGACACTCACCTCTCTACTCAAGCTGCAAATCCAGCCCATGTTACTTTTTTTGAAGAAACGTCCTGTATTTTCTTCAGATTAGTTTGTCCAGAATAACCAGTGCCCACTTCATTCACACTTCTGTAATATTCACATTCAGTGTCGCTGGCTCCTCTCCACTCCTCCAGCTCCACTTTTTACGAACATGTCTGACACTTAACGATGTACGTGAGGCTATCATTTATATGACACGCAGTTTTATGCACCAGCATGTACTCATGAGAAACGTGAACAGGGTTTAAGCTACAAACTATGACTTATCTGTAGAAATGCTGTTGACACTTTGGCTGCGGATACTTGTGGAAAGTTTTGTTGTCTGACGCGGCGCATGTGCACTGTAATGTATGGGGCTGTAAGCTGCACAGGGCGCTGCTTGTTGCCCGCTGCTATCAGCCAGAGATCTCTGTCACTGAGCCTGAGATTGACCACAGCACGCATGCACAAGTCTCCAAAGCAAGCTGCTCTGCTCTCTGCTTGATAAGCCCCATGCACCATGACTCCGCTTCCACAGAAAAGAAAATGACAGAAATGAATGGCAGAAAGAGGTTGCCTCTCTGCCATTCATTTCTGTCATTTTCTTTGCCTTGACAGTACCTGGAGTTGCCAGAAGGGTGCAGAAAAAACAGAGTAACCGAAAGCAGGTAAGTGATTGATTCTCTATGGAAGTGAACGGCAAAATGAATGAAATGAATTCAGTGCCACTGGAGCAATCTTTCATGAGCAGTGGGCAACCACAATGCAGCGCCCAGGGACTTTTCTCCAGATCTAGAGCCAGGATTGGTCAGGAGCATGTATTTAGCTGGAGGATTAGCCTACTGTGCATGGAGTACCCACCCAGACACAGGGAGAACATGCAAACTCTACACAGAAAGGCCCCATACACTCCTTATATCTAACCCGGGACCTTGTACTAACCCCTTTGCCATCGCACCAGTTTTGGAGTTCCCCTCAGGGAATGAGAGGGTCGTCTCCCTGTGCAGATGGTTTGGGGAGAAATCTCTGTTTGTATCTAGAGGCAGGGTTGTAAAGGGCCCAGCCTTCTTGGTGTACCTGGGAGGAGTGGTGGAAGGTGCTCAGGTTAGGGAGTCCAGCATTCTGCTTATGCAGTGAAACCTGGAAATTGTAATTGGAGTAAACCACTATCGTACATACTCAAGTCCAGTTGACTCCTGTGTGATCCCTTGCTTGGCTTTACTTTCATTTTCCTTGCTGTGTAACTGCACAAAGATTTTTTCTGTCATCTGGCTGCTTTGCTGCTACAAAAATTGAGAAATAAAGCCATTGCTAGCTTCTTGTTTTGCTAACCGCAATGTGCCGCTTTCTAACGAGACCCAAGACTTCCGTGACACCAGTTCGGCAATACTCATACTTGCAAGTGTAATTTTCAGAGACACAAGGGATGCCGGACGCTACATTTACACCACAACAACTAATTTAACCATCACATCACAACAGTTTATTTAAGGTAAAAAAGTTACAGAGTTCTGCTTTAAAAGGGACAAATGTGCCATCTTGAAAGCCTTAAAGCATTAGAATGGTTTGCCAGGCTACGTTTTTTCGGCTGCTCCCTTACGGTATCATCACAGCAAACCAATGGCATTGACATGTTTTTACGCTGGATGTTCTCATTGTCACAACCAGCAACAGAAAGCAATGGGAGTGAGGTGTCTTGCCTAGGAACACAACGATGGTATGCACTTGGTCGGAGCTTGAATTGAACCACCAACCCTTGAGTTAAATGGAAACCTGCTTACACTCCTACCCCACTGTCACCCCTCCACAGAGACTAGACTAATTCATTACATTTCTTGCATTTGAATGGCTGGCTAGGCTACTTTTTTTTATTTTTTTTTTTATTTTTACTAGTGTATTAAAGCCACAATCCAACCAGAATAATGAATAATGACCAGGGCAACGCCACTCCACTGGGATTAAATGATATATTTGACCACTGGCAGACTTGGGCTGCTTGCTACAGGCATTCGCCCCGACAGTGTTAGCCTCTTCCAGGTGGGGTGACACAACAAATACTGACACTGCTAAGCCATTGGTTTCTTTTTTGCTTTTTTTTTTCTTCTTACTCCCAGCAAGTGCAAGTGACAGCAGCGTGTGTGTTTGTATGAGCCCTATATTGATGCTTTGACCTCTTGGCTCAATAAACTCGCTCGCACTTCATCCCTCAAGCCCAACAACAGCCAGAAGGAAGAGGGGACTTTGCGGGTTGTGGCATCTCATTGTGGATGTGTCACTCGGTAGTGGGACGGGGAGGCAGCGAGTGGGAGGAGGGCAGGTCATCATGTCCCCTGGTTAACATGCTAATGACCAGTTTAGGGGCACTGAATGGGTCACGGGGGTCAACCTGAGTGATAATTCAGTGTCAGATTAAAAGTGGAGATGTTGGTGTGTGGGTGGGTGGTGGTGGGTGGTGGGTAGGCCTTGCAGCTGGGCCGTTTCCTCGTGGCACATTGTCAGGGAAAGCACTGGGTTTCTTTTGTAGCTGCAAAGCCTTTCAGATCAGCCCACTCGCCGAAAACAAATGCCGTTTAAAATTCAACATCAGCTAATATTATGTAAAACTATATCTCATGTTTACTGAAGTCCTTTACACTGTTACTTCT
Organism: Bostrychus sinensis; assembly: GCA_020698575.1. Classification (NCBI taxonomy): domain Eukaryota; kingdom Metazoa; phylum Chordata; class Actinopteri; order Gobiiformes; family Eleotridae; genus Bostrychus; species Bostrychus sinensis. The sequence continues at coordinate 28,055,234 of CM036240.1, read as the reverse complement.
TAAAAATGGCTAAGACAGCATTGTCTGATGCAGTGTTTTCCATCCAGGAGATCCTTAGGGGTATGTGAACACTTTGCAGGGGGTACTCAAAATTATTTCCAAATTTATTTTCAAGATGATTGAAGAGGTTTTGCAATTTTTTCCACATTGATCTATTGAAATGTATGAAAGACGAGTAATCTGACCTGCTGTAACTGATGAAGAGGTGAAACTGCTATAAAAAATAACTAATACTATATTTTGTTACTTTTTTTAGGTTTAATGGTGTATTTCATAGCATAGAAAATTATTATGAGTTTATATTGTTATATTAGGTAGATTTTTTTTAAAGTATGAGTTTTAGTTTAAAAGAAAAAATGCTGGAGAATTAGTATTTACAAAAAAGTAAAGAATGCTTTTATACTAATAAAAAGAATCAACGACACATATGAGTGGGTACTTATGGTATGACAAAAATGGTTGGGAACCATTGGTCTAACACATGTTGCCTTGTGCCAAGTGTAAGCTAGAATTCTAGGGTCAACCATTTGGGTAACATGGGCAAAAAATAGACTTTTGGCAAGTTTTTGGTATAAATGGGTTCTGGTATTGGAAAGAGGGCATCATTAGCATACATTTGTGCTTGGTAACTACAAAATTCACACTACAATTTTCTTATGTTTTATTCCTGCAAAGTAACAGGTGTCAGGAGCCAGCAGGGTAGGCCCAAAGGTGGGGTACACCCTGGATAGTGGCAGACATTTAGAGAAATATACTGAGACATAGACGAACCCGGAGGTTGGCAGTTCAAGCCCCGCTGCTGCCATTGCATACTACTGTTGTGTTTTTGGGCAAGACAATTCACCCACCTTGCCTGTGTGATTGTGTGTTTGGTGGTGGTCGGAGGGGTCATAAGCGTAAAATGGCAGCCACGCTTCTGTCACCAAGTGTGATTGAGGAGTGAATAAGTAATGCATCAAACTGTAAAGTGACTTTGAGTCCCCAGAAAAGTGCTATATAACTAATGCATTATTATTATTAACTTTACCTTTAACCTCCGAAATGTGTACAGTATTTTAGATGGGGTGTCCTGAAAAACATATTTATTGAGCACTTTCATAGTCAAAATCATAACATACCTTGTGTATTGACAGAGAAAGTGTCAAAGTTGTGCCCCATTTCAGAGTTTGAACAAAAATTGCTTCAACATTTCACAGTAACTGCAAAAGTCTCACACTGACACAAAGAGTGCAATCGTAATTTTTAACATTTTGAGATAGCTTTGTATTAGTGTGGAATTTGCATATTTAAAATTATGATTATTATGATTATGATGATCTAAAATGGGACACAACTTTGCCCCTGGAAATAAAACAGATGATATGAAGCCAGTTTTCAGCCTTAACTCAATTTTGACAAAATATACAGATACTGCGTTCTACCTTTGTACGGCAGCATACATGCACGTGTTTACTCAGAGTGAACCCACTGTAACACAAGGAGGACCTGGCAGCCCAGAGACTGAACCCACATTCTCTTTGCTCGCACAGTAAGAACAAATGGAGCAAGTAAAAACTGAGTTCTGAGTGTGACAATGAAAAAAAACAAAAAATACAAACAAACAAACAAAAAAAAAATGTGTGCAGCTCTTCCAACTGTCCTGTGTCCTTTGGTCCCACTGGGCTGGGGTCATGTTTGTCTGCCCTTCTCCTGCTGTATCTTGCAGCTGGTTGCTGAAGGTTAGTGGACAGTCATGAGACAAATACAAATGGACTCTCTCTTTTTTTTTTTTTTTTTTTCTTTCTCCACCTTAAGTATGTTTGGGATCTGGTACAGAACCTTTTAAAATGTTAAAAGTCCCATCAGTTTTCATAACAAATCATACAAATTTGACTAAATCCGTCCTGCCTACTGTAGTCTAAATATAGTGATATTGCTAATCATGCCAGGACTCCTAATAAATTTGAACATTTTTAATTCCAGAAACAGACCAAATCAATTCTTATTTATCTATTTTTCCTGAGAAATTCTAGTCATGTGTATTTCCCCTGAGCAACAGTATGTCCATGCTGGGTTACCATAAGTGCTCAAAGGCTGTACAAAGGAAGGAGTAGTATGTGAAATACCTATAATCTGGTCTTTAAATTGTTGTAGCAATTGTTAAAATACAGTAATAAATAAACAAATAAATTATTATAGCAAATTTTAATTGTTCTTTGGTAAAAAATGTTGTGGAATTTTTCATATATTTATTTCACTTGAGTGTGATTCTGTTTCCTTACAACATACAGTAGTTAAAATATACAAGGACTAATAACTGCAACTAAACATTAATATGTCTTTTAAATATAAACCAACTAGGCAAAACATTATGAGCACTGACTGTCCATCCATCCATCCATCTTCTTCCGCTTATCCGGGACCGGGTCGCGGAGGCAGCAGTCTAAGCAAAGATGCCCAGACTTCCCTCTCCACAGACACTTCCTCCAGCTCTACCGGGGGGACCCCAAGGCGTTCCCAGGCCAGCCGAGAGACATAGTCCCTCCAGCGTGTCCTAGGTCTTCCCCGGGGCCTCCTCCCGGTGGGACATGCCCAGAACACCTCCCCAGGGAGGTGTCCAGGAGGCATCCGAAACAGATGCCCGAGCCACCTCAACTGACTCCTCTCGATGTGGAGCAGCGGCTCTACTCCGAGCTCCTCCCGGGTGACAGAGCTCCTCACCTTATCTCTAAGGGTGCGCCCAGCCACCCTGCGGAGGAAACTCATTTCGGCCGCTTGTATCCGGGATCTTGTCCTTTCGGTCATGACCCAAAGCTCATGACCATAGGTGAGAGTAGGAACGTAGATCGACTGGTAAATCGAGAGCTTCGCCTTTCGGCTCAGCTCCTTCTTCACCACGACAGACCGATACAACGACCGCATTACTGCAGACGCCGCACCGATCCACCTGTCGATCTCACGCTCCATCCTTCCCTCACTCGTGAACAAGACCCCAAGATACTTGAACTCCTCCACTTGAGGCAGAAACTCCCCCCCAACCTGGAGAGGGCAAACACTGCACTGACTGGTGAACTGAATAACACAGCTTATCGCTTCATCTTGGCACCTGTTATATTAGGCAGCAAGTGAAGCAAGAAAGATGGGCAAGCTTAAGGATTTGAGTGAGTTTGAGAAGACCCAGACGACTGGGTCAGAGCATCTCCAAAACTGCAGCTCTTGTGGGTTGTTCCCAGTCTGCAGTGGTCAGTATCTATCAAAAGTGGTCCAAAGGAAGGAACAGTGGTAACCCAGCGACAGGTGATGCAAGTGGGGAGTGAAGGCTGGCCCCTGTGGTCCAATCCAACAAGTTATTGCTGGTTGTAATAGAAAAGAGTCAGAATACACATTGCATTGCAGTTGTTGTTGTGTATGGGGCTGCAGAGGTGGTCATAACATATAATTTTATGACCACAAATAATAGGCAGGTTGTTGTAATGTTAAGTTAAAATCTGATGAGTCCTTTAATATAGAAACGAGACAGCACAAAGCCACTAAAAAAACGGCTGAAAAATGATTGTGGGTTATTTTAAAATCCTTAAAACGATTTATTCCACCTCTCCCTGTGGCAGGGTGGCAAGGCCTGACATCTGTTGCGCAGCTTGTTTGGGACACCATCAATTTTGTATGATACCTTTTTTTATTCTATCGATATGCTTCCCAGGGAGCTAAATGCCATGACGGCCCGGGCTATAGATGTCTGCTTGGCGCACGATTGATTGGTCTGGCATTTGATCCTCGGGCTCTCTCTCGCTCTCTCTCGGGGTTGAAAAATGGAGCCACAGACGCACCGTAGTCGCCCGCCCCTTTAATTCACCCCCTGGCCGGCCGTCCCTTTAACATCAATCTGCCCACACTGCCGCTGTTTATCCCTCGCTGTCTCTTTAAAACGCTTCGGTTTTCTGAACTTTAAAGACTGGAGTCTGTTGTGTTAAAAGGAACCATCTACTAAACACTGTATCAACTGTCACTTTAATTTCCGCTAGAAGCATCTCCCTGGAAAATAATACTCCGCTGCTAACTGCCTTTCATTTGTAAAGTAGCATAAGGACCATAGAACTGGCTCTCGTATTTAATTTGATGTGTTTAATAGAGTCTTTGATATGTGCAATAAAATGGGGAAGAAATAGAACCATGCCATTAATTGCCAAGCTAGATTTTTTTTTCCAACTATATATCCACAAAGAATGGCAGCAATTTTAATTTAACAGGCCAGTGATAAAGTATGGTTTTAGGTTGTCATCCCTTTTTGGCTGCTCGTAATGTTGCAGATTTTTAAGCCAAATGCCCCTGACTGACTGGACTGGAGATTTTAGTGCCCCATGATAGATTCAAACCCGTTTACCTATAGAATTGTAGTCAAGACTAATCAAGACCGAGACCAGTCCGAGATCATAGTGAACTGAGACCAAGACGAGGGACGAGGCTTTTGAGGTTTGAGACCAAAGGAAGACAAAGTAAAATCAACATTTGAGAGCAAACCCTGTGAATTAACACTAAATCAGGAGGTAAAGTCAAAAAAAAAAAAAAAAAAAGAAGTAATAAAACACATTATTGATGATTTTAAAGGGGCTATATTATGCTTGTATTTACATTTAATCTAGGGGTGTAACAGTACTGTAACTATATTGATGTATTGTTTTTTATTCTTATGATACAACTATATTGATACTCATTACCTTGTATTGAATCATTTCGCTTTCTAGCCAATGTGTATCGATATACATGGAAAACCGATCAACAATATCGGAAATATTGATATTGGATTGATATTTTTAATGAAATAAAATGTTATATTCAACTTTTCTTCACTCTTGGTCAACTGGACATAATCAACTCAAGCCGCGATGCTACACTTGAGAGTAAACGTTTATGATTTTTGGCAAACAGTTGGTGTATTGATTATTGATATAAAGGTGTTGAATCCAGGGGTGTAACAATACGATTTTGCAACATTACAATACGTATCCATTAGAATTGTTTTTTTATACCATTCAAAAATGATATTGGCTAATTTGGAATGATACGAGACCGTACGATTCAACACTTTCATATCAATAATCAACACTTTTGCCGAAAATCAAAAGTTTACTCTCAAATGTAGCACCGTGGCTGGAGTTAATTATGTTGAGCAGACAGAGAGCGAAATAAAGTTAAATATAACATTTTATTTAATTAAAAACACAAAAATTTCCTCCAAAAAGCAGTATCATGAAAATTTCAAATTTTGATATTTCTGACATTATCGGGTTTTTTGTTTTGTTTTGTTTTATTTTCCTTGTATATTGATATACACTACTTAGAAAACAATACGATTCGATACAAGGTAATGTGTATCAATATAGTTGTATTGTAGGAAAAAACTTAGATACCCCGACACAGTTACTATATCGTTACATCCCTATTTGAATTGTATCAAATTGTATTGTTCTAAATTAGCCATTATTGTTCTTGAATTGTATCGAAACAATTCTAATCGATACGTATCGTATCATTGCAAAAATGTATCGTTGTACCCCTATTTTAAAACAATCTTGGTCACTTCTAGAACAGCATTGAATGTTTTACAATGTTATCCGACTAACAGAGAATGTTTTTAATAAATACTCAAAAGAAATGGGTGAAGAGACATGAAGAGACCAGCAGAGGGCAGAGTGTCGTGGTCTTTTGAAAAAATAATATAAAAAAAAGCACTTCACTTCCTTAAACTTTTCGTATGATTCCATTCTACTACACAATTTAAAAAATAGCTGAGAAATCAATGGAAACAGACCTGTACACTGGATATGTGGATAAATGAATGCAGAGCAGATTGGACGTAAAGGGCTTGTTGATTGGTCAGTGTCTCCTGGGGTGGGCGGGAGTTCGTGGGAGAGGCGGAGCTTCGTGAGACCAAGCATTCTGAAACCTGCGCCACCCCACCCAGACAGATTTAGATGGTTAGAGCATTTATGGGGCAGAAGTCTAACCAAAATGAAAGGTTTTGAAGTAGCATATTTTTACATTCTGATTTTGCATTATTACTAGTGTATAAGCTATGCAAGTGATGGGAATTAAAAAAAAAAAAATGTGTGTGGTTGCAATATGGACTAAATGTCAAGCTAAAAAGACATTGCCAGTGAATTAGCACCCATTCTCTGTACTACAAGCTACGGTACCTTTACAATTGATTCCATGCTATTATTTTGAGCTGAAATATTAAATACTGCACTTTTAATCAGGCTCTTAATGGTGAAAAATCTATACTCTTTACAGGGATGAGGGATGGAGAAGGTGTGGTGTAATGAAAGGCAGCTCGGCCCACAATATGAGAACTGTAATTGGATATGTGTGGATTAATTTGAGCTCCGGACGTACCATGAATCACAGTGGGTCATAAAGCAGGAGTGGAGAGGAGGAGGAAGTGCTGACAGGAGATACTGCACATGTGGAGGAGAATGGAGAGAGGCTTTGGTGGTCTGCAGTGACACCTGGTGGATGGAGAAAGGGTAAGACGTTGCTACAAAAGTACAGGAAAATTTAATATTAGTACAAATGGACACAATAATTCTCCTTTAATTATACTAAAGCAGAAAAGTTAGGAGTTATGTTAGTTAAATAATGTTGCCTAATTTTTTAATTTCTACTACGACAACTTCTTTTAAACATTTACTTGATTTAAAGTAACAATTTCTGCGCAAAAATGCACTTCAGTAAAACAAAACTTTTTACAAAATATACTCAGAAAGTACACGATAATTAATTAAGTAAAAGTATCTGGCTTCTTAACTCTCCTGACAAAGAGTTCTTGTTTCCAGATGGTATTAAATGAGAGTTGTTGTCACTGTTATTTGGTAACAATTAGTCACCATCAGTTTTCATCCCAGAGAAATGCAAAATTAAGTTCTCCAAGGTTCCACTGGATCCTCTTCTGGTGGTACTCAGGAGTCCTTTACAGTCAAGTACAGCCCTGAGTTTAGGTTAATTTAGAGATGTTTTTTCCTCCTAGTTTAGTCCTTAATTCATACTTGTTTAGTTCTGGTTTAGACCTTGTTTAGTCTGCCCTGGTTTAGACCTGTGTAGTCATGGTTTAGTGTTGATTTAGACCTGGTTTAGTCTGGTTTATTCCTGCTTTAGACAGGGTTTAGTATGGTTTAGAATTGGTTTATGGTTTAGGCCTGGTTTTGAGCTGGTTTAGACGTTGTTTACTCTTGGTTTAGACTTAGTCTATTCCTGTTTTAGGTTTGGTTTAGACTTGGTTTAGAAATTGTTTAAACCTTGTTTGTTTAGTCCTGATTTTGAAGGGGTTTAGACCTTTTTTAGTCCTGGTTTACAAATGGTTTAGACTTGTTTAGTCCTGATTTAGATCTGGTTTATTCCTGGTTTACAAATGGCTTAGACCTGATTTAGAACTGGTTTAGGCCTTGTTTAGTCCTGGTTTTGTCTGATTTATTTAATGTGGCTTTTCAGAGGAGGCTGAACGTTCAGCTTTGGGGCCACCTAGTGGCTAAAGAAGCCATATGCATGTGCATAGACTGTATACACTATATTGCCAAAAGTATTCACTCACCCAGCCAAATAATTGAATTCAGGTGTTCCAATCACCATTGCTACAGGTGTAAAAAATCAAGCACCTAGGCTGCAGCTTTGTGGAAAACTTTGTGGAAAAGTTTGAGGAAGGACACTTCCTGTTCCAACAAGAAGGTCCATAAAGAAATGGATGAACGAGTTTGGTGTGAAAGAACTGCACAGAGTCCAGACCTCAACCCAACAGAACACCTTTGGGATGAATTAGAGCGAAGACTGTGAGCCAGGCCTTCTCATCCAACATCAGTGTCTGACCTCACAAATGCACTTCTGGAAGAATGATCAAAAATTCCCATAAACACTCCTAAACCTTGTGGAAAGCCTTCCCAGAAGAGTTGAAGCTGTTATAGATGCAAAGGGTGGGTTAGCTTCATATTTAACCCTATGGATTAAGAATTAAGTTCATATGCGTGTAAAGGCAGGTGAGCAGACACTTTTGGCAATATAGTGTATAGCTATAAACAACGACCCTGCCAATCACATGCTGCAGGCGGCAGCAAAAATATATATATATATATATATGTATATATATATTTAACTTTAACATTCTTTTTTCACATTTCCAAAAGAGGCTGGTTATGCTCAAAAACATTTCCCATTGCTGTTTACTTTCTTTGTGTCCCTATTGCCAAAAAACACAGACTATTGATAAGTTACTACAGAAACTTTAAAAGAATTCCCAGCTGTCTCTCTTATCATTGCCACCTCCTCAGACCAAATTTATGAAGACGTATCTTTGGCCTGCTCCACATAAACGTCGTTGCCGTAATCCTTAATAATCTGCTGCAGGCGGGTGACGGAGGATGGATGTGACAGTCTGAACTCTACCTTTCTTTACACATGGAGGCACTTTCCCATCAAACGCCGCAATGCACGAACATTTTTGTATGTATAACCAGTGCCATGCATCACTGTGAAGAATGTGGCCAGATCTAAAAGAGGATCCACAGCCATAAATTACGCTGCAATGGCCTGGGAGATAGCAGGGAGAGGGGGCGGAATGGATTTGGCCATGTTTTACCCTGTGGGGCTGAAGTTTAAAGTTATAGGAGAACACATGTCTGAAGGCTTTGTCTGGGTTGCATGTTTAAATAAGTCCTGATTTTTTTAAGTTGGGTTATAGATGCAGTTATAGAAACTTACCATCAGAGAACACAAAATAACAAAACTTAGGCAATGATAATAAATAATTTTATGTATGCTTATGCCAATTAGTCCAACATAAACATGTAATCAGCCAGTAAACTGCTGTTAGAGGATCTATAAGAGTACAATTTATGACTCACATGTGTTTAAATTTCCTGAAGGTTCTCTGTTGTTACTAAGGTTTATAAATAAAAGCATGCACATAAAAAAACAAACAAACAAACTCTGTAGGTCTTGGTAAAAACAAGTGGTAAAAAATGGTTTTAAAACAGGTTTTACAAAAATAGAATCACAATATGATTATTATCTATATAAATCATGTCACTTTTATTTTAAGAACATAAACAGAAATAACACACAGAGAGAAAGAAAGGGCACGCATAACAAGCGGAACACAAACGCTTTACGTTTCGGAAGGACGTATTTGAGCGCTGCACCAAACATGGAGGACAGCAGAAACTTTGGAAGTGCACTCTCTAATAACGCTCACGTGTAGCCAAACCATGCTTCAACCTTCAACTATTTCTACGTGAAATTAGTAACATTTAGGTGAGTCGTAATCGAGCTTGTTTTACAAATTATTTGCTTTAGCATAAAGGTTTTATTCAAGCTAATGCTAATTATTGCTAGCCTGTTAGCATTAGCCCCATTGCTGTGACAGTATAATAAACAGTATAAAGGTGCTACTTTTCAGCGGGTTGTGTGGTTTTAATCAGAATCAGAATCAGACTTTATTGTCACTATATAGAGTATGTAATGAAATTATTTGCTGTCTCTGTTTGGTGCAAGTTCCTACAATAATAAATAATAATAAATACATAAACACATAAAAAGTACGCAATATGCAAATTATATGAACAATTTTTAAAATAAATGTAAAATATTGCATTAAAAAAAACTGATGCCAGATGTAGAGTGACAAGACAAGCACCTTTAAAAAATACTAGAGTTTTAACAGTCTAACTGCCCTTGGATAAAAGCTGTCCTAACCTATTGGTCCTCGCTTTGATTGTCCGGTGGCGCCTAGTAGGGCAGTAGTATAATTTTAATGACCAATGATGTGTTAGTGTTCCATCTTGCGTCCCCCTCCGTTCCTCTGTTGAGTTATTGCACCATTTATTATGGGTGTAGAAGCACAAGCCTCCTCAGAAGTGGAAAGTAACTAGACACTTTGATTCAAGTCATTTTCTCAGGTCTTTTGAAGAAAATATATGTTCTCATCCTTACATCTTATGAATACTTTTACTTCAGAGCAAACCTTTTAGGTAAAATGTTACTTTTATAAATACGCAAGTACTTTAAACCAAGATATAGTATTAGCAGTTGTAGTAGTGGAAATAGTAGTAATTATTAGCAATAGTATAAAAAGGATTAGTAGAAGTTGCATTCATAATAGTAGTAGTAGTAGTAGTAGTAGTAGTAGTATAGATTTTGTTGTGCAACTGCAAAAAAAGAAAAAAATGTCATTAAGGTTGCTGTCCAGAAATGGGCAAATACATATTATGAATTAGATATCAATTTTAATTATAGCCTATGTTTAATGATTACATTTTTAATTATTGCATGTAAACGTAGTGAGCATCTGGTTTTAAATCTAAATTGAAAACGTATGTTGACAGAATTGCCTTGTATTATTGTCTTTACTGTGTTTAGTTTTATATTGATTTTATATGCCTTTTTTTAAAGAAAAAAAATTGTTTTGAAAAGTGCTCTATAATTAAAATTATTGTTATTATTATTATTATTGTATTTTATCTTCTGTTTCAAGCACATTTTCACCTGAAATATAAATTGCATTTTGCTTCTGCAAATTACAAACTGTCTCTCTCCTGTTGCCTTCAGACAGGTCTAATTTAGAAGATGTTTTGTCATCATTTACGACTATGGCTTCATCCTGGTACTCAGGTTTGGACCATTTCCCGACTGAACACGCACAAACTGGCTTCTCTCCAAAATGTAACATCACTATCTCAAAAGAAAGCCCAAACCTTTCTCTACCCCTTCAGTCACATGGAATCCTACCTTGACCGGTGAGTATTTGCGCTATATTAATAAATCTGCCATCAAATCTTTTATACATACTTTAACTTCTTACATACTATTTTTATGTTTTGTATTCCAGGTCAGTGGACACGTCAGATTTCCAGCTCTTCCACCCCAGTGTGGAGGACATGCTCAGGGCAGAGAAGCTCTTCTGTGCTTCGCCGTCCCATAAAATCGACTACTACACTTCTGCAGAGAGGATGGACCATGCACCTGACATCAAACAGCCAGAGGTCAGTGTGCTGCCTTCAAAACACAGTACAAGTCTGAACTGTGCCAGATACCAAAATAGAGCTTGTTCCTGCATAATTTAATACAATGGAACAATGGAATTATGGGTTTCTGAATTAAATGACACTAGATTACAGCTCTATTCAGGTATTAGGTATTTAAGATAAAACTATTTGGGTTAGGTTTTGTTTCAAGAACTAATTAATTTCTGTGAAGGGCTGGGCTGTAAATAACTCAGTAATGCATTCTAAGTTATGATTTTAAAGGGCCATATTGTCAGGCTTTTTGAAATACTGTAGGCCTATATATGTTTTTTGCATTAATTTTTCTTGTTTTATAGCCTAAAATAATGTATCGGAAAAGTCTTCTTTTGGGGAGTTGTTACTTTGACTTTGCAGTGGACGCTTGGAGTCTGACGTGTATGGGCTTTAGAAACTTACAGGTGCACTTCCTGGTTCTATGTATCTATATAAAGACGTGAGAGCGAGCTTTTTCAGCTCCAGAGAAGGGGTCGGTGTCAGCATACATACATACTTATAAACATGAGCGAATGAAACAAAATACTACACAAGGTCTGTTTTTGAGGTGGCCAAAAGCTCAAAAAAGTGAAATAAGCAGAATAGGTGACCTTTAATGTTAAATACCAAATCAGTAACTTTTTTCATTATTAGTAATATGCTTTTCTGCACATTGGCATAACAATGTGTGGCTTTAAAGCAAATATGTATTTCTCCAGAATTTATGCAGAAAATTCAATCAAATGTTTGACTAAGATTACTGTAACTTTAAAATATTACCCAAGTACAAACCTAATTCCAAAAAAGTTGGTGTAATGGTAAATGCTTACGTTTTTACATAGCGCTTTCCCACCTCCATGGGCACTCAAAGCGCTTTACATCAAGGAACCATTCACCCGTTCACACTTACAAGCACTCATATATTCATACACCGGTGTACGCAGACACTGGAGGCAAGGTGGGTTAAGTGTTTTTCCCAAAGACACAACAGCAGTATGCAACAGTGGGAGCGGGGATCAAACCGCCAACCTTTGGGTTAGTGGGCAAGCATCTCTACTAACTGAGCTCCTGCTGTATGTCTAACATGTCAAAACATGTTAAACATGTTAAACATTACCCAGAACACTTTGTGTGCCTCCCAGTCCCTTACAGTGACAGACCAGACTATTGAAATCTCCTACATTATTATAGGTGCAATGCTGTATAAAATGTAAATGAGAACATGATGCAATGATTTCAACATCTTATAAAATCGCATTTTATTCACAATAGAACATAAACAACATGTCAGGTTGAAAGTGAGCTTTGTTAAAATTTTATAAATAATAAATGTAAGGAGGTTCGAGCTTTGGGCTGGACGTCACACAGACTCTCTGGGTGGAGTCTGCATGTCCTCCTGTGTTAACTGGTTTCTCACCGGATCGGACCCTCCCACCGTCCAAAGACATGCATGTGCTAGTTGTATTGGTGAGCTTTTAGCCATGTTATGTTATGTTAAGGTTTTTTGCACCTCAAAAAAAATAAAAAATAAAAAATACCTGGAATAGTATTTTGTTTCATTCACGCTTGTTTGAGTAACCCTGTATTCTGAGCCCGTTCTCTTCTAACATTGTGGAAATGCTCAGTCTCATTTATCTATCTGTTAGCGTCAGGTTGCTAATAGCCATGCCATTTAATGCTCTGCCCATTAACCCATTATCGCCAGCAGGGGGCGTCAGGCACCCAACCATGAATTATCTGCCTTCAACAGCTCCCCAAAAGAAGACGTTTTCCATACATATATATTATTTAGGTTATAAAACGTGAAATAGTGATGCAATGGTGTGAAAAAAACTATTTCAAAAAGCCTAAAAAAGCATAATATAGGACCTTTAATATTGTATTAATAAAAGCTAGAGCAGTTTTTTTTATTTTTTATTTTTTTATTTTATTTTTTATTTTTTTATTTTGCAGGTTAATTTGAAACATTTTAGTATGATAATTGGGTATAAAAGGAGGATTTCTAAAGAGAGTTATTATTTGTATTGGTTGTATTGGATACTCATGATTTTGCATTCAAAGCAACCATGATTATGTACTAAGGCACTTCTAATTACTGTTTTATTGTGACTAAAATTTGTTTTATGAGGTTCATGTTTTTTTTTATTGAGGTTGCAAACAAAAATGTTGTCAACAAATGTGTAAAAGAACTAGTACTTAGTACTTTAAGGTAATTGTTGTTCTCATAAACCATAATACAATAACTATAAACATTACATTAAAAAAGAATAAAGAATCAAAGATAAAGTATATATTGAGCTCTAAGATAAGATAAAGCAACACATGAAAGCAGCCGAAAAACAACACAAGAAATGACTTTTGGTGCCAGTGCGTATTAAGCAAGCGGACGTGTGCCCTTACAGAGCGGGACATTGACCACAGGGCATAGATGTAGGTCAGTGATTTGTTTTGGCATGCTTAATCTGTCACCACTTTTCATCTTCAGCCTGTCTCAGAGTCTGATGTATTCACCGCTCCTTGACAGCTCCATCCATCTAACAGGCAGTGACTTCCCTAAAATGCCCCCCTCAAAAGAGTGTATGGAACAAAATGTATGTGGTGAAGAATTATTTCTGGAGAAAGCTGGTTAAATAGTTTATCTGTGTTTTCCAGGTGTGTTTCATTGGCAGAAGTAATGTGGGCAAGTCGTCTCTGATCAAAGCTCTGTTCTCTCTGACTCCAGAGGTCGAGGTCAGAGTCTCCAAAACCCCTGTAAGTGTCTCACCTCTAAACTAGAACATTTACTGTAATAACTAATTAAATTAATCAATTATAATTATTTAATTCATCGTCAAATAATTTAATAGATTAATCGCTATCTGGAGCAGTGGTTCCCAACCATTTTTGTCTTGTATACCCATGGGATTTTTGTTGTACCATTAGTACGCCCTATAGGAAAAGACATTTTATACTTATTTTAATGTAATTACTAATTGTCCTGCTTTTTTTCCTTATACAAAAAAATTATATAAATGCTTTATGTGGTATAATTTATGGTCAAAATAAACTTAAATTAATAAAAAATTATAATCTTAAACTCATACTAAATTTACAACAAAGAAAAATGTAAATAATTTAATAAACTCTTTGAAACAAGCTATTATTTATATTTTATCTTTGTAACTAAATACAGTGTTAAAATATTAATATACAGCACCTCCTTTTTAAATAAATTTTAATAATTAAATATGAAAAGATCGCAAATATTTTTTAATCATCCAGGAAGTAAATTGCGAAAGAGCTCCACGTACCCCCTGCAAAGTGCTTGCGTACCCCTAGAAGTATACATAGACTCTTAAACATGCCATGTGCTGAGAGAGGAAGTGTTATTACCCAGGCAGCACAATAAAGCCATAAAGACTCAAAGTTAAAGTACATTTTGTGTTTTGAATATGCTCCATCCAAAAGTCCTCAAGTGGCACACTTGTATCTTTGTCTCATGAATATGGTTATTTTGTCTTTATTACAAGCACTTTTTTAGAGATTAAATTTATGCAACTGAATTTTTTGCATTTGAATCTTTAAAACTGAATTATTGCATTGATGCATTGATTAAAATTCTAAATTTTGATGTCTCAAAATATTTATTCTTGAAGTACTACTAGCTCACGTAGTAAAGTTTTGCACTGGGATGCTATGACCTGGGATCATGGGTGACTTGGGCAAAAATGTATGAAAAACTACTCTTTATTTATAATTTATTTAACATTTTGAGGTACAGGTACTGTAAGCAGCATGTGCTTGTACTGGTTTGAAATCGGTACTGCTGTCTAAGGGTGTGTTCACACTTGCTGGTCCTCAGGACTCAGTGCGCTTTGAGGCAAAAGTCCGCACCTGTGTTGATGATGTCATTGGTCTGGTTTGAGTTCACATTGAGCTCTGTCAAACTGAACTGACTGAGAGAGCAGTAACAAACCTCACCTGTAGGGGGCAGTGCATCAGTATTTACTGAGAGAAACCTGGGAAGAAGAAATCTTGCTCATCTATTGGTCAAATGTCCGCCTTTTCAGCTGAATATATCTCAATAATATCATACAGTGCACTTTAATTAATATTTAATGAAGTATTACATTTAGAGCATTTTCATTCATATGTTTCCATACTAACTGATTATTTCCTTTAGCTTGTGATCAAATCAATAATATTTAAACATCTTTAACTCATATCTTGAGGCCAATGTGGGTAATTTTTATAAAAAATATATACTGCTCATAGCAAAAGCCTATTGTGGTAGTCACAAACATCACAGCAGTTCTGGAGGCAGCTGCGTTCATGTCCCCTGCAGTGAAGTGACAACGTTGTCACCGTTGACTGGTCCAATGGCAGCAGTCCTCACTCTGCGCTCTCTTCAGAGCTAGCCCGATGACATAAAGGCTCAGTGCTGTCCGTCTCATATGATTTGATTTTCGTTGTTGGTTATTCAGGGTAGCCCCAAGGTCTTCCAAGTATTAAAAATGTATTAAGTTTGATGTTGCCAAGATCAAGGTCTTAAAAGTATTAAATCGTATGGACAGGTATTACATTTATTCCATCTAGGTCTGAAATTGTCAAATTGGTACATCTAAGTTAAGTTTTTCAGTGTTGTACTTTTCAAAAATATATTTTACACTCATCTATCTAGTGGTTTTACAAATGTCTTCAAGTCACCCACTCAAATGTGCCTTCATCTGGTAGGTTTTTGAAAGCTAAGTCTACTGTGTATGTGGGCTGCGTAATGTGGCAGACATATTTGTTCAGTTCCAGTAAATGCTGTTACCACTGAAATTTATAATTTGTATTGAGATTTTTAATACAAAACTGGAGTTATTTGACCTGTATTAGACTTCCCAGAGTAATAGTATATTTTATTAGTCTGAAATTTGTACAGATTACTATTCTTTTGGCTGCAATCTTGGCATTAAATTCTTTCATTTTCTACCGCTTCTTCCCGTTTTTATTCTAATATTCTTAGAGGCATTAAAAAGTCTTTAAAAAAAAAAGGACTTGAAGTTCACGAGAAAAAAACTGCCACTACCCTGTTATTATTTAATGCATATTTGGCTTTCATGTGGAGTTAGTACTATATTTACACCAATTTCTTTTAATATACTACCCACTTATTTTGTTTATGATTCCCTTAGGGTCACACAAAGAAGATGAACTTCTTCAGAGTGGGCAGAGCCTTCACCATCGTGGACATGCCTGGTTATGGACATAGAGCGCCCAAAGACTTTGTGGACATTGTGGAGCCATACCTCTTCACAAGAACCAAGTATGCTACTCAGTACTGACTACTGACTAAATGTTTCCAAAGTAATGTTGCCAATATCAACATGTCAAATCATTTTTATGACTCACTGTTTAAATACAAAATAGAATGTGGCAGATTATTATTCACATATAGTTAGTGCCAAGCATCTCTTGTTAAAGTTTATCTTGGAAAATGAATCAGTTTGTGCAATAAAAACCTGAAAATAACTTGAGCGTTTTACGTGATTGATTATAGTCATACATTTACTGTGTGTCTGTTTCAGTCTGGTGAGGACGTTCCTATTGGTGGATGGCAGTGTGGGTCTCCTGACAGCTGACCGCATTGCTCTGGAGATGTGTGAAGAGACGAAGCGGCCATATGTGGTAAAACATGCGCATTACTACACTTGTACATACAATGCCTTGTCATAATGCAGTAATGTTGTCTATAGGTGGAAATGTACATTAATAAGCCATCAAACAAGTATGTAAAAAGAAAATTATGTAAAATAATGGTGATTTTAATATGACATATAAATTACCGTATTTTTCGGACTATAAGTCGCTCCGGAGTATAAGTCGCACCAGCCAAAAAATGCATAATTAAGAAGAAAAAAACATATATAAGTCGCACTGGAGTATAAGTCGCATTTTGGGGGAAATTTATTTGATAAAATCCAACACCAAAAACATACATGTCATCTTTATTTATTTATTTTAAAATAAAAATAAAATAGAGAACAACAGGCTGAATAAGTGTATGGAATACTAACGTTACATGACAGACATGCCTGGTAATTTCAGTAACGACGTAACATATTAAGAGTTATTCAGATAACTCTAGCATAAAGAACATGCTAACAAGTTTACCAAACTATCAGTTTCACTCCAAATCACTAAATCCAATGAAATCTTCATCCTCGGTGTCACTTTTAAACAACTCCCCCAACTCGGGAGGTAGACGATGCGCCACTTCCTCTTCTACGTCGCTTACGTCAGACTCATCGTCAGTTGCAGTTCCAATTATTCCAGCCTTTCTGAATCCCGACAGGATGGTCTCGGTTGTCACTGAAGCCCATGCTTTGTCGATCCATTCAATGACTTCCAGGAAAGTTGCATGGTGCATTCTCCCGGTTGCCGTGAAGCTGTGCTCTCCATCCATCATCCACTGCTCCCACAGGTTACGCAACACTGCCTTAAAGCTCCTATTCACGGAAATATCAAGTGGCTGGAGTATTTTGGTTAAGCCTCCAGGGATGATGGCAGGTATGGAGTTGAAAACTGTTAATTTATTTTTGAGCTGTGACGTGATGTGCGCTCTTGCGGTTTAGTGTGAAAATAACATGTGAAATGATATAATTATCAACACAGGCCTATGGCGCCATCTTGCGGTTTAGTGTGAAAATTACATGTGAAATGATATAATAATATCATTTCACATGTAATTTTTCACACATAAGTCGCTCCGGAATATAAGTCGCACCCATGGCCAAACTATGAAAAAAACAGTGACTTATAGTCCGAAAAATACGGTAAATATCATGATCATTTTATTATCCAATTAAACAATAGTGTCAGCGTAACATTTCCCATGTCCATAATCAGTTGTTTGCAGCAGCTGACTGTTAGAAACAGGTGATGTCCATGTTTAGGAGCTGTCACCACTGTTGTCAATGACAATAGATGTAATCAGCCTAAAGTGCCAGATAAAGCACTCAAAATCCAAAGTGCTTCAAAGCTGGTGGTGTTTGTAATGAACAGCTTCTACACAGTGGAAAAGCTGCAAGTGTTTAATTGATAGTTACAACAGTTTTTTTAAAGACCAATGTAGGGTCAATTAAAAAGTCAGCCCACTGTAATTTTGCATCATCTCATTTGCATATTGTATCCGGCATAGGCTTTTATGCCACATGCCCTTCTTATTGCAACTGTCTTCATTTATCCTGGCTTGGTGCTGGCACAAGGAGAGCACTGGCCAGTGACCTCTTGTAGCTAGAGTTAGTAAGTTATGGGCCAAGCTTGTGCATTAAGTGGAGATACTCTAACATTGGAGATACTGTATAAATGAAATTACATTACTCCTGATGAAACATATCATCCTCAAAAGGCCTAAAATCAATTTGGTCATGCTTGATTAAAAAAATATTACAAATCATATGCAAGTTACTTCAGTTACCCCATATTATGTAAATAATATCGCAGGTGATTTCATGTCTATATTTCTTGATGGGTAATGAACAATGGGTGATCCACCACTACCTTATTTATCAAGAAAAAACACTTGAAAATACAATCACATTTTAAACTAACATTTTATTTTATGTTCCTCAATAAAATGTACAAAATTACTAAAATGAAAATTTACTCTTTTAATTTTATTTTTGCCTTACGCATCTCATGCAAAGTGCACATACTATTGTACTGGCTTTATAGAATAATTAAAGGGAATATATTATGCTTTTATTTCTATATTTTCAAATCAATCTTGGTCACCTCTAGAGCAGCATTTCATGTTTTACACCCCTAAAAAAAAAAAGTGACTAAAAAAAAAGCTTTTTCAATAATTTCTACTGCTATAAAAAAATTCTAAACAGAACCATAGAAAAAAAAAATAAATATTTCCTTAAACCTTTAGCATGATGCCATTTTGCAATGAAATAAAACATAGCTGTAAGGAATCAATGAAAACAGGGCTCTACAATGTATTGTGGATAAATGAATGAGAGCAGACTGGACGTAGAGGGCTTGTTAATTGGTCAGTGCTTCCTGGAGTGGGTGGGGTTTCGAGGAAGTGAGCATTCTGAGACCTCAGAAAGGCAATGGGAGAATACAGGATTACTTAAACATGCGTGAATGAGGCAAAACACAACTCCAGGTATGTTTTTGATGAGGGAACAGCAATATAAAATGGTAAAAAGCTAAAAAAAAAATGTACTTATAATAATATAGCCTTTTTAATGTATTGCACATGTTCTGTTCCATAAGCGTGAGACCCTTTTTTCACCTCATTGTTCTCTCCTCTCATTTCTCCTCAGTCCTCTTCATTATGTCCACAGTGAATTAAGGCTGAACGCTGGCACTTGGCTATTTTAAACTGCTGTCCGCTCTGGAACGCCCGCTCTGTGGCGGCTGACCTCAATTATTCATGCCCTCAGATTATTAAACACTCTGGCCATTATTCAAGACGAGTGAGAGCAGCTTTTTGAACCAAGATTAATTATATCCACTGAAATGACAGAAGTGAGTTCATTAGCTTTAATGGCCAGTTTCATATTTGAGCAGACAGAAAAGTGGATATGCAATACAGTAGATTTCAGTTGGTAATATTCTGTGTATGTCTCTATGACAGCCCTGCAACTAACTGGCCACTGTCCAGGGCCCATAGTTACTGGGATAGGCTCTAGTATCCACAACTCTTAATGGGAATAAGCAGAAGATGAATTAACAAATAAACATATATTTTTATATACTGAACTGTGGGAACTGTGAGTAAAGTACTAAACTATGTATTGAGAACTTATGTATATTTGCACTAGAATCTAGACCTAAAAAAAGTTACAAAGTATTCAAAAGCACTACTACTGATTGTCCCAATTATCACGAAGCCACATTAATTTATATGAAATTTGTCAAACCAGCAGAAACATTTTAATGGCTTATCACACATTTATTTATTCTTTCTAATTCAAGAATATGAAACTAGCAGTATGTATTGCAATAGCCCGTACTCTCAGGAAAGTTAGCCAGACAACATGCAACTCATTCTCTCAGGTACAGAAAAACTTGCCGGACAAATGCAAACAAAAACATTACAGCTATTACAGTACTGAAAGGAAATATTGTTAAAGGTTGGGTGTGTCATTTTGATGGCATCTGGTGGTGATCATTAACACCTGACAGCCTCTCTTTTTAGATCAGTGGTTCCCAAACACTGGGTTAGGACCCTAAAGTGGGATTCCAAAAGATTTATTTAGGTTGGCAAGTAACAGTTCAAGAAATTTACACAACAAATCTAAACTAATCCCTAAAAATGGATTCTGTTGGGCTTCTGAAATACAGGGCCTATGAAAAAGAGTTTTACATGTACCATTCTAGGTCATATAGATTACTATGGTAGCCTTGTTGGGACATGCTGTTGTCAATGGGAAAAAAAAAAAAAACTTGTAAAAAGATATCAGATCTCACACCGAAATTCCTAGTTTTTCAAGATAGACAAATACAAAGACTGCTATTTCGATGCATTTGTCCAAGACTGTCTGTGTCATGCCTATGTGAAATCTGAGTTTTTAAAAATGAATTGAAAGTCTACAATGCATGCGTTGCCTTTCCATCCAGATTGTAGTGACGAAGATAGACAAAGGTGCCCTTCGGACTCTGCTGGTGAACCTCCTCAATCTCCAGAAAGTCATTAAAACAGAGACAACAAGCTGCTTCCCTCAGCTGTTCCTGGTCAGGTGAGCTTTTGCACAATGTAAAGAGGAAACTGTAAACTGCTGTACTCTATATGTCACGTCTACTGAAAGCTTGTAAAGATGGATTTACTGTAGGTCTCAAGGAAAAATAATCTCTGTGACGAGCTATAAATAAGCTGTATACTATATGTATTGCTTGTTTATTTGTACGTTTGCAGTTATTGAGTTTTTTTTGTTGTTGTTCATTTAAAGAGAGCAATGTGTCGTCGTTGATCACACAGTTTAGTTTCACAGTTTAGTTTTCCCTAAAAGTTGGTTTGAGAGTACAGCCACATATAATAGGGCTAGTGCTGATGGTAAGTGTTTAAATTTAACAATAAAAGCATAATTTATGTTTTTTGACAGAAAGCTTCCCTGCGCAAAATTGCCATCACTTCTGTTTTCAAACTGACAAGCGGATTTGTTAGTGTTCAATCTAAAGCATTACTAGTGAAACCAAATGGGCAGCAACATTTCAAGATTATATGCATTAGTCCCAGGATGTTCCTTACCATTTTAATAATTGTTCACAGTAACTGCAGTCTGGGAAAACTACTGAATTTCAAGGTTTCAAAACCTGACTTGATTGACTTACCTTTTAATATAGCTTTACTGCACCTTGTGAACTGTGTTTATGACTAAGACATAATGTATGGCATCCTTGAGAGGGATCAAAGATTACACTTTGAACATAAAAGCACTAAGTTACAATGCACAGGAGTGTGTTTGTTTAAAAGATAAATAAGTGGACTAACAAGTGTATGTGAATGTGATTAATCCACATTCTTTCTTTCTTCTGTGTCTTTTGAAACAGCTCAGTCAACTTCTGGGGGATCTACCTGCTGAGGTGCTTCGTGACCCATGTCACCGGGACAGTCCAGTTAACCAACACTGCTCAGAGCTGACAGACACTGGAGTGAAGATAGGACTAGAATGGACTCCAAAAGTAAAATGAGAGCCACATTTTAAAGAATGCAGGCATGGACCCTAATACCGAGCACTGTCTAGTACTGAAGTAAAACCTGATGACATGATACTCAAGTAGGGTCTGGTTTCATGTTTTTTTTTTTTTTTTTTTCAATCAATTATTTTTCAATTGTGAGCCTGTGCTAATTGTAGCCACAGTTTTTGGTTGTAAAGAATGTTGTTAAGAATGCCATTTTGCTACTCACTGGCAAACTTTTCTTTTCAAATTATTCTCAGACCCAAAATTGCATTTTTGGCAGGTCCCCGGCTGTCATTTTGGACAAAATTTGACCAAATTTGACAAATGTTGAAAATCAGAGGTCAGAAGTTTGTGAAAGCCACAGACAAGCCCATCTCATATACTGCTATATAATCTTGGAGTGCTTCTACCAAAAGCATTTGGAAAAAGCAGCTACTTAATGAATTTATCTACAGTTGGCATAGAACAGTCACTTTTTATTGTGAAGCAAACAAGAAATGTGACAGAAAAACTGAAAACTGAAAATGTGCATAAGTATTCATCTCCTAAAGTCAGTACTCTGTAGAACCACCTTCTGAAGGACGTCTGAGTCTTTTAGGATAAGTGTTTATGAGCTTGGTTCAAATCAGTAGAATTTAAAATCAGTAGGATTTGTGCTCATTCTCCAGCTAAAACAGCTCCTGCTCCTTCAGGTTAAATGCATTGTACAGCACAGTTTGAGTCATTTTCTTCAAAAATTGTCCTGTGTTTAGCTCCATCCTTCATTCCTTCAGTTCTGAGCAGTTTCCCAGTCCCTACCAATGACAAATATCCCACAGCAGGACACTGCCATCACCAGGCTGCACTTTAGAGAGGGGCCACAGTCAGGTGCTAGGTTTGTGCTACACATGGCATCTTTCATTGATGGCTCATTTTAATTGTATCTGACAGAGGACCTTCTCATGTTTGGGGAGTCTTCCACGTGCCTTTTGGCAAACATAAAACATGTTTTCTCATTATATTCTCCAAGCAATGGCTTTTTTCAGGCCACTCCTCCACACAGCCCAGCTCTGTGGAGTGTATGGTTCAGAATGGTCCTGGCACAGTGCAGAAAGCTCAGTGAGGTGAAGAAGAATCCTAGAGTGTCAGCTAAAGACTTACAGAAATCTCTGGCACAAGCTGACATCTTTGTTCACAAGATCTACAATGGGTAAAACATTAAACAAGAATGGACTTCATGGGAGGACACCACGGAGGAAGCCACTTTTGTCCCCCAAAAAATTGCTGCACGTTTAAAGTTTGCAAAAGAGCTCCTAGATGTTCCACAGCACTACTGGCAAAATATTCTGTGGACAGATGAAACCAAAGTCAAGTTGTTTGGAAGGAACACACAACTGCTATGTGTGGAGAAAAAAAGGCACAGCACACCAGCATCCAAACCTCATCCCTACTGTGAAGTCTGGTGGAGGGGGCATCATGATTTGGGGCAGCATTGCTGCTTCTTGACCTCAACCTGACTGAGATGCTGTGGCATGACCTCAGAAGAGCGATTCACACCAGACATCCCAAGAATATTGCTGAACTTAAACAGTTTTGTAAAGAGGAATGGTCCAAAATTCCTCCCGAGTGTTGTGCAGATCTGATCTTCACTACAGAAAATGTTTGGTTGAGGTTATTGCTGCCAAAGGAGGTCAACCAGTTATTAAATCCAAAGGTTCCAGTACTTTTTCCACCCTGTACTGTGAATGTTTACATAAATGCTCAATAAAAACATGAACAAATGTCATTTTTTTGCAGCATTAGTTTAAGCAGACTGTGCTTGTCTATTGTTGTGACTTAGATGAAGATCAGATCACATTTTATGACCAAACCATGCAGAAATCCTACCATTTCCAAGGGGTTCCAATACTTTCAACTGTAAGTGACAGTAAAACTGTGGCTTCATTATCAAACAGGAAACATGCCCATAACTGTCAGTCCTGCCACATTATTTGTCTGAACTACTGCAGTTTGCATGTAACCACATTGTCCGGAGCAACAAGATGGAATTTTGTGAACTCACAAATCTCACATGAATTCACAGATAATTTCTGGGACCACTAACAGTGTCATTTTTAAAACCACTTAAATAATTTTTCTTCCCCATTCTGATGCAGTTTGAACTTTGGGTATGAATTGAACATGTCTGCATGAACAGTTGTACCTAATAATGTGCCCAGTGAGTGTATAAGGGAATGTTTATTCTATCTGAAATAATGAGAAATCTGTAAACTGAGCTGATTTGCAGAGAAGAGTTCAGTTTTGCCTGTCTCTACATAAAAAAAAATTAAAAAAATCACCCCAGATTTTTTATAAAACAATTTTGAACAATTTTGTATTTGTATCTAATTGTTAATATTCACACTGACAAATAATTATTTCTCAATAAGTGGATGCATTAAAATCAATGCACAAAGAAACCAGACAATGACTAATTCACCTACAAGCTTCCTTGCCAGACATAAATCAGAATGACTTGAGAAAGCGTTGCCTATTACCTAATAGAAATGTCATGGTATGATACAAAAGTTGTCAGTTATAGGTCATAATATACAAAGTATCATGGCATTTTATACAAGACTGTGGTTTAAATGAATGGTTTCCTTTATTATTTTATCATCTTGTTTGATGATCTCTTTATGGTCATTTTAATGTCCTCAGGTATATTATAA
The DNA here is from genome assembly GCA_020698575.1 of Bostrychus sinensis. Taxonomy (NCBI): domain Eukaryota; kingdom Metazoa; phylum Chordata; class Actinopteri; order Gobiiformes; family Eleotridae; genus Bostrychus; species Bostrychus sinensis. The sequence continues at coordinate 28,030,861 of CM036240.1, read as the reverse complement.
CCTTATAAAATAGATAACACACTCCTTGTAACGTGACTGCATCTCTTCTTCTAGTTGAATACATCAATGAAAAAGTTATTTTACAGTAAAAATTGCTACTTTTTGAACAAGTTAGATCGAATATAGTTTAGGAATGACCAGCAAGGTCTTTTTAGCATTGAATATTAAAATGTATATATTTTCACGTAATTTCTATAAAGCACTGGGCAGTTTGTTAAATGTAATAATACAGTATATTTATATACCATAAACATTTGTGGCTAGAAGAAGCCGTGGTAGTTTTTGCTGTAGTTGACATTAGTAATGAGTGACACAGAGCAGTGGAGCCGCCGTCATAAAGGTTTTATAGAAACTGCTGGTGAAGGTCAAGGCCGTTCTGTGATGAGCTCTTTGCCGCATTTTATTTCTAGTTGTTTGTTACATAAAAGACCAAGGACACCAGTTAAGGTTTTTATATAAATATAGTGTATAAACACAGAAAGAAACATTAGTGCCATTGTATTTAGTTAATTCATTTTTTTTTTCAAAACCCTTGTGTGCCGTGAAGGTGCAATGCAATACCAAACAACTCTGCATTTGTAAACACAGGAGAACAACTTATCAAAACCCCAAATACAAAAATATTTTCCCAATAAAATAGGCAACCAGCCTGAACTACACTAGAATAAACCAGGAGTAAACAAAGATTAAGCCTTTTTTTTTCTCATTGGGTCTTACGCCCTCCTTGGATGCATTTGGATGACACACCTTACAATGATCAAGCAGCTAACACAATAAAGCATGGCTAGTTTGATTAATGTGAATGCTGCTTATCATGCTCAGGCAAAGCGGGGACATGTGGTCGTACAACATATATATACAACAAGGTACAAGATCAATTTGTTCATCACTCGTCATGCTTGCTTTGAGGCCCACTGGCTGGTGGGACGCGCCAATTTGTGCTGATGGGTGGGAAGAATATTGCTGCTGTGTTGTTATTTACTGTTGTAACCACTGTTGTCACTGTTGTGCTCACATCTCAGTGATGTGGTTAATAGGGCTGGAACAAACAATCAGATTGATAGATTATAATTGATTATTAAAACAACTAATGACAACTTCTGAGCTAATTTAATAAGCATTATCTAAAGTAGGGGTGTAATGTACAGTAACTATATAGATGTTTTTCCCTACGACACAACTATATGGATGCTCATTACCATTACCTTGTATCAAATTGTATCGTTTCTAGGAAGTGTGTATTGATATACATGGAAAATCGACCGATAATATTGGAAATATCATTTTTAGAAATTTGCATATTAAAATAAAACCAGATACGGCTTTTTGAATGTAATTTTTGTGATTTTAATTCAATAAAATGTTATATTCAACTTTTCTTTGCCCTCTGTCTACTGGACATAATCAACCCCAGCCACGATGCTACATTTGAGAGTAAACTTTTATGCAAAAAGTTGCTTTATCAATTATCAATATGAAGGTGTTGAATCGTATCGACTTGTATTGTTCCAAATTAGCCAATATCTTTCTCAAATCGTATCAAAACTAATCAATACATATTGTATCGTTGCAAAAACATATCGTTACACCCCTAATCTGAAGTATACATAAACTCTCTCAGCACATGCCATGTTTCTGAGTTTAATACCAAGACAGAGCAGTAAAGCCACAGAAAACGTGAAAGACAATGTCAATTTTGTGTTTTTGATTAAAGAAGTGTATATATTATGCTCTGTCCAAATGTCCTCAAGTGGCATACTTGTACATTGCATTGTCTGGTTCAGTTTTGTGATTTTCTTGTGTATGATCACCTGTTGACCAAGAACTATAAAACACCTCACCTTTTTAAAAAGTTTTCTTAGTTTGACCACCAGGTCATCACGCATTTATTTACATTTCACTATCCAATAATTAATAGTTTCAATAAAAAAAGAATAGTCAGATTTATTATTTATCAAAATAATTGTTTGTTGCATCCCTAGCAGATAACAGTTTGCTCTCCATCATGCCTCATTTATTCAACCAGAATGATTTGAGTAAAGGCAGGTTGACTAAGGTTGTGTTCACACTTGTCGTGTTTGGCTCTCTTCAATCAAACCCTGGTGCACTTCCTGGGACAGTCCGGTTTGTTTGAGCAGGTGTGACCGCACAATCAGACTCAGGTGCAAACCAAACAAGTGAACTCTAGTCCACCTGAAATCAGAGGTCTCGGTGCGGTGAAGTATGAACTCAGAGCAACTACAGACTAACGCCAGGGAGAGGACTTCACCACTGTTACTAACATACATACAGTAAATAAAATGTAATTAAAAGGTTGCTAACATTAGCAAACAAATGTAAAAACTGCTGAAACAGCACAGATTTCATATTACTCAGAGTCCACAGCTGTGTTCAGCCGATATCGCTGCTCTACACATAAAACTTTAATCCTAATTAAAGTGCGGCATATGATATTATTGGGATATATGGAGCTGAAGAGGCACACTTTTGACCAACAGATGAGCACAGTTTCTTCTTCTCAAGTTTCTCTCAGTAAATACTGATGCACTGCCCCCTACAGGCGAGGTTTGTTACTGCTCTCTCAGTCAGTTCAGTTCAGTTTGACAGAGCTCAATGTGAACTCAAACCAGACCAATGACATCATCAACACAGGTGCGGACTTTTGCCCCAAAGCGCACCGAGTCTTGAGGACCAGCAAGTGTGAACACACCCTAAAAGAGGCACCTGTGCTCAGACCCATGTTTTTGAGTCAGACCCTGCATTTTTATATATATATATATATATATATATATATATATATATATATATATATATATATATATATATATATATATATATATATCTCATTTGCACCACACTATGAGCAACAAACATAGGAAACACAGGAAATCTAAATATGTACCAAGTATATATAAATATAGATGCATGTATTTTTACATTTGGTTTTCCTCTTGTAGATGTATACTGCAGCTATAATAATATTGAAAAATGGAAACTGTTAGCAAAAAAAATGTACCCCATACCACCAAAAGTTTCAATAAAAACCTTTTATTATTACCTTTTATGTAAAGTAACAAAGTATTTGACATGACCGTATCAGATGGTTATCTCAGATACTGAGCAAACACATATTCATGAACTCATAAACACAAAGAGCAAAAGAAACACAGACTTTACAGCAGCTGAAGGACATTGTGACAGAGAAAGCAGAGAAAAGGTGACAGGACAGATAAAGACTGATAAGACTGTGGCCCGCTCACTATCCTCTACTGCATTCATTCAGACTTACTCACACTTCACACTCTGTGATATTGGGATTATCAATTACTGCTATAGGGCACTTCAAAAACTTCAGTAAACAGTAAAGTAGACTGACAATTTCATTGTTGAGCTTTTTTTTTCTTTTTCAGATTGGTGGAACTCTGCTCATCTTTACTTCTGAGAGAAATCCCCTCCCTAAACTCTGTAGTAGTGTTCAATGGAATCAGATCTATGCTCTCACATTTCTAAGATTTTTTTTTAAACAATTAGGCCCTTAGTTGTCACAGCCCTATGTTCCCACATTTCTGAGATTTTTTTTTTTTTTAAATTAGGCATTTCAAAGATTTCCATTAAATTATGCCCTGTGTTCTCATAGCCTTGTATTCCCACATTTCTTTTTTTAAGGCCTTATGCTCCCACAGTAATATGTTTCCAAGTTTCTAAGATTATTTTTAAAAACATGGACTCTATGTTCCCAGAGCCCTATGTTACCACATTTCTAAGATTAAGAGTTAGGATTAAATGTGCACCAAAAAATAATCATAGAAATTATTGTGTTCGATAGCTCTACAGCAATTTGAATGTTTTTTAAATGTGGTCATTACGCCAGTCATAAAAGGCCACAAGACGAATGTTTAGTAGTGATTGAAAAGTAGTGCAAAAAATGTTCCACCATACATCATGGACAGCAATGATCACTAGATGGTTTGACCAGAATGCTTTGTGATTTTTTTGGAGAAAAGCAGGGAGACATTGACAAATCTTTAAACTGTACACTGTTGCCAACTTAGTGATTTTGTCGCTAGATTTAGAGACTTTTCAGAACCCCTTAGCAAATATTTTCTAAAAAAGCGACTAGCAACAAATCTAGAGACATTTTGGGCAACCCTTAACGACTTTAAAAAGTTCTCAGAAGCATTCTGGGAGAGCGTGAGGTGTAGTTTCCCTGCTTTCCCTGCACACATGCCACTTTGTTTCTGTCCCGTACAGTGAGACAGAGGAGCGCTGCAGCAGCAGCAGTGTTCCTAACTCCACCTCTTTCCTCTTCTGTGAGTCGGCTGTCACTCAGCAGCGAGCAGGACGCACTGTCTCCTCCATTTGGACGACAAACACACATATACTCAATAAATTAAGAGGTTTTTATTCACATAAAAACAGGCTCAGGTCAGGCATCATCATATACCAGTAGTTGTAGAGTATTTTTGGTATGTTCCAATTCAGTTCTTAAAATTGTATTAAACTGACTAATTACTTTTCATAGCCTAGTGTTATTTTTTATTTTCTCCAGTGCTGCTTATGTGAGATAGGTTAGGTCATTAATATGCAAATGTATGCAATATTAACTAATATGCAAAATGTTTGGTGACATTTTTGAGCAGGATCTACAGTGGGGCAAAAAAAGTATTTAGTCAGCCACCAATTGTCCAAGTTCTCCCAATTAAAAAGATAAGAGAGGCCTGTAATTTTCATCATAGGTAAACCTCAACTATGAGAGACAAAATGAGAAAAAAAATCCAGAAAATAACATTGAAGAATACTTATTTTCCACCATAATTTGCAAATAAATTCTTTAAAAATCAGACAATGTGATTTTTCTGGATTTTTTTTTCTCATTTTGTCTCTTATAGTTGAGGTATACCTATGATGAAAATTACAGGCCTCTCTCATGTTTTTAATTGGGAGAACTTGCACAATTGGTGGCTGACTAAATACTTTTTTGCCCCACTGCATCTACTTCCCATTGAAAATAGTTGGCAACACTGATTGTAAACAACACATTAGCTTACCTTAGCTGGTAGAGATGAATATTAGATTAACAAAACATTACATTTCATAAAATTGCAAAAAATCTCAACTTTAACACCTAATACTGTATGTCATTTATGTTATTAAATATAGTCTCATGAGATTTGGAAATGATTGAGTTCAGATAGAGTCATACATTATACACAACGTCCATTCTAATTGAGTGTTTGCGTAACATTACGCTGTTTTCTTCGTTCTTTATTATTATTATTATTATTATTATTATTATTATTCAATCTTTTTCCCGTTTTTTGGTTCATTTCATGCCTTCAGCAGTTTAAGCAATTTTTGCAATTTTCACATTTAATGTTTGTGGTCATTGGGAAAATTATATTATGACTTTTGGCAGTTCTGTCACTTATGGTTTTTGCGCAAAATGCCATTTTATGCCATATTTTTCCCATGGACTTATAACGGGGCTTGTACAAATTCATGTTTTTTGCATATTTGTCTGTCACTTATGCCCTTTATGCTCATTGTGCTTATTCTGCCATTGGTTCTGCTTCTTTTAACCAGCAGTTCAGCCATTTGAAGTGTTTGTGGTTTGTGCTATTTCATGCCAGTTTTCTGCCCCATTCATTTCTTATTAATTTTTTTTTTGGTACAACCAGCATTTTAGTGATTTGTGCAATTTCAGGCCATGTTCCCTCTATTGAATTCTATTGTGCCACCTGCCACATTATGCCATTCTGCCCCATTCTGCCTTTTCTCCCTTTCCTTTTGTTTTTTCAACTTTTTCTGGATTTTTTTTTATCTTTTTCTGCTTATTCTGCTTCTGCTACTTTTACCAATAATTCTGCCTTTTACAATTTGTGCAAATTCTGCCATTTTAGGCCATCTTTCTGCAAATTCATATTTTCTGCCTTTCCTTCTGCAAATTCTGCAATTTTTGCTCATTCTGCTTATTCTGCTTGTACTAAATCATTGTGCCTTTTACAGTTTGTGCAAATTGTGCCGTTTTAGGCCATCTTGCTGCAAATTCATATTTTCTGCCTTTCCTTCTGCAAATTCTGCCCTTTTTGCTTATTCTGCGTCTGCTAAATAACTCTGCCTTTTACAGTTTTTTGCAAAATGTGTTATTTTATGCCTTTGATTTTAAGGTTACGCAAACAAATTTCTACTTCACATTAGGTTTTCGTTTAACTTTGTAGTTAAGCATTTGTTTACTTTGCTGCTGACAGCAGCAGAGACAGAGACAGCATTTCTGAAGCAGGACCCATGACAGGTAAGATACAAATAAAGAGGTAAGTGATTATTTGATCTTATAGAGTCACTTTTAGTTTTGTGGACGCGGGAAGTCAATTTCACATGGGGGTGCTGCCGTCTGGGGGAAGGGGGGGTGGGGTGGGGGTGGGGGGGATTATCCCGGGGGTATTAACCTGGTAAGCTTTTTGTCATACTAACCTTAAGCATTAATATTATTTAAGCAATTAAATTGAGTTCAGTCATTTATTCTTAAAAGTGAGTGAGACCGGGAAAGGCATGGGGTCCGTGTAGCTGCTGGCCTTTTGTTTTCACGTTTCCCAATAAGAAAACAAAAAACGGAAACAAGCCCTTATCCAATTACTATTTTATATTAGGATACTATACATCAAAACTCAAAAAATGAAAACCCTGAGTGCTGTATTTTTCAATTTTCCCATTTGTTTGATCTCAAAGTGTGCTTCGGGAAAACACAGCCTTGCTCACTGTCTGGACCCAGGCAGCATAGCTTTGTGCGCAGCTGTTTCGGGGCAGTGCTCGGGCGGTGTGCTCCTGTCCCAGCTGCAGACAGGTGAGGGGCCGGGGCTCCTGTCCCAGCTGCAGACAGGTGAGGGGCCGGGCTCCTGTCCCAGCTGCAGACAGGTGAGGGGCCGGGGCTCCTGTCCCAGCTGCAGACAGGTGAGGGGCCGGGGCTCCTGTCCCAGCTGCAGACAGGTGAGGGGCCGGGGCGTGTGCCTCAGTGATCTGCTCCACTGCTACTGTCCTGTCTGCCTTTTAGACTGAGAAACATTTAGCCAGTTGCACACTTTGCTCCTTCAAACCTAGCAAAAGAATTGTTGACACTTTGCCTGTGTTCTTCCATTTCCTGATTACCACCTTAAATACCTTTTCTCATTATTGAATGCACCTGTCTATGAAGTTCAAGGCAACTAATCTAACAAGATTTGTGTTGCACGTAATCCATTTTGAGAAGTTACATGCATTCAAATCAGCAAACTTATAAGGGTGCCTTATTTTTTCATATTTCATTTAATTTCTTACACCTAAATACTGCTACACTGAAAATTGCTGTTACACCCTAGACCTCAGATGTGATTAGAAAATGAATGACATACCTCTGTGTTCTTTTTTTTTTTTTTTTTTTTTTTTCAAGACGAGTAAATTATTATTGCAAACTCAGAGGGGTGCCAAAACATTTACATAAGCACACCAGGAACTACTCAGTAACTCAGGAATCAGGTGTGAGAACTTAATATCTGTACTCAAACTAAAGTACTGTTATTTCAAAGTAATAAAAGAACATTTTCCTTTAGTGAAGGAAATATGTATTGAATTTCAGTTTACTTAAGTATAAAATACATTTAAAAGTCAATTTTAGAAGAGCAGACCACATTTCCTGCTTTTTTTATGTTTTTTTTTGTTTGTTTGTTTGTTTGTTTTTTAGCTCTCAATGGTTTGAGGAAGATTATTAGTATAATCTGTATTTTCAGATTAATTTAGCAGTGAAAAGATTAACAAGACTAATAACTTATGTGCAAAAACAGTCAAGTGTCACTTGCATATCTGTATAAAACTTAGCGCGACGAGACAGAAGCTACGGAGCGATCCTCAAATAGTAAAAAAGTAAAATGTGGGACACAGGTAGCCTTAATTTTCTGAACATGTCATTTGGAGTCATGCACAAAGTCAAGTTATTTTATATAGGGATATAAAATAACTTGGAGATGGAGAGAACAGGAGCAGAAGCAGGAACAGAAAAATCCCAGCAAAATGCACCCTGCTGTGAATACGTAAAAGTAATATTTTTCCTTTCAAATTGTATTCGTTACTAAAAGTATGTTTAAGAAAAGTGTGCTTGTTTCTTGTACTTTAAATGTACTTCACTATATTAAAAGAGATTAGACTGACCAGATGAGCCTGCACAAGTTAACCATTATCTATGTGAGACGTTACTTCTCTCTGTTTAAGTACAGGCACACAGTGTGAGTAATTCTTCCCACAAAGAAACACAGTTAGTACAAGTAAAGCCACATTTATAGAAAAGTAAAGCGCCCATTCCCCTCTTGTTAAAGAATGAGAAAGAAGAGGGCCTAGAAATGGCCCCTCTTCTTATATTTTTCTATTATAATTGTCCCATGTGAAGCCTTCTTGCCCCAGGCCCCAGCAAACATGTCAACAGTCCTGCTAAGGACACCTACCAAATGGAGCTCAACAGTGACCGCCTACCTCTGGTTCTTGAAGTAAATTTCCCATTCAAATTTCCCCATTAGCTTTTTGAAAAATGTGTTTATTAAGAGTTTTTATGGCCTGATAAAAGCTAATCACCAATATAACTCCTGATCATTACACAATTAGTTTTGATCAAAGAAATGATCTGAAATGTGAAAAATCAGTGAAAAATGTTTGTAGCTTAGCCTTTCTGCATCCATTTTTAAAAGTCTTTAGTTATTTTTATTATTATTATTATTATTATTATTATTATTATTATTATTATTATTATTATTATTATTTGATTCTTATTATTCTTATTATTCTTATTATTTAATTTATTTATTTATTTATTTTTTACCTCTTAGCCTTATTTGCTCTGGGGTGCTATAGTTTGGTCTGATATCTGCAGAATGATTGTGTTAATGTGTTTTTATTTTTGACCTAGCTGTCCAAATGCTAAATAATAACTAATATAACATTACATTATTGTTTTGTGGTCTGCTTCTCTGTGTAACTAGAGCTATCCATTTCAATACACACTTTATCTGTAAGTTATCGGGACATTGTTGTGGATGATCAACTTTTCCTGTCTGGCTGCTTTTATGTAATTTTTATAACTGCTTCAGACTAAATGCTAATACCTTTTAATCCTTTTATTTTACTTGTTCTGTGCATTTCATTCATGCTCATTTAAAGCCAACAAAGGTGTCCACTCATTGTTACATAGTTTTAATATTTGTTCAGAAGGAAATAAATCCTTATCGCATTTCCCTGGGCGATTTAATGTTTAAAAAGCTATAAAAGGCAGGTGTGATTGTATATGGCATTGTGCATGCAGGGTGTTGGCTATTCTTTGCAAGCATCTTTTGACACAGTGGATGATGATGCTGCAGAGAAATGCTGCCCAATAAAGTTTAAAGAGTCTCAAAGGCCGTACAAGCCAGAACGTGGTGCAATCACATTTAGTGAAGTTTACAGGACTCGTAAAGTATTGGTTAATTTTTGATTGTTCTTTTCTGGCAGATTTCCCTCCCATCGTCAGGCCGCAGGAGATCATACATAAAGATCAGGGAAGCAGGAGTTGTCTGCAGTCCACCTGTCTTTTCTGAAACTATTTGGAAGAGGAACAGTCTTTTGGAATTTATAAGGAAACTCCAGACATGATCATGTTCAAGGAGACTCTGGAACAGCCTATGGACTGCCATGCTGATGCTACGGTGTGTTCAGGGACCAACTGTTTGGTTCCTGAAAGTAACTCTAACGCCGTCCTTAGCCTGGTCCTCAGCACCGTGCTGACCGTCCTGTTGGCCTTTGTCATGTTCTCCATGGGCTGCACGGTAGAGCTCCACAAGCTCCTGGGTCACCTGCGCCGTCCCTGGGGCATCTTCATCGGCTTTCTGTGTCAGTTCGGCATCATGCCATTCACAGGCTTTGCCCTATCACTGGCCTTCAATGTGCTGCCGGTGCAGGCTGTGGTGATCATCATTATGGGCTGCTGTCCTGGAGGATCAGGCTCCAACATCATCTGCTACTATCTGGATGGAGACATGGACCTCAGGTGAGTTAACATATAAGACGGCAGTTTCATTTCAAGACTTTGTGGGACAACATGTGTTGATCCCGACCTTTCCTTTACTGCAGTGCATAGCCCTCTTCTATAGAGACTTCCTGAACTGATACAAGTTATGTAAAAAATAAAAAAAAACAACTCATGAGCTTTGAATGAATGTTACAGTGAAAACAAAAGATATGTTCATTGGTGTTAAGCTGTCTTTGTGAAGTAAGATCATTAAAATGTCAGCATCAAATCTACTTAAAAAAAGAAGGACTCAAAAGTCAGTAACAGAAACTGACAGTTGACAAAGGTATCCACTATAATTATTTTTGAAAGTGGTTCTTGGTGGACACACAGCAGTTAGCATTCCTGTGTCGCAGGAAGGTTACCTTTCTGTGTAGTGAAGTCTGGATGTACAGTATTTCATGTGTTCTGTGGTTTACTGCAGTTCCTACAATCTAGGGATGAAAGTATGTATTTATGTATACCAGTAAATAAATGGTAGAGCACATCATTACCTTTCAGAGTAGGCCTCTATTGTTAAAACGTACTTTCCTAACTGATTTATTAAGAGGGCAAGCAGTAGAAAAATGAAATGGTTCTTGGCTATTCATGATATGTCATTGTGATTCTAGTAAAATGACTTAACGGTCTACGTGTTAACATTTCAGTTTCTGTCTGTTTCAGTATCAGTATGACAGCCTGCTCCTCGATCATGGCCTTAGGCATGATGCCTCTCTGTCTTCTTATCTACACAAGCCTCTGGGTGTCCCCTGAAACCATCCAGATCCCATTCGACAGTATTGGTTAGTAGACAATTGAGTGAAACTTTAAGGTGAGGTTGCTATTGTGCACGATCTCTAACACATTTTTCTTTAGGGATCACTCTCGTGGCTCTCCTTGTCCCCATTGCTTTTGGAATGTATGTGAAACGTAGATGGCCACTTCAGGCCAAAAAGATCCTCAAGGTAAGAATAATTTATTTCTATCCTTTTCATTTTTAACTTGCCTTTAAATGCTTCAGTATTGTTTTGTGTAGTTTGGCTCCATCTCTGGATTTGCTCTGATTGTTATCATTGCCGTGGTGGGAGGACTCCTGTATCAGTCTTCATGGGACATCCATCCTTCACTCTGGATCATTGGGACCATTTACCCCTTTATTGGCTCTGGTCTGGGGTTTCTCTTGGCTCGTTTTGTTGGGCAACCCTGGTACAGGTGAGACCTAAAACTATGCATTACACTGAAAGCATGTCTGAAGAAAAGTATATTTTTTTATATTGTGTTCCGCTGCCTTGGCTCTCTTTAGATGTCGCACAATTGCGTTGGAGACCGGCTTTCAGAACTCCCAGCTCTGCAGCACCATCATCCAGCTGTCATTCTCTGCTGCTGAGCTGGAGGTCATGTTCGCCTTCCCCCTCATCTACAGCATCTTCCAGCTGGCCGCAGCCATTTTAGTTGTGGGAAGTAAGTACAAGTACTTTAGTATACAGCCATGCAGTTTAAAATTAGACAGGCCAGTCATGAAGATAAAAGCGTGATGAAGGTGTGATACATTTAAAATATGTTCTTCTTTGCAGGTTACCAATTGTACAAAAGGAAATGTGGTGGTGGTCCATCTGAGAAGGACAGTGAGGGTTCTCTGGAAGACAGAGATACCAAAAAACAAAAGGACTTGGCTTTGGAGAATGGTGGCTTTGAGCCCAACGAGAACAGTCATGAGAAGAGTAAAGACTATGATAAATACACCCAGCTGTGAGATTACCTTTAACATTTAAATCACAGACTGAATTCACAGTGGCTCTAAGCCACACACTGCCCCCTGCTGACCACTGGGAGGTACTGACCACCTGATGACACAATTTTCACCATAGGCTCCTGGCCACCTGCTGTATTCATTTATTGTTCCAATATTTGAAACATATGTTTCTGTTTGGGTTACACTTCTACTATTGTCCTCATAGGGGAAATATTCTGTGTCTGTGAGCCACAGGAGCAATCTGTTATGTTTCTGAGTTTGTGCCACATTGCTTCCTAATATGAAGCAACACTTAAACATAAGTGTTTTGATACGTGACAAAAGCTGCTTTTATATATAAACAGGTTTGTGATCATAGTACAGTGCAGAAATTCTAAAAGAAAATTTGTCATATTTATGTTTTTTTAGTGTAGCATTTGAAAAACTCATGAAAGTTATTTATTTGATCTGTAATCTATAGTTTTAGATAAGCAGTTTTGTATCAGCTTTTTACAGGCAATCACCATGCTTTTATTCATTTTTTGTGAACATGCAACTGTTTAAATAGTATTTTTATTGTCTAATGCTATGTTATTGTATGTAACTATGAATGTTGTTTATATGACAAACTCCTTTACATTCAATAAACAGTAATAATATATTTAAAGCTATTGTGTCAATTTCCTTTATGAATTCATAATAATATCATTTTAGAAAGCAGGCCATTGAACAAAAAGAGCACTCAGAATAATCCATAATGTTGGCTAATATAATCACACCAACTCACTGTTTTTAAAATATTTCTTCCTAAAATTGTATAACTTTGTGGAATACCAAACTATCAGTAATAAAATCATAATCATATTAATATAACAGAGTTAATAAATAACAATGTGGATGACTGTATAGTAATGATGACCATATATAATTAATTATAGGGCAGGGAGATAGGTACGGGGTATGTGGAGGTATGTATGTGTATTAGTAAAATGTATTAAAAAATATACAAGGGTATGTATTTATAACAGTATATAGAATGGTGGTATATAATGATACATAATTTGTATATAAGTATATTTGTATTATATAGTTAATTGGATAAATAATTTTATATATATATATATATATATATATATATATATATATGGTGGTAGAATGGAATATATAGTGTATATAAGTCTATATATGTATATTTATATTACATAGTTAATAGCATAAATAATTTCATATATTTAAAAACTTTAGTTATCCAGTAATTATTTTGTTATGTCCAGGATGGGGCTAGGAGCAAATAAATGCTGTGCGTCAGTCTGCAGCCTGTTATGATGAGCCATGAGTCAACTAAGCCTTAACACATTTACAGAAGCACATTTTAGTTTACATTAAATATGATGAACTAAACTCGTGTCTTTATATTAGAGAGAGTGAGAGAGTTCTGTTATGATGCAACTTGACGTTGATTAGATTAGCATGTTGTAGGCAGCTAACGTCAGACAGTGATGGTATTTTATGGACAAATGAGGACTGCTGGACCACGTTGTCCTCCTGTATGTCTCCATGTCTTTTTAATGTAAAATATAAAATGTATATCCAACTCTTGTTTGTATTTTTGTAGAAAAGAAGGCCACAGTGTAATTAAGCCCAATTCACACTGAATCCATTGCGTGTGCATTGCATGTCCCGTATGACTCCCGCAAGAAATAGCAAGTCAGTGTGTGAGTTCACACCGGCTGCGTTGCAGTACGTCTCCGTGTCTGGTGCTCCGTCAGAAATATGGATCAAGTCTATTTTTGCCGGATGCCGGATCCGTCAGGTATAAAGTTGAACAGAGCAGATCGAGCCAGACAGGAAGTCAGACCCGGGTCCAGTGAAGAGGATCCGGTAAATTTCAAAATAAAAACGCTTGTGCAGCCTCTCGCTCACATCGCTGTAAACATTACGTCTTAACTTAGGACACGGGGTCACAGACAACATCGGACAGCATTAAATGTGCGTAAAATTAAAGTATGTATGTACATAGCGTCCTTACACAGAGTTGAAGTAATATTTCTTTGACTTTTGGGCTTCAACTGTGGTGAAATCGCCAAATAATCTCTAAATGAACAAGAGATTGTGGTCAGAGGCAAACATGGCTTTTTACCATACTTTTTACATGCAGTTCTCTGTATACATGGTTATTATCGCGTGAACTCATAACTTTCAGCATAAACTCGCCCCTCTCCCGTGAACTCGTGGTCTCCCAGCTGGCTCTGGTCGGAGACGTGCCGCACACGCAACGCAGTCGGTGTGAATTGGAGTTCGTCAGAAAACCACACCAGAGACGTACTGCACACGCAACGCATCCAATGTGGATCTGGCTTAACTCTTGTGCATTGTTGTGAGTGGTCTGTTTTCTCCCACGGGGGAACGGAAGTGATGTTTTGTGGGCGTTCCCACCGTTGCCGACTGTATTTGATATAAACGATTGGATATAAGACAGCCAATCAGAAACATTTGTGAATCCCAGTCTGTGATTGGCTGTCCTGCTCACTACAATCGTAGTTTGCCCTGTGCCACTTCGAGCGAGCGCAGAGCCAGAGTAGCGAGCAGAAATGAGTTGTCGTGCGAGCAAAGATGGGTAGGTAGGTAGACTTTGAGCGAGCGTGTAGGCAGAGTTGAGCGCGCACAGAACAAAGGTTTGTGTGCTCAAATTATTATTCTCTTTTCAAATGGTAAAGTATGTGCTTGCGACAGTCACACTGCGTACACGCGACACTTTGTGCGCGCACGAAGGTGGCACAAATATCACACCATATATATGTAATCTTTTTTGGAGGGGTAGGGGGTTAAGGATCAGTAACTGTTAGGGAATTTAGAGTTGTCCTGTAGTTGTAAAGGAGGGGGTGGAGACTCTGGATGTCTGAGGCAGGAGAAGTTGATTTACCATCAGTGCGGGGCCCGGAGACAGTGATCACTCAACACATTGTGCTAGTATTGACCTTTCAAATCTGGCTATGCTTCCAAGAAGGGACAGATTATAAAACTGTTGCTAACAAAAGCTTCTGTATGTGGGACAGAGAAAGCTTCTCAAAGGGAACATAAAAAGTTCAAGGTGTAGGCCACAACTTTGGATAATTTAGTGATACTGACTGACAGCCCTGCAACTAGCTGGCCCCTGTCCAGGGTGTACCCACCCTAAAGCCCAAAGTACTGGGATTGGCTCCAGTCACCCACAAGCCCTAAAGGGAATAAGCAGAAGAAAATGAATGAATAAATAGTGATATGGATAAGAATATTGGCTTCGAGCGGCCATTCCCAAAGTTAAGACTGTCGTGGCCCCCTTAAATTTTTGAAAATCCCTCGCGAACTTCAACAATAAAACCTCTTTCCATTCAAAAGACGCCATGTTTTTTTATAAAACCATTACAAAAACACTGATTATTGAGTAAAAGTTGTTTTAAAGTAAAAATTTAAAACAAGTATGCAACTGCAATTAATTTCAAATTACATGTTTTTCATATTTTGTTTTTTATATTTTTGTATTTATATATTTTTGTATGTTTTATTTGTTTTATGAACTAAAACCATGTGTCTAAAATAATAATAATAATAATAATAATAATAATAATAATAATAATAATAAATTCAAATTGAAATTTAATTATAGACAACCTCTGGGGGCCCCCCTGTAGTACCTTCGCGGACCCCCAGGGGGCCCCGGTCCAAAGTATAGGGGACCAATATTCTCATACAGTAAGCCCTTATTATTTACAATTACAAAGCCCTTATTATTTACGAAGTAAACTTCAACTTACTTAAATATAAATAAACATTGTTGAGTTGTTATTGATGGGTAATTCTTGCATGTAACTTAATTCAATATTGTAAACATCAGGGGTAATTCAGCCTCTTTAAACTATGTATTATGTAAAATATTGTCAATTACATATTTTCTAATACTTTCATACAGCTTTATAGTGGTGAGTCATTGTAAAGTGTTACCAAGTACTGTAAATGACTCTGGAAAGTCATGTGACTAAGAGTCACCTTTTTTTATCTTATCCAATATTGAGGAAAAAACTATTCCTAAATACTATGAACCACCACACAGACATTTCTCTGAAGGCATACTTCTTCATTGCACATCTAACTGATTCCTTTTAAATCATAAAAAATGCAACTTTGTTTGCTATTTTTGTCTTGGTCAAAGTCTAACCTGTGACAGTAAAACACATTCACAGCCATGCTGTAAGAGAATATAATGCAGTCATGTGATTATTTTTTTATGACACGAAGGTTGCATACACATACTGTATATATGTCAGCCAGCACGCAACAGATATCTTAAAAGCAGTTACATGTGCCTGTACCGGACCGCTGATAGCCATTTGGGTGCCCTAAGCAGAACTGCTTTGTGATGTCTCCAAAACACATTCTATGAGTTCTGTGAGTACTCATTGTACCCACAGTTAGTAGAAGTAAAGCCACATTTATAGAAAAGTAAAGCGCCCATTCCCCTCTTGTTAAAGAATGAGAATTTTCAGAGACTGGGTAGTTAAACACTTATCCTAATGGTTGTTTATGCTGGAGACTGTCTCAGCTAAATTTTAAAATCACTAAACACATTATATCAATATTTGGAAGGCCTGCTGCCCCACATAACCCATAACAACCTAAACAGCAGGCTATTTTTAGGGTTAGCTAGTTAACTCCTTACAAAAGTCCACTTCTTGTCATAGAATCCCCACTGTGTAGGAATTAATTTAACTTTAGAGGACACTCTGCATACATTTTTTGGGCTTTAGTGATTATTTTGTATTTTCAAACCTTTGGCCTCTTTTCCTCTGGAGTGCTACAGTTTGGTCTGATATTTGCAGAGTGTTTAAATTTGAAGCACCTTTGAATCTCAAAAGCAGATAGCAACTTTCTCTTAGATTTATATTTAGCTGCTTTATTTAGCCTATCTTAGCATTTAGGCTACAAGCTTACCACCAGATGCTTAGGTAAGGTAAGGTATACTATATTGATCCTTGTTGGGAAATTCGTTCTCTGCATTTGACCCTTCCTTCAGTGCAACTGGGGCAACCTGTCAGGGGCAGTGGGCTGCTGTGGTGCAGTGCCTGGGGACTTTTCCAAATCTTGAAAAATATAAGAAGAGGGCCTAGAAATGGCCCCTCTTCTTATATTTTTCTATTATAATTGTCCCATGTGAAGCCTTCTTGCCCCAGGCCCCAGCAAACATGTCAACAGTCCTGCTAAGGACACCTACCAAATGGAGCTCAACAGTGACCGCCTACCTCTGGTTCTTGAAGTAAATTTCCCATTCAAATTTCCCCATTAGCTTTTTGAAAAATGTGTTTATTAAGAGTTTTATGGCCTGATAAAAGCTAATCACCAATATAACTCCTGATCATTACACATTAGTTTTGATCAAAGAAATGATCTGAAATGTGAAAAATCTGTGAAATATGATTGTAGCTTAGCCTTTCTGCATCCATTTTTAAAAGTCTTTAGTTATTTTTTATTATTATTATTTTTATTATTATTATTATTATTATTATTATTATTATTATTATTATTATTAATTAATTATTATTTATTTTTTTACCTCTTAGCCTTATTTGCTCTGGGGTGCTATAGTTTGGTCTGATATCTGCAGAATGATTGTGTTAATGTGTTTTTATTTTTGACCTAGCTGTCCAAATGCTAAATAATAACTAATATAACATTACATTATTGTTTTGTGGTCTGCTTCTCTGTGTAACTAGAGCTATCCATTTCAATACACACTTTATCTGTAAGTTATCAGGACATTGTTGTGGATGATCAACTTTTCCTGTCTGGGTACTTTTGTGTCATTTTTATAACTGCTTCAGACTAAATGCTAATACCTTTTAATCCTTTTATTTTACTTGTTCTGTGGATTTCATTCATGCTCATTTAAAGCCAACAAAGGTGTCCACTCATTGTTACATAGTTTTAATATTTGATCAGAAGGAAATAAATCCTTATCGCATTTCCCTGGGCGATTTAATGTTTAAAAAGCTATAAAAGGCAGGTGTGATTGTGTACGGCATTGTGCATGCAGGGTGTTGGCTATTCTTTGCAAGCATCTTTTGACACAGTGGATGATGATGCTGCAGAGAAATGCTGCCCAATAAAGTTTAAAGAGTCTCAAAGGCCGTACAAGCCAGAACGTGGTGCAATCACATTTAGTGAAGTTTACAGGACTCGCAAAGTATTGGTTAATTTTTGATTGTTCTTTTCTGGCAGATTTCCCTCCCATCGTCAGGCCGCAGGAGATCATACATAAAGATCAGGGAAGCAGGAGTTGTCTGCAGTCCACCTGTCTTTTCTGAAACCATTCGGAAGAGGAATAGTCTTTTGGAATTTATAAGGAAACTCCAGACATGATCATGTTCAAGGAGACTCTGGAACAGCCTATGGACTGCCATGCTGATGCTACGGTGTGTTCAGGGACCAACTGTTTGGTTCCTGAAAGTAACTCTAACGCCGTCCTTAGCCTGGTCCTCAGCACCGTGCTGACCGTCCTGTTGGCCTTTGTCATGTTCTCCATGGGCTGCACGGTAGAGCTCCACAAGCTCCTGGGTCACCTGCGCCGTCCCTGGGGCATCTTCATCGGCTTTCTGTGTCAGTTCGGCATCATGCCATTCACAGGCTTTGCCCTATCACTGGCCTTCAATGTGCTGCCGGTGCAGGCTGTGGTGATCATCATTATGGGCTGCTGTCCCGGAGGATCAGGCTCCAACATCATCTGCTACTATCTGGATGGAGACATGGACCTCAGGTGAGTTAACATATAAGACGGCAGTTTCATTTCAAGACTTTGTGGGACAACATGTGTTGATCCCGACCTTTCCTTTACTGCAGTGCATAGCCCTCTTCTATAGAGACTTCCTGAACTGATACAAGTTATGTAAAAAATAAAAATAAAAAATTCATGAGCTTTGAATGAATGTTACAGTGAAAACAAAAGATATGTTCATTGGTGTTAAGCTGTCTTTGTGAAGTAAGATCATTAAAATGTCAGCATCAAATCTACTTAAAAAAAGAAGGGCTCAAAAGTCAGTAACAGAAACTGACAGTTGACAAAGGTATCCACTATAATTATTTTTGAAAGTGGTTCTTGGTGGACACACAGCAGTTAGCATTCCTGTGTCGCAGGAAGGTTACCTTTCTGTGTAGTGAAGTCTGGATGTACAGTATTTCTTGCCTGGAAATTCCAGACTCACCGCTGTACCAGCGGATGAGTCTGGTCGCCTTAGAATCAATTCGATTTCTAGGGCGGAGCAAACCCGAATTAACGGACAGCAGAGTTAGCCAATCAGAAAATGGCGGACGTGACGTTAACAAAGCTACAAGAAAGTGAGAAAGTAAACAAACAGAGTAGAGAAGCCACGAGGGAGGAACGAGGGAGTTATTTCAACATTACCGTACCATACCGCTGAATGAAACAAACTCTTGGCTCCTCGGTGCACCATCTTGATTGTTGTCGGTGAGGAGACGCGTACGAGTGACGCTGCTCGCGAAGAACATGTGACTTAAATAAACCAATCAAATTGCACGGTACGGTTTGGATTTGAGTAAACCACTGCGGACGGCGTGGTGACCAGACTGATATTTCTCTGTAGAATAACACAGAGACATATCAGTCTGGATTTTCCAGGCAACAGTATTTCATGTGTTCTGTGGTTTACTGCAGTTCCTACAATCTAGGGATGAAAGTATGTATTTATGTATACCAGTAAATAAATGGTAGAGCACATCATTACCATTCAGAGTAGGACTCTATTGTTAAAACGTACTTTCCTAACTGATTTATTAAGAGGGCAAGCAGTAGAAAAATGAAATGGTTCTTGGCTATTCATGATATGTCATTGTGATTCTAGTAAAATGACTTAACGGTCTACGTGTTAACATTTCAGTTTCTGTCTGTTTCAGTATCAGTATGACAGCCTGCTCCTCGATCATGGCCTTAGGCATGATGCCTCTCTGTCTTCTTATCTACACAAGCCTCTGGGTGTCCCCTGAAACCATCCAGATCCCATTCGACAGTATTGGTTAGTAGACAATTGAGTGAAACTTTCAGATGAGGTTGCTATTGTGCACGATCTCTAACACATTTTTCTTTAGGGATCACTCTCGTGGCTCTCCTTGTCCCCATTGCTTTTGGAATGTATGTGAAACGTAGATGGCCACTTCAGGCCAAAAAGATCCTCAAGGTAAGAATAATTTATTTCTATCCTTTTCATTTTTAACTTGCCTTTAAATGCTTCAGTATTGTTTTGTGTAGTTTGGCTCCATCTCTGGATTTGCTCTGATTGTAATCATTGCCGTGGTGGGAGGACTCCTGTATCAGTCTTCATGGGACATCCATCCTTCACTCTGGATCATTGGGACCATTTACCCCTTTATTGGCTCTGGTCTGGGGTTTCTCTTGGCTCGTTTTGTTGGGCAACCCTGGTACAGGTGAGACCTAAAACTATGCATTACACTGAAAGCATGTCTGAAGAAAAGTATATTTTTTTATATTGTGTTCCGCTGCCTTGGCTCTCTTTAGATGTCGCACAATTGGGTTGGAGACCGGCTTTCAGAACTCCCAGCTCTGCAGCACCATCATCCAGCTGTCATTCTCTGCTGCTGAGCTGGAGGTCATGTTCACCTTCCCCCTCATCTACAGCATCTTCCAGCTGGCCGCAGCCATTTTAGTTGTGGGAAGTAAGTACAAGTACTTTAGTATACAGCCATGCAGTTTAAAATTAGACAGGCCAGTCATGAAGATAAAAGCGTGATGAAGGTGTGATACATTTAAAATATGTTCTTCTTTGCAGGTTACCAATTGTACAAAAGGAAATGTGGTGGTGGTCCATCTGAGAAGGACAGTGAGGGTTCTCTGGAAGACAGAGATACCAAAAAACAAAAGGACTTGGCTTTGGAGAATGGTGGCTTTGAGCCCAACGAGAACAGTCATGAGAAGAGTAAAGACTATGATAAATACACCCAGCTGTGAGATTACCTTTAACATTTAAATCACAGACTGAATTCACAGTGGCTCTAAGCCACACACTGCCCCCTGCTGACCACTGGGAGGTACTGACCACCTGATGACACAATTTTCACCATAGGCTCCTGGCCACCTGCTGTATTCATTTATTGTTCCAATATTTGAAACATATGTTTCTGTTTGGGTTACACTTCTACTATTGTCCTCATAGGGGAAATATTCTGTGTCTGTGAGCCACAGGAGCAATCTGTTATGTTTCTGTGTTTGTGCCACATTGCTTCCTAATATGAAGCAACACTTAAACATAAGTGTTTTGATACGTGACAAAAGTTGCTTTTATATATCAACAGGTTTGTGATCGTAGTACAGTGCAGAAATTCTAAAAGAAAATTTGTCATATTTATGTTTTTTTTTAGTGTAGCATTTGAAAAACTCATGAAAGTTATTTATTTGATCTGTAATCTATAGTTTTAGATAAGCAGTTTTGTATCAGCTTTTTACAGGCAATCACCATGCTTTTATTCATTTTTTGTTAACATGCAACTGTTTAAATAGTATGTTTCTTGTCTAATGCTATGTTATTGTATGTAACTATGAATGTTGTTTATATGACAAACTCCTTTACATTCAATAAACAGTAATAATATATTTAAAGCTATTGTGTCAATTTCTTTTATGAATTCATAATAATATCATTTTAGAAAGCAGGCCATTGAACAAAAAGAGCACTCAGAATAGTCCATAATGTTGGTTAATATAATCACACCAACTCACTGTTTTTAAAATCTCACTTCCTAAAATTGTATAACTTTGTGGAATACCAAACTATCAGTAATAAAGTCATAATCATATTAATATAACAGAGTTACCTTCAAGAAATCAACCTACTACAAGCGAGTATTTTTGCTTTAGAATCAGAGAAAGGACTTCATGACACGCTCCCTCTGACATCGAGTAGTAAGAAGTCAAAATTTACAACCTGGAAAAAGGGCACTTATAAAAATACTACAGTTTATTTCAATCTAAATGACACTGTGTCTTTTCCTAAACTATCAAAAGTGGGAATTGACCAAAACACTGAAAACTGGCCTAGACTTGGTGCCAAGCCAAAGAGGCACCAAACGCTAAAGGAGAATGCTGGCAACAAGGCAATCATGACCCAACCTACAGCTAAAATATAGCTAACAAACAGATTTCAACCACTGTCAGAGTTAAATATGAATGTGAACTCTGCTGTGCCTGACAAACAGACAGAAAACTGTATGGTACAAGACAAGAGCCATGATGTTGGAAGAAAAAATCAGAAAGACAGAGAGAGTAAATCTATGCCAACAGTTAAGGACAGAGATATCCTGCTGCTGGGAGACGGTGCTATCAGTGACATAAACAACAGTAGGATTGTTACATGCAGCTACCCAAGCGCCACGGTCACGGATATAACAGCACTCCTCCCCCAGGTCATATCCAAACATCAGGGAGTCAAACAGCTGATCCTGCACGTGGGTGCTGTCGACATCAGGAAGGGAGAATCAGAAGTTTTAAAAAAGGACTTCACTATACTTTTTGGGAAACTTGATAAAGTGGTAGTCCAGTCATTTATCAGTGGACCTCTCCTGAACATCGGCAGGAGGATGAATAAATTCAGTCGGCTGCTTCAACTGAACACTTGGCAGTCCGGGGTCTGTGAGTCCAGATGAGTGCACTTCATTGGCAACGGGAGGACCTGTTTTAAGAAAAGGGCCCACACCTGTGCAGAGGTGGAGTGAGACGACTGACGGATAACCTCCTCCACGCTCTGAGGCATCAGAATGGGCCTGGACGGGGTCCTACGCAGCCACTGAGAGAAGAGAGGAATGACAGAAGCGCTCCTGCCTCTCCAGCCATGGACACAGCAAGGGTTTCGGCTCCAGCAGCACCTCTGTCACCTCCATCGGTGCCCTCACCACAGCCCTGGGCCCCACCTGCTACATCCACACCCTCTGCAGACTCTTCACTTTCCATCCTATCACCAGCTTCACCAATGGCTTTCCCAACCACCTTGAAAGCTTGGTGAAATCAGGAATTAAAATGGTACCCCTTACTCCAAACATGGCAAGATCACGGGTACTATCATCAACAGTGCTGAATTCTACCCCCCACCAAACACTACCCCCTGTGCTCCCCAGGAGCTCCACCTCTCCTGCTCCATCCACCAAAACACCACCAGCTCCACCCCCACGACCAACATTTAGAGTTGTTACCCCTAAATCCACCCCTGTCAGACCCCCCCGACCAAAGATCCTGACTAAGATCAACACTATCAGCAACTAGGACACCCAGGGACTCTGCTGTTCCAGGACTTTTAGTCATGATAAAGAACTTATCAACCCGAGGCCCTGGGAGAGCGCTTTCTCCCATAGCACTAGAGCTACTGTCAAATGTCATCGATTAGATAAGAGAGGGACAGTTAGACTGTCCAATCAGAGAAATCTAATTCAAGTTCCTTGTAAGCAGATAATGTCAGGTTCTACTCAGACAGATCTGAAACTTGCAGTGCTCAATGTCAGATCTTTATGCAACAAATCATTTTTAATCAATAATTTTATCTCCTCTTATAACCTGGATTTTATGTTTTTAACAGAGACATGGTTAGACAGCAAGACGGGTAAAACTGTTCTTATTGAATCCATTCCACCTAACTTCACTTTTATATCAGAAACACAGGAAAACAAAAAGGGAGGTGGTGTGTGTGCCTTACTTAACGATGATGTAGTTACCCACAGGCTGTCATTTGGGGTGTTTCCATCATTTGAGTATGTATCTTTGAAAAAAGGAGCTAAAAGTTTCTCCATCCATAATCTTTATAGTCATATACAAGCCACCGCAACACTGTCAGAGTTTTATTGATGATTTTACTCAGATGCTTTCAGTTGTCTGCACAGACTTTGACTGTATAGTCATTACAGGTGATTTTAATGTACATGTGGATAACGCCTGTGACAGAAATGCTAAAGAACTTTGTGCTGTCTTTGAAACCTTTGGCCTTACTCAGCAGTGAGCCCACCCACACCAGAGGCCACACTCTGGACCTGCTTATTACTAAAGGTGTTCATATTTCAAATGTTACTGTGGCTAATGTTGCTTTATCTGATCATTTTTGTGTCTTCTTTGACCTGTCTGTTATTCCCAAACCAGCTGCTGGTCTTGCAGTTGTCCAGAGGAGACACATAAATGATAACACGGGGTCTCTGTTTATGGAAATATATAGGTTTGAAAATACCTCATGTTATAATGTTGATCAGTTGTTGGACTCCTATACTTCTAGTGTTCTTAAGGTTCTGGACACCATTGCACCTATTAAGGTTAAAATGGTTAGAAATAGGCAGAAGGCGCCATGGAGAAATGCGGACTCACGAAAATGGCGCAAGTCAAAGCTCCAGGGTCATTATGACATATACAGAAAAATGTTAAATGTTTTCAATCAAATTCTGCGTAGAACAAGGGAAAGGTATTTTTCTGAAATCATTACAAACTGCAGTAACAACTTACGTGTCCTGTTTGCTACAGTAAACAGGTTAACAAACCCCCCAGCTCCATTGCCTTCAGAACTCATTTCCATATCTAAGTGCAATGAGTTTGCAAGATTTTTTAATGACAAGGTTCAGAGTATTAAACATGCTATAAACTCCACAACACAGATAACAACCCTGCAGCTGTCCAGACTCAGAGCTGACACACTTCACCCCTGTCACTGACAAAACAGTCCAAGAGATCATCTCCAGTCTGAGTTCATCCACACGCTGCCTTGATGTGTTACCCACTAGATTTCTAAAATCTGTGCTGAGCAGTTTGTTACCTCAACTTTCTCATTTAGTTAGGATCTCACTGCAGTCTGGAACATTTCCAAGGGCCTTGAAAACTGCTGTCATCAAGCCTCTCCTAAAGAAGAGCAGTCTTGATGCCACAGTACTGAACAACTATCGGCCCATATCAAACCTGCCGTTTTTAGGTAAAGTCCTTGAGAAAGTTGTATACCAACAACTTACTGACTTTCTTCTGCGGAACAACTGCTTTGATGATTTTCAGTCAGGTTTTAGGCCCCATCACAGCACTGAGACTGCTCTTATCAAGGTGACTAATGACATCCGCCTGAACACCGACACAGGCAAAGTCTCTGTCTTAGTTCTGCTGGATCTGAGTGCTGCTTTTGATACAGTTGACCATGTGATCCTGTTACAAAGAGGACTGGGTTGGCATTTCTGGTACTGCCCTTCAATGGTGTAAGTCCTATCTTGAAGCCAGGAAGTACTTTGTTGAACTTGGTAACTGACCAGACCAAATGGCCCTGACCTGTGGGGTGCCCCAGGGGTCCATCCTGGGACCTCTTTTGTTCAATCTTTACATGCTCCCTTGAGGCCAATTAATAACATATCCTACCACAATTATACAGACGACACTCAGATTAACATCTCACTGACAGCAGGTGAATATGGATGTGTGGATTCACTCTGTCACTGCATCCAACAGATCAATGAGTGGATGAAAAACAACTTTCTCCATCTAAACACAGACAAGACTGAAATAATCATCTTTGGCCCACAGAAACAAAGACAAGGTGTCTGTAGTCACTTCGAGTCTCTTTCACTAAAACCTACAAGTCAGGTTAGAAATCTTGGGGTAATCATGGACTCTGACTTGAACTTCAGCAGTCACATTAAATCTATAACATCATCAGCAAAAACATTGCCAGAATCAAAGGTATACTGTCTAAACCAGACCTAGAGAGACTTATTCATGTGTTTATCTCCAGCAGGTTAGACTACTGTAACGGTCTGCTCACTGGACTCACTAAACCAGCTGTGAGACAGCTGCAGGACGTCCAGAACGCTGCTGCTCATGCCCTGACTAAATCCAGGAAGTACGACCATATTAGTCCTGTCCTCAGGTCTCTGCACTTGGCTTCCTGTTGCTCAGAGAATAGACTTTAAAACAGCTCTGCTTGTGTACAAGTCTCTCCATGGCTTAGCACCAACGTACATCTCTGACCTGTTGGTCCCATATGAACCATCTCAGACTCTGAGAACCTCAGGGACAGGTCTTCTGCTGGTGCCCAGAGTCAGGACTAAACTCGGTGAAGCAGTGTTTCAGTTTTATGCAGCTAAACTCTGGAACAGTCTTCCTGACGATGTTAGACAGGCCTCTACTCTGACAATGTTCAAGTCCAGACTTAAAACTGTTCTTTTTAGCTGTGCATATGCCAACTGAAAGTGTTTTATCTGCACTCTTTTCTTTTAATTTAATTTTAAATTGATTCTTAATTATACTCTTTAAACTTGATTTTATTGTTTTAATTGTGTTTTGTACTTTTAAATTTGCCTTTTTTTTTAAAGCACTTTGAATTGCTCTGTGTATGAATTGTGCTATATATATATATATATATATATATATATATATATATATATATATATATATATATATATATATATGGATGGTAGAATGGAATGTATAGTGTATATAAATGTATATATGTATATTTGTATTACATAGTTAATAGCATAAATAATTTAATTTATTTGAAAACTTTAGTTATCCAGTAAATGTTTTGTTATGTCCAGGATGGGGCTAGGAGCAAATAAACAGATGCTTCATCCTACTTCTTTTCAGACGTGGCTTTACTGTTTATTTTGATTATACTTTATATGTAATCTTTTTTGGAGGGGTAGGGGGTTAAGGATCAGTAAGTGTTAGGGAATTTAGAGTTGTCCTGTAGTTGTAAAGGAGGGGGTGGAGACTCTGGATGTCTGAGGCAGGAGAAGTTGATTTACCATCAGTGCGGGGCCCGGAGACAGTGATCACTCAACACATTGTGCTAGTATTGACCTTTCAAATCTGGCTATGCTTCCAAGAGGGACAGATTATAAAACTGTTGCTAACAAAAGCTTCTGTATGTGGGACAGAGATAGCTTCTCAAAGGGAACATAAAAAGTTCAAGGTGTAGGCCACAACTTTGGATAATTTAGTGATACTGACTGACAGCCCTGCAACTAGCTGGCCCCTGCCCAGGGTGTACCCACCCTAAAGCCCAAAGTACTGGGATTGGCTCCAGTCACCCACAAGCCCTAACGGGATTATTGAGGAAAAAACTATTCATAAATACTATGAACCACCACACAGACATTTCTCTGAATGCATATCTTCACTGCACATCTAACTGATTCCTTTTAAATCATAAAAAATGCAACTTTGTTTGCTATTTTTGTCTTGGTCAAAGTCTAACCTGTGACAGTAAAACACATTCACAGTCATGCTGTGATTTTTTTTTTTATGACACGAAGGTTGCATACACATACTGTATATATGTCAGCCAGCACGCAACAGACAACTTAAAAGCAGTTACATGTGCCTGTACCGGACCGCTGATAGCCATTTGGGTGCCCTAAGCAGAACTGCTTTGTGATGTCTCCAAAACACATTCTATTTACCCGAGCAGTTCTCTTCCAACTAGACATAGAAAGACACTGAAATAGGAAATACAAATTATATACCTATTTAAAATGTTTAGTGTCAGTGTTCAGTTCATGGGGCACATATAAAACAGACTACTGGGCGAATGCACCTCAGCCCCAGCTCAGTGTCCCCCTTTACCAATATTTGACCATTATTATCAGTTTAACAGATTTGGCCCAGGGGCGACAGTGGGTTACGTGTTTGCCCACTAACTAAAAAGGTTGGTGGTTTGAACCTACTGTTGCTGTATCCCTGGGCAAGACACTCCACCTGCATTGCCTATTCCAGTCACAGTATGTGGCTGGTTACGACAGAAAGGTCATCCGGCATTAAAACCTCCAAAATCACTGTGTGACTGGTCCACTGTGGTGACCCCTAGGGAAAATGCATTAAATTATTATACATCTAGATAGGCTTGTGAGATACTGTGCTTAGTCTGGTAGTTATTATTACTTTACTAATACTAGTAATTAAAGAGGCTATTTCATAACTTTTATCATATTTTTATGATAAAAAAAAAGTCATCAGTTGTATGGCATTATCTAAAAGGTGATACTATGTCCTTTTCATTGTTTTACTGCTTGAGGTGACAACCACCATTGTCCTGTTTTGTCCCGTTTTGAAGAAAGTTCAACACAAGTAGTTTTTGCAAACCAACAAATGGTGCTGAAGCAGAGCTTAAATCAACAGCTTCATTCTTGCAGTGGCCCCTCCTCCTCAGGCCCCAGTTGCTTTCAGGGACTGTGGGAAACCTCAGGATCAGCATCTAAATTGAAGGCTAAAACATAAAAGGAAAAAAAAGGCTTTGTTTATCTTGTAACACCCAAATTTACATTTAATTAGGTAGCAAGAATACATGACAAATACATTAGAAATTTAAATATATTTTGTAGAGTTATCCACATTTATAATGATCATTAATTTGAATTATGTTTTAATTAATACAAATAAACAAAACCTATTCCCATCAATAAAACAGCTATAACACTATTAACAATACCTAATGAGGTGACATATTTTTTTCCTATTTTTTTAATTTAATGCAAGTAAATTTTCCATTGCTTGTAGATTTGAGTTGGAGTTAAAGCCTTGAAATAAGTTTTACATTTCTGCATTATAGAAATGTAAGGTATTGTAAATGAAAGAAACCTATGTGGTAGCTGGACGCCACACCATTGAGTGGTACCAGCAGGAGTTTCCTGGATATTTCCTTTTGGAATGAGAAAACCAACCCAGTTTAGCCCCTTCCTCTAAGAAGAAGCATAAACACTTTTTCAAATTTTCAGTACTAGGCCTACAGTCTGAAAATATCTCACTAATAATTTATATAAGATACATTTAGATGTAAATCAGATAGAGACAAGTAAATGACATGGAGCAAAAATGGATAGAAAAATTTGTTTCTAGATGATATGACCAGTGCATGTTATTACAAAATCTATTATTATAGCCCATTATTTTTTACATTTTTGCTGATACACAATTTTTTTTACAAGATTACAAGAGGTTGTTGTATATTTTTTTCACATTTTTACACAATAAAGTTTAACAGTATATACAGATATTTAATTATCATTAATTATTTAAGTGTTTTTACGTTTTAAGCAACTAAAAAATGCTACATGTTTACAATAATTACAGCAACAAAGACATTTACCTTGTAGTAGCTTTAATCACTTTCATGAAAAAAATGGATTTCCCAGTTATCGTCATGTATTATCTTGAGAGAAAAAAATCTTGTTCTTGAACTAAAAGCATATTGTAATTATTATATTATGATAACTTTATAACAATACAGATCAAAATTGTTTTTACTAACTTTAACAGCAATAGAGATGTTATGAAATGACAGTAGAGCAATGAATCTGCCTCGTGAGTGGTCACAAACATTGAAATATCATAGAGTAGCATTAGTCACAGCGGAATAAAAAAGTAGCGGTGTCCAAACTTTGACCCAGGGGCCAAATGCGGCCCTCAGACCATTCTCAACTGGCACAAATTGGCTCCGATACTTTCTAATACTTCTACTTTATGGTAAAAACATTCACATTTGTGTGAGATGGACCTGCATTAAGGAAGAAAAAAATGTAAATTAGTGACTGATGGGGCTTTAAATGTTTTAGTCATAATATGTGCCAGCACCAAGCCCAGATAAATGACCCGTGAAGATAAGAAAGTAGCTAAATGAGACTTTCTTTTATGTGAGACAAACTGCATAATCTCTAGTGAGTGGCCCTCCTCCTCATATTTTTCAGTTAATGGCCCTCAATGTAAAAAGTTTGGACACTCCTGCTATAGGCTGTACACTTCCATAGGCTAACTAATATTATTTAGTTTATTTTTAAAAACAGAACAGAAAAAGAACCAGCCATATTAAAATTGTTATAGTGTTACACATTGCTTTACTAAACTAAGTTTCATTTTAAACTGGGCAAAGCAACTGTTCTCAGAGTGGGAATTTTCATGCATTTGTACTTTACTTGAGTAAATTTTACAAGGGGGTACTTTTACTTTTACTGCACTACATTTAAGAATTGGTTTAAAGCACAATGTATTTTGAGTTTTTGTTTAAAATCATGTGTTTTTGTCATGACCTTATTGTAGACACACAGTACTTAAATATAAAAGACGCAGTAAAGTAGTACTCCTTTAGAAACATCAGAATAATAAAGACAGAAGACCTCAGCGACAAATTCAGTCTCTTCTATTGCACCAGTTTGGAAATTTCATCTGAAATCAGCACAAACTCTTCAGCAAAATTTCTATATTTAACACAAAAATTAGTTGTTGAGTCTGTGCGAAATACTTTTACTTTTTTACTTGCATGTGCATTTAAAGGTGAGTACTTTTATACTTAATCACTACTTAAGGTGATACTTTTACTTGAGTGAATACTTGCTCATTTATCTGTACTTTTACTTAACTTCTTCCACCACTGTTCTTGACTTTAAACGTACTTTAAATCTAGGTGTCCAGTTTTAGGCTCCTTGTCTCATGTTCCAGAGCATATCTGTAAAAACACTCATGTGTCCCAGTTTTTAACAAACCATGCCCCAGTTGTCCCCATTTTAAACAATAGAATAGCATAGAAAACCTGAAATCATTAATCTAAAGACTTGTGTCAAAATATTTATTTACCACGCCCTAAGTTTTATCAATAAATATCTGCTATATTTATGACCTGAGCCCCATTGTCATGAACTGAGCTTTTTTGTCACTTGGTGAGTTCAAATGACTTGTGGAAAAAAAAAAAGTTTCCCAGTTTTTGAGTCTGGTCACCCTATTTAATTCAAAACAGACCTTTACTAAACACAAATTAGCACAATTTAAGTATAAAGTAAACCTTTTTTGATGTAGACCACGTTCACTTTTGTTTTGCTTGCTTTATTGTCTTGTTATCCACGCCTAGTGTTGACCTTTGGTAATTGTAGTTCTTTTAAATCTTTAAAATCCCATTTGTGCTCTAATCGTCATCATCACGGCTACGAAGCCACAACGTGAAGCTTTTACACTGCCTTCGAGAGGTCCGTAAACGCCTCACAAAACGTTCTTTTTTTTTTTCCTCCCACAGAGAAAATACAACAAGCTGAGCCGAGGAGGAGCGGCCATCAGCTTCCCGTAAGTTAACGATTTAACTACCAAAAAGTTATTTAACACTTTATTTTAGAATGAAACTGTACGACGAAGCTAACATACGCGCTGTTTTTAGCTTAGGTTTTGGACACGGCCACACTTTACGTCGAAGAACGTTTACTCTTTCATTTCCTCTAACGTTACTTCAGACCATTACCGTTAGCTTCAACTGGAGGAGTTTGTGGTTGACTTGAGCTGCCGCTTCCCGACTAAAAAACAAGTACTCTTAAAGTATTTCAGTGTACTTGTCTTGCTTCGACAAGTTACCTAAAAGTTGTATTTTTACAGCTTTCGTTTATGTGCGTGCCATTTTTGTCCCGCGAGCGTCTGATGTTGTGATTGTGTAATTAACTTATTACACTTTACTCTGACTTGTTATCTTGAGTTTGTGGTACAGCAGATTTTTAGATGCAAAAACTGGGACACACATTTTTTCACTAACCACGGTGCATTTGATCTCACCAAGTGACAAATAGCTTCCAAAATACATATTATTTTTTGTTATGTTATTAAAGTACATGATGCTAGGGATGTCACTTTAGAATTTTAATGGCCTTTTATTAATAAAAATAATGACATCATAAATCATTTTTGTGACAGAAGTCTTTTGATAAATGTGTTTTTAGTTTCCTATGCTTTTCTTTTAGTTAAACTAGGGACATCTGGGGCATGGTTTGTTTAAAACTGGGACATATGAGTGCTTTTACAGACATGTCTTGGGACATGGGACAAGGAGCCTAACACTGGGACTGTCCTGGTTAAATGGGGACATCTGGTCACCCTAGGGCAGGGCTACAGAGGTCGGGATCATGACGTCACATTGATGTTCAAACAAGATATTTTCAATAGTAATACAATGGAGCAGTTAAGGATGAAAATTACTCGAATTAACGTTCACACAAAAGTATTCTGATACTTTAATGTGTGATAAATATTCACCAAGTATGGAGGACCGTGAGCACCACGCGAAAAGGAATAATGCTTTTATTAAAAGAGTTTTTAAAAGAGCCTTTAATAAAAGGATTACTAAATACTTTTATTAAAAGAGTTTTTAAAAGAGCATTTAATAAATGGATTACTAAATGCTTTTATTGAAAGAGTGTTTAAAAGAGCATTTAACAATTTGAATTACTAAATGCTTTTATTAAATGAGTTTTAAAAGAGGATTTAATAAATGGATTACTAAATGCTTTTAATAAAAGAAGGATTAATAGCGTTATTCATTAATCCATTTAGGAAACCGATTTCTAAATGTATTTACAAAACCTTTTCGGAAAAGCATTTGCAAAACGTATTAGCTTCTCCGATTAGCTTCTCCTTTTAGCTTTTCCGTGGTGTTCCTGATCCTCCTGGCTAAAGTTAAATAAAATAAAAAGAAAAGCGATGTAACGAGCTCTGTGATTGGTCAGAGCTACGGTCCTCCAAGAGTGTCAAAGCAGTTAAAAGAGTTGTTTCAAGGATCGTTTGTTTACTTTTTTATGCTGCTGTTACTAATGCTTTTCTGTAGTATTTTGCTGTGTGTGACCACTTGCGAGGCAGATTGATTGCTCAGCAATTATTTGTGACATAGGTTCCTGATCTCTATTCAACAGAATTTTCCCATGGGCCAAATTGTTGTAAGGTTATTGCCCTGTGGGCCGGTCATTTCCCTGTACTGCTGGCTTTAGGGCCACAAAGTGTCAGAAATTGCTGTATGTACAGTTTAGTGGCTGTTACATGATTGATTTATTATGTGTGTGTACAAGGGCCGATTCAGTTCCCCGGGCCACCTGTTGAATACCCCTGCCCCAGGTTGTCATCATACAACCTTGACATATGTTTAGGTACCCAAAACATTATTGTAATGCTTTTTGGTGACTTATTAAAAGTAAATTATAGGTGATTGATGACAAAAGAAGCATAAGCGTGGATCTGAGGGGGAGCAGAGGGGCACTAACCCCATTGCGGTTAGTGGTGCCCCCTCATTGTTTTGATCATAGGACTACAGCAACTTCAGGTGATCGTTATAAAATAAAAGCAAATGTGTTATGCCACATTTCCTCACATATACATTTTTTTAAGTTATAAAATGTTATGCCACACTTTTGTTTCCCTCTTTTTTTAGCAGCAGATTTTAAAACCTAGTAAGTAATATTAAAGATACTGTACGAAGCATGTGCTTTTACAGGTTTGAAAACAGTACTACAGTCTAAATCAAAACAGTGGTCTCTTTTCTGATTGGACGATTGGCAATTCAGTTTTAAAACCAAAACAAAAAATGTAAACAAAAACAACTTGCCCATAATGTAAAACATATTTTAAATTGTTAATAACTCAATTGTACCTTTGTTATCAGTAAAACTAATATTTGATTTAAACATGTTTATATCTTGGCACACATGTGGGTAATTTGTATGAAATATAAAAAACATATACATGCTCATAACACCTTTATAAAAAATGTATACAAGGCCAATGTGATGTGTGCTTAATTAATGGGAAACTAAGCAAGCAATATCCATCCCTCCAAACAACAGGCTAGCTGCATATGTTATTTCACTAAAAAGTAAACATAGACTAGTTTGCAACTGCAGAAATCTATAAAATGGTTTCAGAATTAAAACCAAAGCTTGAACCATGCCATAAAACTAAATTTTGTTGAATCATCATGTAAATGTCCTGTTCTGTTTGTTTGTGACTTTTGTTAGCTATAGTCAATAATTCCTCGTCAACCAATGAGACCAAAGCATAGATGAAGTATTAAAAGTCCTATATTATGCTTTTCAGGCTTTTTGAAATACTTTTGGATACCTTTGCATTAACATTTCATATTTTATAACTTAAAATAATGTATATGTGAGGAAAACCCTTCTTTTTGGGAGCTGTTACTTTCACTCTGCAGAGAATGCTTGGATTGGGTGTCCGTCACCCCTCCCAAATATATTTCAATACTGAAATGTGAAAGTGGATTACTGGAGATAGACTTTATTGTCAGACTGGTTTTCTAAGTCTGTGGTGTCAAATTCATTTTTACACTGTGCCAAACTGTTTATTGTAAATCACAAAGAGGACCAAAAATGTTGCCAAATATCCTGTTGAAGAATGGGAGCCAGCTAAACCCCAAGTTTGTAAGTAAAGACAGCAACTAATAATATTAAAAAGGTAGCAAAATTGATTTGTGAGAATTGTAATTTTTTAGTTCTGACCTGTCGGGAAGTAGTCTCTAGTGTGGTGCTGCATCGGTTTCTGGGTTCAACGTGTTTTGTGTTCAGACTTCAGAGATGGTATTCTTCATGTGGTTTTTAATTAGTTTTTAATAGCTATTTGTGTTGCCTTTCCATCATCATTCATCAGTCATTTCCAACCAGTTTGGCTAAGGATGCTGCTAACATGGCAAGTAACATAATTAAGTTTCTTTGCCCCATATTCTCTGCTGGATTGGCTGGTAGACTTGCCCATATCAAATATAAAAAGCACCAAGCTTATCACCAAGGTCAACTTTAAACTTATTTGCAGTTCAACGTGGAATAAAATTTTTGGCACAGCCTTAAGTCTGGCTTTTCACCTCGTACCTCCTCTAGCACGAGCACCTTGTGCACTGCTGCTGACTGGAGGCATTCACTTCAAACCATAGAGAAAAACAAGTGTATAAATAGAGTCTCTCTTAACTCTGTAAGTGGACTTAATTATTGTCAACTAAATATATATCCTTAGAGATAATGGAATTGAATAACAGCCAATTATTATAAAGCTGGCAAAATAAATAATTACACATTGCACCATAGGTCATTAGAGGTATCTTTGTTGATCTACCACTTAGCATTCCATTCTTTTGTAGACTCACTCATATCTTGGTTGTCTTGACTACGTGACCAGGAAAAATGCCAAGAGTGGTAGTAGTAGTAGTTGCACAACAGTTATTCTCAGTTTCTCAGAGATTGACTTCTTGAATTGAATTATTTAATGTGATACATTACTGGTTTATGGAGTATTCTGACTTATTATCTTTTTCAGTGACTTGATGAGACAGAGAGACTACAGCTTGGAGGTTAGAATAGAGGTGTATGTGGAACTGAGCGTTTTGAGGCACCAGAAAGGCAGCACCGGAGAATACATACTCAGACATGCATGACTGAAACAAAAAACAACTCCAGGTATGTTTTTGATAAGAACAACATTATAACATGATAGAAAGCTCAGAAAAGTCGATTTTGCAGTGGTTGCAGCAATAGCTAACTACCAATGAGCATCAATGAGATATAGTCAGTCTCTCCAGGATTTCGCAGGCAATTTTTGTGATTGTTGCGGGCTAAAATGCCTGATTTTGCGGGGGATTTTCTTAAAAGTTGCGCTAAAAGTTGCACATTTTTTTGTCTATAATTCACAGGTAAAAAGTACTAGAGGTGATAAAAATACAGTTACTTGAGCTTTTTTTTAATATTAGCTAGAACTATAAAAACTGACAAAATCTGTTTTCAAACATATGTGAGGTGGTAATAATCTAATTAAAAATACCTGTATTTGAACAGGCCAAGTGTACCTACTTTTGTAAGTGATAATGCTGTGTTATTAGGATATTTTTTGGGGTTACTATACTGCCGCTAATTCTGATTCTGTTCCACTCAGATCTTCTCTGGTGATTCCTGTTGTGTGCTGTAGAACACCCAGTCATTAAAAAGACAGAGGAAGTTTGCTGTGCTGTAGATTTTCAGGAAGGTTATTAGCCTACAACATTAACGTTTAAAGAACAATTGACCTCAAACTTCATTGTTGTCTAAATACGCTACCCATTAAACTTTTTAGGCAACTATATCACCATGGCAACGTAGACAGGCTTGTCCGAGTGACCCCTAACAAAACAAGAAAGTACCGCGTTCATCTCCTTCTTCAGTCCCATCAACACGCGCTGCTGCTGGTGAGCACCTGTGACCTTAGGCCTGTGCGCTCGACCTCCGCGCGATAGCTCCACTTGCTCCTCCATGCCACTCCGTGAGTACAACCTCCGTGCCACTCTGTTTATGAGTGCGCCCAAATTTGGCACCGCACCTCTGTACTTCGCGCTGCGCCTCTGTGTCACAGCTCTGTGCTGCTCTGTTTTTGATTGCGTCCGATCTTGGAGCCGCACCTCCTCGCCGCTCTGTCTATGAGTGCGCCGCACCTCTGCATTGCACCTCCACGCCGCTTTGTCTGTGGCTCAACCCGACCTCCAGCGCCCATTACTGGTGCGCTGCTGCTGAGAGAGAGAGAAGCTGCTCTGCTCAGAACAGGGGATGGCCCACAGACAGCGGTAAGGGCAGCAAAATGCAGTTTTTAAAGGAAAATCTTGCATGGTCGCACTGAATTTGCGCGGTTTGCTTGATTTTGCATTTCTAGTTGCAATTGCAATATCACAAAATCCTGGAGGGACTGTATAGTGCATAACTTCCTTGTTTTAAGTGAAAGCCACCTTATTACAAGGAAGCAAAATGAAAGAAAAAAACACTAAATTAAAACCTTTTCTCAAGCAGGAGTTAAGAATATGGTGAAGTGTCAATTTAAAATGCATTGATAATTAGTGCAGGAAAAGGGTAATGTTTAGCAGCTTTTAGAGGGCTCACGTCCGAAACATTGCAACAAGTTATGCAGTATTGAAAAAATGTTATACCTTAACTAAAATGTTGGATTGAACTAACTGTGTTGTTGTAGGGTGAATCCAGCCTTGCAAGAATAAGAGAATCCACCTGGTGTACCTGAAGTCTTAGGTCATGTGAGAAATATGTGGTGGAAAAAACAAGACTCAAGCCAAGCGAGGGGTCACACCGGAGTCAGCCGGACTCATGAGTTTTACCTCACCGCTTTACACCAAAATGTAGGGCAAGCTTCATAGAAAAAACTGCAACCATGCAGAAGCATGCAACAGCAAAAAATTGAGCAAAGTTGCATGCTTCTGCTTTTAAACTGTACTTAAAAATTAAGTATATATATCACAAGATAATAACACTTTCTTGGTAATATATTGCAATATAGTATTAGCTAACAATTAGTATTGTTTGTGTTGTCAGATTGTGTGTTTATGTTTGATCAACTGTTGTGAAGCTCTTTGAGGCGACTTTTGTTGTGATACTGGGCTATACAAATAAATCTGAATTGAATTGAATTGAATTAGCCACATTTGGTAGCTTCTTTTTCTTCACTTAGTTTCAATTCAGTTTTTATTCTGTTAAAATTTGGATGATTGCATTTATCACACTTCATTTTTTGCCAGTTAGCCTGAAGACAGAAATACATACAATACAACAATAGTTATGTCTGAAGCTTTGCCAAAGTCAGCAGATTACAGAGGCCATTCTTGTTCATGACTTCAGTGCTTTTTTTTTTTTTTTTTTTTAAACAGCAGTTGGCAATTATATCTGCTAGTCCCCCCTGAAATAAACCATAACAACTGCGCCTGTCCCGCTGAAACATAATGACTCATCCAGTCATGTGCTTCCACTGTCATTGTTCCCGGTCACAGCAGGTGGGAAGGTGAAGAGGATATCAGGTGTTGTGAGCTGATGAAAGATAAACCGCCATCCTGAAATCTAGTGAGCCCAACTGCAGTAGTGGAAAATATTATGTCATTTTGTGGTAGATCGATGGTGTTTGAGTCACCCCTTAATTGCAGTGGTCTGATCTATTATTAGCAACTTGTCTCTTGGATATTGTAAAGTGATATGGGAAAAAATGTGGATGCTATATTTATCAGCAGAGCTGGTAAGTTTGTCTGTAATGGAAAAAAACAAACACCTAAAGGTTCATGTGAACAATGTATTTGTTTACAGATGAAAGCTGAAGAAAACTCAACATATAAAGCTAGACAATGGAGCTTTTAGTTCTTCTATTTCATTTTTATTCCTGTCAGATGGACAAACTGAGCACTCCTGGAGGTGAATCACATTTAAGTTTTAAACACAATAAATTATGGTTTTGGGCATTTATGAATTTTTTTCTTTCATTTATCAAGCAAACTGGTGATTGCCATTGAGTTTCTTCATAGTCAGCATAATGGTTCAGCAAGGCTACCATAGTTGCTCAAATGCTGTTCACATCACATAGAAAATAGTAAGCTCTAGTTGCCACCAAAACAAAAATGTTGCATGTCTGAAACAGCAAAATATATCATATTATGTTGGTATATCAACACAGAAAACGTGTTGGCACAGTGGCAAAATGGTTAGCACTGTTGCGAGATTGCTTCTTGGACCAGGCAGATATGTGTGGAGCTTGCATGTTTTCTCCTGCCAGAATCTGTAGAAGGGTCCCCGGATGCTGTACTCAGTCACCCACTGCTATTGACTGGTTGCCCCAGAGGCTTTGAAGGATGAGTCAAATACAGTAAATTAAAGTAAATTAAATATCGCAATTCAAATTGTAATCTTAGAAATCAACAACTATGTGGGATTTGCATCATCTTTTGACTATAGTTTAAAGGCTAAACTATGTAACCCATCTTGAGAGTTGTAACCCTAACCCATAAATATAGACTTCTCTTCTTGTGTGTCTTTAAAGGTGACAAGGACCGATGAGTCAGACCAGTCCCTGTCTGTGGACACGGCTCCCTCAGAGCAGCCAGGCTCCATGTGAGCGCTACAAACACGCCTGCTGCAGCTACGACCAGTATGTGTACGTGCTGGGGGGCAGGGAGAGCACCTGCCGAAGGGACTTCTGGAGGTACAGTGTGGGTAAGTAACAGTCAAGGACATAACTTAAGTGTTTAACTATAAAAGCAAGGACTGTTCAGTGGTTTTTATTTTTTATTTTTTTATTCCAGCCAATGCGTACTCATAAAAATTTCTGCCTGGGTAAGATGTCCAGCTTGCAGTTTGTCTGTTCTGTTCTCTGACCTGCTTATGTGAGAGGTGCTTTTACTTTACAAGACAATGCCAACAAAATTACTTCACACAAGAACTGATGCTTTTGTTATAATAATAATAATAATAATACATCAGTTTTATATAGCACTTTTCACACAACTCAAAGACACTTTACAAGAAAACAAACATATTATGACTTAAATAATATAAAAATAGTTTATAAATAATAGTTTTAAACTGCAAAGCTACATTGCTACTAAATATGATGTAAACACGCTGAAAGGTGTTATGAGCTGTGTATATTTTTTATATTTCATAAAAAATTACCCACCTGTCCCAATATATGAGGTAAAAATGTTTAACCCTTTGGGCGGCAGGTTTTTTTTCTCTAAAATACAGTTTTTTGACATCAAATATTCAAAAGGCTGTTATTATTATTTAGAGCTAGAGTCTTACTGTAAATGAGAAAAATGTCAGTTATGAAGTTTATGAATGTAGTAATTATAGGCATCTAATCTGCATATATTTTTGCATATTGTGACGTCATTATCAGGCGGACGTGCTGAATTATGTTATTTTCACTAAATACAAGATGATAAACATGTTTAAACTTTTTTTTGTCTTTTTCTCCAATTAATAAATGAGTAGAAACCAGGTATATTCTAAACCAGTATTAGTAAACTATAACTTTAACCTCTAATGTCCCATAACTAGTAAAATGTGAGGAAAATTTGCATCTGCAAGTTTGTCATGGCCTGGCAGCAGGTTCATCAAACTGCTGTATCCACCCCTGATAAACTTCCTCCTGTCTCAGGTGATCCCAGCCTCATCAGTGCTTGTTGCTAGTCCTGTTCATACTCGCCACGCTGCTCCCACCGCGCCCTCGGCAACACCTGCCTCTCCCCACGCCTTTCTCTTCTCCCACCTATGCCTCTTCTGCGGGGAAAAGTGCGTGAATGAACGGGGCGTGCTTGGTGTACATTTATTTGACTCAAAACCGCACTGTTCCCGAGGTCACTAAGTACAGCGGCTGCGGAGACTCCGTGCTGTGCCGCCTCCATGGGAAAAAGTCACGGGACGAACTACAGCCCCGCGCGCACATCTTCACCTCACGTTCACTCTCAGGGTCAGAGTAACTAAGTGCACGCCTGCCTCTGTCACCTACAGTGGGCAGAGTGACGGAGAAACGCCGTGTGCAGGGACTGTGAGCATAGCTCGCGCGCCGCCACCAGGAAACCACTCTTCGCTCGCACTTTCACTTTCGCGCCTCTCTTCACCCTCTCTCGGTTCAAAAAGTAGATGTTCTCCCTCAGATTCAGAGTCTGCAGTTATCAAAGCTACTGCTTCATCAGTGCTGTACATTTTATTAGCTACTTTCACCTTTTCCTCTCTCAAAACTGTAGAGGAATCTACTCCACGGAGGCGCTCCGACGCGCCACTCCCCGTGAGACTCACTCACCTTTGAGCACGTCTTTTTCAAAGATTTTGAACGACAACATATAATTCTATTGGGCTAGAAACTAAGTCCTGGGTGTCTGACACCTAGAGGAAGGGAGTAGAAACAAAATTTAACATTTTAATAGGAAGTAGGGGCTGTTATTTTTAGCAACGTTGCTTGCCGCAATTCTGCGACTTTGGTGCTTAGAGGGTTAAGTCAAATATGAGTTTTACTGATAAACAATGGTACAGCTGATTTATTATCAATTAAAAATATGTTTTACATAATGGCTAAGTTGTTTTGGTTCTAAAACTGCATCGCCAATTGTCCAATCATGTTATAATGTTGTTTGCGCCACAAAAACATACCTAGAGTAGTATTTTGTTTCCTTCACACGTTTGTGTCATACTCTCTGCTGAAGCCTTTTGCTTTTCAAGAGCTGGAAACATTCAGTATCATGGCTATAGGTAGACACATGAAACCAGTACTCCTGTGCGTTTCTAATGCCCTTACACTGTCATCGGACTTGTTCTAATTTCAACACTTAAATTGCTGTCACTATGAAGCAGTCAGCTCATTTATCTATCTGTTAGTGCCATCTTGCCGCTAGCTGTGCTAGTTAGCCATGCTATGCTGATTATGTTTCAATTCAACAGCCCGTCAGATCAGTGTATGTTTTTTAGACCACAATACATTTAAAGAGACCAGCCCAGGTGGCTCTGATCCCATCCAACAAGTGGGAGGGTCTCAACCAACCTGTAGGTCACCCACCGTTGCCAGGGTGCATCAGACACCTAATCCTAGCCTTCTCTAGAAAGTCAAAGTACCCCCCCCACCACCACCACCACCAAAAAATGTTTCCCATACACATTATTTTAGGTTATAAAACGTGAAATACTAATGCAAAGGTGTCCAACGCTATTGCAAAAAGCCTAAAAAAAGTATTATATGACCAGTTTAAGGTAAGGTATACTTATAGTTCCTGTCAGTCCTACCTACTGATACTCATTATTAGATGTGTTGTTTTTTAGTGCGTAACGAGTGGACAGAACTGAACTGCACAAGTGAAGCTGCCCCAGAAGCCCTCGAGGAACATTCAATGGTGGCCCATGAGGTACAAACCTAAGAGAATTCATTACCACATGTATATATGTAGATAGATAGACAGATAGACAGACAGCGGACAGTCACATAAATAACCATAAGAATGTACTATCTCGTCTCTACTATATATCTTTAAAAAGTGATATGTTCAATCAGCCATGTCCTTTTTTAGGGCTTTTTGTACGTGTTCGGAGGCATGCTGGATTCTGCGTACACCAGTCTGAGATGTCCCCTCTGGGTGTTTGACATTAGTAAGTGAACATGGGGGTTTGTGCAATGTTAACACGTGACACGACTTGTTCACACTTGTCTGTCCCACTGCTTCTGGGAAAAAAATGCAGCTTACTTGCAAAACCTTTTTTGCAAGCACAATGGCCAGCCATGCAGTTCTCTTAAAATATTTGTTTCTATATTTTTCTCATTTTCAGCATTAAAGAAAAAAGTCAATAAATGCCTGTGTGCTGTCAGTAAGACAAAGAGAGATAATGCTTTATGTCAAAAGATAACGGTAATTGCCACAATTAAATGTAACCTAGCTATGTCAGAAAGGGGCCCTACCAATTTGCTACTAGTATGTTAAATGTCTGTGGCTTTGATCTATTGGCTGAGCTTAGGGGGCTTTAGGTCTGACTCGGCCAAGAACGCCTTGATTGTATGTAGTACTTCCAGCTTCTGCTTATTTTACCA
Source organism: Bostrychus sinensis (assembly GCA_020698575.1). Taxonomy (NCBI): domain Eukaryota; kingdom Metazoa; phylum Chordata; class Actinopteri; order Gobiiformes; family Eleotridae; genus Bostrychus; species Bostrychus sinensis. The sequence continues at coordinate 27,988,927 of CM036240.1, read as the reverse complement.
TAGAAGCTAATGTTAAAAAAAGCTTTTGGTTTAAGCAAAAAATTATAAAATAAAAAGTGTATACTTATATATCAACATATGAATGTGCATAGCCACATAAAGAATATTGAAGATTCTGAAAGGTGTTAGTCTGGCCAACCCAAATCCATCCATGCAATAAGTCGCTCTGTAAAACAGGTCTGAATCCCTTTCCTTTATATCTACTATCACTCAAAAGAGTGGTAGTAGATATAAAGGATACTGTAGTTTTATATATATATATATATATATATATATATATATAGTGTGTGTGTGTGTGTGTGTGTGTGTGTGTGTGTGTACATTTGGCTACAAGGATATAGTTTTCCCAGATTACTGAATTAAGGATTAAAAAAAAAAAAACTGTATTCTGCGATACGGCCAAAGATACTACTAACCCCAGGCACAAGGGGTCAGTAAAGAAAAAAATTATATTTTTACGTACAAGGGTTTTGTGGTTTAATGGATAGAGCATTTATCCCTGAACTAGAGGTTTCCCGGTTTACAGTTCTTCCTTTCTCTGAAATTGCGCACAGAGGCAGTTTAATTTGCATTGGTTGTTAGTGCTCTGGAAATCTAACTTGAGAACATGGAGACAAGACAGAATAGGAAAAAGTAGCTCTATAGTTACACCGAATAGCAGCTAGCGTTTCTTGTAGACCCTTATGTCTGACAGAAGTTTAAACTCTGCCCGTCATAAGAAACTATGTCTTAACCCTATTGTTGGCACAGTCAGTAGATATCTCTTAAACGCATGACCCTGTTGTTCTTCTAATGTGACCTTTTTTGTTTGATTCTTAGTTAAACAGAGGTGGGTGTACTGCCACGGAAAGTCACCACAGGTAAAAAAGACAACAAAAACAAAACAACCTTATTTTGCATTACACACATCTGACTCAAAGAAAGCATTTCCAGTAATTACTTTATTGCTGCCATTAGAAACACATGAAGAGACCATCAATAATAATAACATGCAATGTATTACAGTATGCAATTAGAAATGTTCACCCCCCCTCACCTCAAAAGACATTATAATGATGTGAATGAAAGATAATGAGAGTAAATGACAAAAAAACAATAAAAAAAATTTTATTGTTTAATTTTTTTTTTCTACAACAAAAGTTGAAATAGCTTTAAAGTTCAAATGAAAACTGTTATGTTTTTAACACACACCTATGGTAGTATTATTCAGCCTTTAGCTTCAGCAGCTTGTAGCGCATCTTTTAACTTATATAACAAACGATTTGGTAATTGCCAACAAGATTCTCAGACCTCTCGACTGGAATCTTTGCCCTTTCTTCACATACAAAATCCTCTAGCTCAGTGATGTTTGATGGCCTCTGTCCTACAACTGCCTTTTCTAAATCCCACCAAGGATTTTCTGAGACTGACTGAGACTGAGAACTCAAACTTTAGTGCATCTACAAGTCATACATTAAGTCCTGGATTAGACCTGGTTTTGGCTTGTTTTATTCTTTATTTCTTCTTCATTCTTAATTTAACCCTAGCTTCAAACTACTTTTGTCTGGATTCATTTTTGAATACTGAGGCAGATCAGGTTTTTCCAACACAAAGTTAGGCTTCCAGATGGATGGATGTGTGTTCCATAGCTCTCTAGGCAAAAGTGATGGAAACATAGAGGTCTGAGCTTGAGAACCTAGAGCAAAAGAAACAGATTGTGTTTGTCTGTAAATGTAGGCAGAAAGACCGTCCAACAGAAAGGGGCACAGTGCTGTGGTGATTGGATCAGCCATGTTGGTCTACGGAGGTTACGTTGACCTGAAAGGATCATCTCAGGAGTTCTGGAGTTTGGACCTGGGTAAGCACAATATAGTGTTTTATTGTCATGTAAAACTATATCATTTTATGGGCTTGTTAGATCAGTAACTTAGGTCTCCTTGGTGCTTGACAACTGTTTCAACAACAAACAGCATCATGGAAATTTAACATGCCATTTCCATTAGTTAAAATATAGAATAGTAAATAATTTTGTCTTCACTACCAGTTCACATCGCCCTAATAAAACGTAGTATGCCAAAAGGTGTTTTGGGGGGACATATAAAAAGCTCCTCTAGTTTTTTTGCATAACTGGAAACGCATTATAATATTGTTTTACTGCTAATTAATTCAGTAATCAGATCCCAATCTATAAAGCAAAACTATGCAACTTTGTTTGTTTCTTTGCTAATTTGGTCACGTTTTCTTCTCTTCGTACCCGTACAAAGGTCTCCTCTGCCTATTCAGATCAATTCAGTTTTACTTATATAGCCCAATAGCCCGATTTATTCACCCAGTAACATCCTAGTCTTTGAAACTGTTAAATTAATTTAAAAAAGTTACAAAGTTCCTCATATATGTGTTTGACCAAGAGAAGATTGGCGCATAAAAATGTGAAAACATGTCGAAACTATGTGTACCACGCTAAACCCAGTGTGCACAAATCCAGCAGCACAATTTGAACAACAACCCTACATTTTTTGGGATTCAGTCTCACACACAGAAATGATGGCATGGAGACATAAAATACAACTCCAACCTGATTAGAATAAAAATAAACTGTATTGTCCCAGAGGAGAATTCAGCATGGAAACAGAAATGGGCAACAGTGGTTGTAAACTGTCCAAGACCCATCTGCAGACAAAGCCTGGCGAGTAGCTGTGCTTTGGTTCATTGACAGGGATCAGGGGCATTGGTCATGTCTGAAAGAGATTATGGTCCAGTTGGCTCACATGTGCGCTTCAGAATCAGTATTGGCAAATTATAACTAAAAAGTTTGCTTTTAACAGTTGTAGCCTGTGACAGAAACAATCATCTGAAAGCTCATGCTGCTCAACATATAGCACACATACAATTTAAATATAAAGTTATTGTTACAGAGGAAGGTAAGAAGATATACGATGGGAATACCATTTTGGTAATCAATTAAGTTATTTTTGTTCATGAAGATTTGGTAAAACATAATTACTGTGGATGAAGAGTGTTAAATCCTAGGTAATTTTTACTGCACCTTATTTCATTTCATTCACAGATTTCGGTCTTATATTATGTATTTCATAGTCTGTGTGCGATTACCTAACTGCAGTCTAAAGGGTGTGTGTTATTCTGCTCTGTGTTCATACATGGCAGATACCATGGTGTGGTCCCAGCTGAACTCATCCCAGCAGGCCTCATTAGGCCCCGGTCCCAGACATAGCCACTCTGCCACGGCCTTCCAGGGCTGCATGTATCTGTACGGAGGACTCAAGGGCCTCCGGGAGCAGAGGGACTTCTGGATGTGGAATTCCAGCAGCGACACGTGGAGCTCCCTCAAAACCAAGTGAGTTGTAATCTTTAGTGTCAGAAAAATAAAAAAATAGATGGAGCATAAAGACAAGCACTCTCTGCGATTTTTACAATAATTGCAGAGTTTAAAAATTTGTCATGGGGCTGTTTGAAGTAACTTTCTACTGAGGTAGTTTTGCCTATTCTGCACGACATATGACCACACTCAGCTGTAAAACACCATAAAAAAACTATTGCATAAATCACATTACTGGTTTACGCAGTGTTTCCTCATAGTTCTGGGTCATTCAAATTATGATAATGCAGTTTGATTTTTGTGTTTGTATTCATTTCATGTTAAGAAATATAATAAAATTAGCAGTGACTTGTTTTGTCAAATGTAAATGTTTTTAGTTTATGGTAGGAACAGTTCTGTTTATGACAACAAACAGCATCTTGGAGCTCTGTTTGCTGTAAGTTGCAGGCTGCTGCAAAGAATGCTAATCACTGAGCTTAGTGTGGTTTTGTTGCTGTTTTTGTTGTGGCATTTAGTACAACTTATACTGTTTAAGTACGAGTTGGTTTCACGCAGTCAAAAACTTGGTCTCCTCACCCCCTTAACTCTGACACAGCTGCACTCACTCAGCACCAGCAGCTATAGAGTCGATGGACAGAGCTATTCGCAGAGCAGTTAGGACACACAGTAGCCAACTCTAACATATCACGCTTAATTTACCCACTGTGAGACACAGCATCCAACATTATATTTTCTCATTACGGGGCAAATTAGAAATGTGTCTATGTCTTTTAGTGTTTGGGAAAACACTGCAATTGAGTCAGCTGCAATATCTCTACTAAAATGAACAAGGAACTTTTTTGAACTTACAATTTTAGTTAAAAGTGATTTAAAGAAATGTCAGCTCCAATAAATATATACTGAGTAGGTTCTCCTGCTCTCACAATATAAACCTCCAGCAAAAGATGCCAGATGTACACCTCAAAACATATGTGGGCCAATTCAAAACAACCCAGTGTATGGTGCTATCTTTGTCATATTTTCACATAGGGCTACACTGTTTATTGCACGTTTTTTTGTGATGGCTGTGGTCAGTCTCCACACATTCTATGGGCTGGGCGGGATGACCAGAAAGTTGATCTAACAGTAAATCATGTGCAGTGGGATCAGTGATAACACATTAAGAGCTGAATGCTTCTGGGTGTGTGTTACAATACATGTATGTGTTTGTTTTTTGTTTTATTTTTGTTGTTGTTTTTCTATGTTTTGGCTGCTCCCTTTAGTTTTTCAGCCTCTCCACAGCTTAGGCAGATTTGGCAGGTTTTTACACCGGATAGGTTTCCTGATGCAACCAGCAACATACTGTGACTTACCCAGGGACACAACGACTTGATGCGCTTCGAGACACAGTGTCAATACATACAATACAATATAAAAAAAGTCAAAATAAAATATTTTTTTTGGTCACATTTTTTAAAGAGGTAGCTCTCACTACTGAACCAAAACAAAAAAAAAAAGCCCCATGGAAAAGTGCTCATGTGGCTTTTAGTTCGGCACCAATCATTTTCCTTTCCCATTCACCAGTATTATGGAATATATATTTATAAAAGTCATATTATACAAGAAAAAAAAACGGTATTTGGAAACACCACGGTATATCACCCAGCTGTAATACATACTGTACCTATATAAAGCTTTGTATTGCTTATATACATACAGTAGTTAATACATATTGCTTGTTTCCTAAAGTTGTGCGGCTTTGTTTTCCCATAATTTTAGCCAATGTTCATTCTGTGAGTATGAGCCTGTTAAAGCACATTCTTATACAATCCGTGTTCCTTCCTGCTAACCCCATCTGTGCTTGTCTTTAGATCTGGCCCCTCCAAACTCATAGGACATACAGCGGTGGCTTACAAGGACTGCATGCTTGTTTTTGGAGGTTGTGAGAGCCAACACTCCCCTCAGAGCTGCCTATGGAGGTACAGCTTCACCACACAGACCTGGAATCAGATCACCACTCTCCCGGGCTCCAGACCTCCACAAAAGATCCATCACTGCTGCGCCGGACTGGGCCCGAGCTACTTCCCCAACAACGAAAAATCCACTTTGAACTCTAGTCACCAAAGTCAGTTAGAAGACAAAATACGGCGCTTTAAGAACAAGTGCTTCCCTGCTCCACTCAGCTTCTTAGGCTCAGAGAATGCTATAGAACTGCAGACGTTCACTCCAGATAAAAGAAACTCCATGAACAACAGCAAGGAGGACTGTAAGGATGACTGTTTGACTTTTGAGAACAAGGCGTTGAGGAACAGGTGGAGCTTATTGGAGGACGAGTTGGATGGTCAGCACCTTCCTGACCTGCTACTAGTGTTCGGAGGAAGACCATGTACACTCCACAACCCCATCTCCGTTTGGCAGATGACACTGACAGACTCCTGACCTCAGCACAACTTTTTATATACAAACCCAACTGAAAAAGTCAAAAGCTCTGCATAAAAGTGAATTAAAACAGAATGCAATCATTTGGAAATTCTATAAACAAAAAAAACCCCAAAAAAACAAAAAAAACCAATCACAATAGAACATAAACGACACATCAGGTGCTGAAACAAAGACATTTTACTATTTCATTCAAAAAAAGGGAAACATCATTTTAAATTGCAACAACATCTAGAAACAAAAGGCTTGAAAAGTACAGTAAGTGGTACTTACTTTTGAGTAGGGATGCAAGAAAATATCATATCACAATATTTTATTTGGTGATAGTATATTGATATCAAAAACTGACATATATTTTTGTAGGAGTGTCACCATACAGTTTTGCACCGATGGGATATGTACCAATTAGAATTGTTTCAATACGATTTTAACACAATATTGGCTCATTTAGAATGATACCATTCCATGCGATTCAATTTTTTTATTGATACAATCGAAACAGCTACTTTTTGCTCTGGTTTTATTTTAACATGCACATTTTTAATATCAAAATTTCCGATATTGATTTCTTTTTTATTGATTCCCATGTATATTGATATACACTACCTAGAAAATGCTTTGATTTGATACAAGGTTATGCATATTCATATAACTATTGTAGGAATAAAAAAAAATCAACACATTGAGGGGGCGCAAGCTTTCTCTACTGTCTGACAAAACAACATAAGCAGCCTACAAGACACGTCACAGCGACATCACGTGACGCTTCTGACGAAGGCTACAGGAAGTAGCCGAAACTAGTAAAGCAGGTAAACAAAATACTTCTGTCTGGCAAAAAGAAACTTTTGAACAGTAGTTTACTTAAGAAGACAGTATGAATTTCCACAAAAAAAGTAAAAACTGTATTGTTACACCCCTATATTTTTGTATTTTCTTTTACTGAAAAACATTTGTTAAAAATCAGGATCAAACACTGTTGACTGCTATTGTGTGTTGACAATATTGTATTTACAAAAATGAACACACTCGCATCACTTTCCTTTAGTTACCTATTTGAAGAAAAGCAACTTGTTTGTGACAAACAGTAGCTGTGCTCACTGTTCTGATTATTAAATATATTTCATAAAATGTTTTGCATGTAGTGGCGTACAAGAAAACAGACGTTTTCCAAAATGATATGGTTTAAAAAAGAAACGTAAATAATCGCGGTATATAGTGATATATAAATATATATCATATTGTGATGCTTATTTCATTATCCATATCATATCACCAGATTCTTGCCAATACACAGCTGTACTGTTAAAGCATGTTACTGCCATCAAATTAAGAGGTAAAATGTGATGGGTTGTTTATGTTGCATTGTGAATTAAATGTTTTTGTTTTTCTAGGATTTGAAGATTATAGCATTCTGTTACATTACATTACATTTTTCAGTGTCCCAATGTTTTGAAAAAGAACAGTGTTATATTTTATGATAAGGTTTACTAATATTTACTAAAATGTGAGATAATACAACTTGCAATGTTTTATAATTGTCTGTGTTATTTTTATTTTGATCTTTTTTGTGTAATCAGCACTGACCCCATGTTGATATTGTACAAATGTGTATAGGGTGTTTTTGTTTTAAAATATATTTGCGCACAAGTGTTACAGTGTTATTAAAAAAGTTAACAAAAAATAGAAACTTTTCTCAAATTTAACCACTTTTGTTTATTCCTAAACAAATTTAAACAAATCTTTCCTATAAATATGAAACTAACAATGCACTGATTTGACCATTGTGGAATTGACTGTTTTGGGCCTGCCTATGTATCAATATAAAATATTAAGAAATGCATTGTTTTCCCAGCATGTTTTGACTTTGGGTTTATTACTTAAGGAAGCCAAATTCCACAAATGAAAAAAATAAAAATACAAACATATTATGAGATATTTTTCTCATATTTGTGATTGTGTTCAACAAAAAATAAAAATAAAATTCTTTTTCCAGTTGCAAAAACAGGCTTGCGCTTGGTGTGCTGTGTGATACAATAAATATAACACTAGATGGAGCCATAGGTCAATGTTTTCATGTATGGTCGCTATCTCAGATCTGTAATTTGTCATGTATATGTCCATCAAGATGTATATATATATATATATATATATATATATATATATATATATATATATATATATATATATATCAGCATTTACTTATAAGTGCTTTGATTCCTAAAATATACTTTTGTGTTGTTTTGTTTTTAAGGACAGACAATAGTTTCATAACATTTGGTCTTTTGAATAAAGCTTGTTTGGACAAATTTGGACAAAGCAGAGTGGTTTGCCGCCCCTGCCTCTTTTGTAAGAAAAGTGCATTTCTTGTCACACTGTGGTACAAAACTGTCCAAAGACAGGTGTTAGATGAAGTGGTCGATGAAAATTATCCACAGTGAATGAATGTGAGAGTAAATGGCTGTCTGTCAATGTGCCACTGTACAGGATGCACCTGTCCAAAGACGGGATTTGCTAACGCCCACTGAGATGCTGAACAGAAGTAAGCAGAAGATGAATCAACAATCTGTGAGTAAATGAGTAACAAAAATAATATTAAAGTTATATCTAAACTTACATGAAGCGCATAGAGAAACTAGCCAAACAGCATGTCACTGATTTGTGCTGCGCTGCAGTACAGCTACATCACTTAGTCTTCATGGTGCTGCTCCTGTCTGCCTCTCCATCCACTGATATACTGACAACAGGACCCTTTGAAGTGCAATGAATCCTCTTTACCAGTAGATGGCCCCATTTACTATAAGATTTCCTCGGTGGCGCTCCATAAAACCATCTGCGTTGAGGACCCACTTCAGGTCATATATTTTAAAGAATGACTTGTTTTATGAAAGAAAACTAGTGACTATGACATCGAGTAATAACGCAAAAGTCAATGTGGCTTTGATAGATTTTAGATTAATGAGAGCTCCGAAGGGAAAGTCCAAGATAATTTGGGCTACAAAGGCTATTGAAGTATAAATGCACAATGATAAATTAGACAGATACGCATTCACACGAGTTGAACTTTAAGAGTGAATCTGGAAGCGTTTTGGTGAATCACTGCACTTTTTGGAAATCCCAAGGCGCGTCAACAAACGCCACTTTTGTTCGCGCGAAACTTGTGGGCATGACGTTTTCTCCCCCGTGCGTGTGGAACAATAACCTCCCTAACATTTCACACGAGGCCAGGTGTCTGTGTTGGAACCGCGCGCGGCGGCGTGTCAACCACAACAACAGCGGTGAGTCGTGCGCTGCCTGCGTGGAGGGGAGACGTGTAGTAGTCGTCTATATAATCCCTTGCGTCCAGTTGGTGGAATTCCCCACGTGGTTTCGGCTCCGGTATAAAAACTTTGGGTGTGCGAGCCCCTGTGTTGTCGTGATTGCAAAAGGAGCAAAGGGTCTCAGTGTGTGCAGAAGCAGCAGAAGCAGCAGCAGTGCTTGTAGTAGACGTACAGCATCTCGTACAAGGGGGGACGCACAGTGCTGGTCATTCAGACGCACCGGAGTTACGTAGCGAGTGCTGGAGTTAGTCCGTGTGGTTTTTGAATGGGAAAGAGCGCACGGAGTTTGGACAGCCACTGGCCATTATATCGCGTCTTTCCTCAACTTTTTTTGTGTTGTGTTTGACTTGGACTGAAGCTGATATGACAGAGACGCGTTCACGATCCAATATGAACTTTTATTTTGGGTTTCTGTGGAGTAAATAGCTTGGGGAATAAGTTTTTGGATTTCTTGACGCACTCCTGGGACTGTTTTTTGGGGACATTTAGACGTAAAACGTGCTTTTGGAGTGGATTGTTTTGCAAACGTTCCTTTTACCTTGCGTTAAACTACAGCGCTTTGAACTGTAAGAGACAATGAGCGTGTCCACCGTGGCGTTGTGCTGTTTGGTGGCGTTGTGCGTAGTGGTAACTGTACTCGGGACTCAGAGCCCCACAGCCTCCTCATCGTCGTCTTCTTCTTCCTCGTCGTCCTCTTCGCCGTCTTTACCCCAAGAATCGTGCGCGTCCTGCGGGCTGAGAGCGCCGGACCAGTCCGAGCGCGTAAACGTGGACTTCGTGGAGGCGGTGAAGCGGCACATCCTGAACCGGCTCCAGATGAGGGAGAGACCCAACATTACGCACCCCATCCCCAAGGCAGCCATGGTGACCGCGCTACGGAGGCTGCACGCGGGGAAAGTGCGAGAGGACGGACGGGTGGAGATCCCGAGTTTTGACGGACAGGCTGCCTTCAACAACGAGGTGCAGGCGGAGACCTCGGAGATTATCAGTTTCGCCGAATCAGGTAATAATCTATTATTAATAGCGCACATTCAGCAGTGACCCCTCCGTGAACCCGCTCACCTTTTGACTCGCGGTGCCTCTGTGCGTTGGCACCAGATGGGATTTTTAGAAAATAATAAACAAAACCTTGAACATAGATAAGTTTTCTTCAAGTTTTACGCACTGGAATTGCACTTTACTCCACTTTATGCAGTGCCATAAGGTCATTTGCATTAGCCTCCTTTGCAATAATGGATGTGTTTTTTTTGTTTTTTTTTTTTTTTGTTTTTGTTTTTTTCAGTTCAGGCATAATTATATTCATTTTTAGGACAAATTTTTCATTTTTAGTTGACTAAAGTGTAACCTGTTAGCAAGACTTATTCTACAATATGCTTTGGCTAGCTAAAGAACAATTATTTCACTGCCAAGTCTGGCTAAAACTAGGGTCAAAGGTCAGGGGCTGCTTTGGAAAAATCATCTTAAGACCAATATTGCTTTCCTCTTTAGATGAAAACCAAATACAAGACTGCAAGAAGTGTTGGCAAAATTCCAGTCCAGCTTATGTGACACTTGGAATATGAGATAAGTTAGTGGCATAGGGTCATGACAATGGCCCATAGTAATCTATGGCATAGTCTGCGTTTCAGGTGTAGCAAAGAAAATAATAAACGTTTTTATACCAGAGGGAAAATTGGTCTTCAAATGTTTTAAAGACAGACTTAGAATGTATTGAAAGAGCATCTTTTAGCCTATAATATGAAGAATGTAAGTGTCATTTTTTTTGCAAAGCTTATTTTTAGGATAAACAGCAAGTTTTTCTTTAGTGTAGTGCAATTTTTAGTTTTTTTCTTTTTTTTTTTTAATGCATCCACACTTACCAAGTTCCTTACCAATCAATTTGCCATCATTCCCCATCCTATTACCTACTATATGTGACTTGTCCAGCCAAAATTCATAATCAGGCTGTTTAAAACTAGGGGTCAAAGGTCAAGGACTGGTTTAAGAAAATCACTTAAGACCAGTGTTGGAGCAGTTTTGTTTAAAATGACTAAATGAATGTGATTTGTTCACCAGAATAGTCGAGTGTATTTGACATCTAAAGCAAGAATATAGTGTCCATTTAGGATAGTTCCAGGGAGCACTGTGTTACCACGGCAACAGGCCATCAAAAGTACACTATAAACAAGGCTTAATCCGCCAGATGACTCCGCAATATGTTCATGTTCTGCCACTTAAGGGGACTTCTCCATCAAAGCATTGCATTAGTGCCAACTGTGTGTCAAGTGTGCCGATGTTAGTCTTAGTAGTAGTCATTTTCCATTAAACTTCACAAATTCGTGTTATTCTAGGTACTGACGTGTGCAAATAATGCTGGAAAACTAGTATAATGCAAAATGTGTCACTGCAATAATTTATTTTGTGTATTAAAAGCATTACATCAAGTTGTAACTGGCTATATGTTGTCAAAACAAAAGTAAATTTGGCACGCCGTTCCACAACAGAACAGACTTAAGTAAATTAAACCTAATCAACTTAACATAAGCTTAACTTGTTGCTGAGTTGAACACCAAAACCTGACCTAATGCTAGTTAAGAAGTTCTATTGTGGGGCACTAATAGTACCAAGTTATATTTCCATAACTACTTACGCTGAGTGGTGGAAAGTAACTCGAAAATTTAAGTGAGAAATTTTACTAATACTAGTACTAATTCTAAAACAAAGCACTTTTACGCAGTACATATTTTTAGGGATAAAGTGACCCTCGTAATAGTAGTAGTAGCAATAGTAGTTATAATATTATTAGTACAGGTGATAGTAGTAGTTTTTTCACCAGATGCCCTTCCTGTCACAACCAGCCATATACTGTGACTGAAGCTGGCAGTGCGGGTGATGTGTCTTGCCCAAAGAGTACTATTTCTAAAACATACATACTTTTACTCAAGTATATTTTTTAGGGATAAAATGACCCTCGTAATAGTAGTACTAGCGATGCAGATGTTGCAATAGTAAGTAATAATAGTAGTAATACTATTAGTAAGGGTAATAGTAGGAGATTTTTTTTTTTTCTGTTGGTCTGCTCCCTATACAGGGTCACCACAGAGAATGCATGGTGATTTCACGGCAGATGCCCTTCCTGTCGCAACCAGCCACATACTGTGTCTGTAGTAAGCAATGTTGGTGAAGTGTCATGCCCAAGAACACACAATAGTATACACTTGGCCGAAGTGGGAATCTCTCTGCCAACTCTCCGTTTAGTGGGCGCCCCCTTCTAGTAACAATAATAATAAGAAAGCAAAAATAGTGGTATTAATAAGTGTCATTTTTGCAGTGGAATTACAAAAATACTTACAAAAGTACTTTTAAGCGTACTTTTTACTCAAGTCATTAAAAGGCACACTTAGTATTTCACAGCACCACTTACATCTAAAACTATATCACACATGTTCACCTAAGCCAGATTGATGCTACAATATGGTTTTCACTGTGGGAAGAATGTGATCCCAGTATAGCATATTTGCCTAGGTTCTACTCCATCCATCACACACTACACAGTAGGTCTAAAGGCAGGCATCTGGAGATACTTTTATAAGTTTCAGGATCGTTTTACTCTAGTGACGAATGAGACAAATTCAAGTAGTTTCTCAATACAATATATCGCGGGCTGTTGCTTGGTGCTGTTCCAAGTTTTAGATCAAAAAGCCATCCTTTGTGTGTTGACAGAAAAGTGGAGCTTCCCCATCTGAGGGAAGAGAACAGGTAGCAACAGGGGATTCTTGTTTATCTAGAGATTGAAGCTGCACTAACCTATCATTGTGAATCGTGTTTATATTTTAGCCTGCACAACTTGTAACTTTTCGCATGACCACAAAGATTAAGCAACACCAACAGTCTTTGATGTCCTTTTCTCTTGTTTGCAGGTGCGTAGCAAAGGGGTGGGCAAACTGGGTGACTCCATAGGGCCCCAAATTGGAGGAGGTGCCCCCAAAACTTGCCAGAAAACAATTTGTTTTAGTTTATCGGATTTTAGTGTCAGAAATGTATGTGTCCATACAATTGATCCCACTTATCACAACATTGGCCTTTAAAAAAAATGGGGCAATGGGACAATACAAGCAGAAAAAAGTTATCAAAAATATGTATTTATAACCAAAAGCACAGACCTCTGCCATAGCAAAGGCCAATCTAACAATGGTAAAAAAAGACAAATACTGACCAGTCCTGGATATAGGCATAGTTTAGTTCAGGGGTAAATGCGTTATTCATTGAGCCACAAAGCCATTATATCTCATACTAGTAAAAAAAAAAAAGTTTGTTTTGCTGACCCCTGAAGGCTGCAGTTAGCATTTTTGACCCTATCTCACAATTTATTAAAATATATATTTGTTTTCCTGGATCCAGACCACCAAAACTACACTGAAACAAAAATTCCCTCCTTTGCCCTAACTTTACTTAAAATTTCATCAAAATATGACCATGACATTTTAAGTTATTTTGCTAATAGGCTAACACCCACAAAAACATTACCTCCTATGTGAAGGTTAAAAAGGCATAAACAACAGAAAAGCCCTGCCAAAGACTAATAACAATTCTGTGCTCAGATATGCAATAACATGTTGGCCTACTATGCAATTATCCTTGAGCTAATGTTTTTATTTTTCACATCATATAATTAAGAAACAAAATGGGGTGGGTCAGTATTTCTTGAAGTTGCATGCCCAATTTGGATATTTCAATATCTATAAACAAATGCATTTATGCGTAATATGTAATGATTTAAGTGTATACGCCCCTTGAGTCTTTAAAAACGCCCTTGTCATTGCAATATGAGTCATGACAATATGCTAGGATAATTTTTACAAGGTTAATATTGGCAGTTATGTTTACGCCTCTCTAAAACGTACTGAACACTGGATGCGTCCTCTGTGCAGAGGCAGTGCAAATGGGTGGGCAAACTGGGCATCTGCCTCGGGACCCAAGTGGAAAGGGGGCCCAAATTCAATCTAGACAATTATTGAATTAATAAAGCTAATGTTTTGTATCAAAATATGGAATTTGGAAAAATGCTTATTATATTATCTATACATGCATAGCTACTTAATATTGTGTAGTATAGAGCATATATGTGCAATAACAAATAGTTAGCCAGTAATCTAAAGTAAAAAAATGTGCTGTGTATACGGCAAAGTAACTACAAAGACTGGCGTGACATCTCATGACAATAAATATCTTAGCACAAACAGCAACACAATTTGTATAGCAACTTGAAATACATATGTAAGATATTGAAAGGTAACAGTCCCATGTGGGTTTGTCGCACCATTTGTTGATGAATATAGATAAAAAAAAGTTACCTGCAGTGTTGCTTTAATTGTTGCAGTAAGTAAAGTAAGTATATATGTATATGTTTTAAATAAAGATTTTCTATAACTAGAGGACAATATTTGACTTTAAACTGTATCAAACATCTGAATTTATCACATCTGAGTGTATTAAGGCCCTAATACATCTCAGTTTCCAGCCACAGCACTGCCTTTGAGCAGCAGAAGCACAGGTGAATAGGTAATAGTTTGAGCTGAGACTGTGTTTGGGGTTTTATCCTAAAGCCAGTCGCGTTAAATCCTCTAGTTTCCTTCTATGACAATCAAAAGAAACGAAAGGCAGAGTCCTTAAATTACCCCCGTTTGTTGTGTAGGGGCATAAAAGGGAACCTCTGAATCCAATTTCATCACTAAAGCTGAGCTCACACTCAATACTCCAATGTATAAAGCCCTCTTTTAAATACGGACAAAGTCTCTCAATTGGCCATTTATCCCTTCCTCTAAGAATGTGTATCTAACTAATTCTCAGAAGTCCAAAGAGAACACCCTTTCCTCTCCGTTCTCACACGCCCGTCCCCGCTCATGCACACACCTAAAATCATCTGCACTCTACAGAATCCAATAATTGTCACTTGACACAAACTGTTAGTTTAACAAGATGAAAACATACAATTAACAGCACAGAAATAGGATGTCTTAAAACGCACTCATGGGACGGCTCTGTGTTCTCGACGACCCCGCTTGTACAATTAGCCTGAATGGGCCTGCAAGCTCCTGCCTTCCAAATGGGAATGATCCGAGCGCGCTCATGACAAGGGAACAAAAGAGAGGCAATTATTAGAAGAGCACTATGCGTTCGCACTGAAGCCGACATGTCAACGTAAAGGAGAAAAAAGCTGGCAAAACAAAAGAAAATGCGCAGAATAATGCATGAGATATTTGAGTCGGGGTTGGACCGGGGGGGTGAGTGCTAGGCGGATGGGCATGGTGCTGGCGAAGGCAGGGGAAGGGTGGGGTGGCTGATATTGTGTGTGTTTGCCCATATTGCTGCATTGTAAAGAATGCTTTTGTGGCTCTGAAGGTTCGCTGGGCTGCTTTGCTGCTTCTTCTTCTCCTTCTGTGCGTCTATTCTTCCTCACACCTTTGAGCCTTTGTGCAGTATTGTACCAGGGAGCTGGCTTGGATCCCTGCTCCCTAGACCCCCGTCTGCCTCTTGGCCAGCTGGCTCAAGCCCCCCCACCCTTTGCACCCCTCGACTAGATCGGACCCTGCCAGCCGGGGCACGGCTCACAGGAGAGGTCTCCAGAAAACTCTCCAGCCAGGGCAGCTTGTAGCCCAGAGAGCCATTGTCACAATTTGGGACAAAGTTGGCATAGGTTTCAGCTCCATATTTTACCTATGTAGAGTGCAGGATATAATGTTTTCCTTGTAATTCTTCAGTTGTGAATTTTCTTTTCTCTATCATATGTAGTACATTAATGCAAATTCATTTTTCAATCCATTTCCTTTTATTCCACTCTTATGGCCCTCTATAGTAGCATTTTAGAGTTAGTTTGTAAAGCCCCGCAATCTGTCTATCCCAATGTTTCACTATTTAGAGCCCATACTGGCAGTTGCTATAGCCCTGTCCAAAGTAAATGAGATACAGTCTGTCTAAACAAGTGCATAGCACACACTCACAAGGGTAAATCTGGCTTTTACCGACTACGGGCACTGAAGAAATCTTCTTTTGAGTGCTGCCAAGAGTTGAAATGAAAACAGAGACACGGACTTGCTCTTTTTGCTGTTGGTTTGCTGGGTGCAGGGGCAATTTGTCTTTTAATTAGCTTCTTTAGATACAGACAAATTCTAGCCTGAACTACTATTAGCACATTGTTTTTTACTTTTGCCAAGCATTGTCAGTAACTTTTTGGCTTTTTTGTCATTTTGCCGGAAGCAGGGGCCATTCACGCTAACCCTAGCTTTCATTATAACCCTAGTGGCTGCATATGCAAAACCCTTGACCCTTTTTACAGTCATTGTTTTGTTTTGGCTTTTCCATATTACATAAGACCCTGATATCTCACTCTAACATAACACATTATTGTTAGATTAAAGTGACTCATAACAGTGTCATGTTTTTTGCAAGCTTAATAGCCCATTGTGACATTGCTAGCCAGTAGGTCGCTTTAGCATCAGCTTTGTGCAGAGAAAAAAGAATAGTGACTTACAGAAAAATTTCTTTGTTTGTTATACTGCTTTTCGCAGCTGTAAGGTATACTTTATTATCCCAGTAGGGTAATTTGTTCTCTGCATTTGACCCATTCTTGAGTGCCGCTCGGGCAATCTGTCAGGAGCGGTGGGTAACCTCAGTGCAACAGTTGGGGACCCTTCTCTAGGTCTTAGCCCAAGATCTTGATCTGGCTGAAAGATTAGCCTAATGGGAAACCTTACTGCTGAGAGACGAGGTTGCTAACCACTTTGCCACCATCATATTTTGCAATGGGCCATTTATCATAGTTGACTTTCAATATACAATAATCCAAGAGTTGACTGTACGTGTGCCTCTAAAGCTAACGACAAACTCCACACTGGCTGAAACCTCCATTAGCATATGCTAAACGTGACTTATCAGAGAGCGTTTTGAGATGGCAATTCTTTTGCATAGGGCTCTGATATCTTCCCTTAACAGGAATTGGCCTGTTAATATCTCTTTTTTTTGTGAACAGCTGCCAGATAGCTTTAGCTCCTGCAATAGGTGTAAAGCTCTACTGGACAGTAGAGTATACGAGTTACCTTTCCATTACGTTGCCTTTTTGCCATAGAAATACTGCTCTAGATTGCTGGTTATGTTTCTGCAGAGTAGAGCAATGGTAAAGGTTAGTCAAAGGTTGCAATCAATTAAGCATTCAAGTATTAGTCATTTGCGACACCTCCATTAAGCGCCTCTTGTTTGTTTAGCCAACACGTAAACGTATCCGGATGGAGGTTTACTGTTTGAGGTCAGTTTGCGTCCGAGTCCTCCGGGTTAACTGCGCGCTTGTTGCCCCCTCGGTAGCTGAACTCCTTATCTCCGCTAGGGCACAAAGCAGTGAGGTCTGCCAAAGCGGGCCCCCGGGCAGGTGAGGAAGGCGATGCCAATCTCCCGTCTCCTCTGACATGCTCCCGTGGGTGCTCGCGGAGGGATTCGATGTCCCGTACGCACAGGAGCGGAGCGGGGCGCACGGGACGGGCCAAAGCCACTCAAAAGAGGGTCAGAAAAAAAAAACAGGGTGCAGTGGAGAAGTTTTAGATTTGAGCTTCTTGATTGCCCCTGTAGCCATTCAGACCCAGTGAACCCTCAGCGAATGATCCAAGACGTGGCATTAAGGCTTGATTATGGGAGGTCATTAACTCCAGCCCGTTTCCTGCGGGATCAGGTTGGTTAGGTTTATTTCAGGACAGCACTCTTTCATGAGGAGCTGTCAGTCATGGCACGGTTGGAGCAGCTCCAGACATTTTCCACATTCAGCCACAAGTGTGTGGCTGGGTGCCTCAATGGAGCTGGCCACCCCTGTATAGCGAGTGGCAGCATCAATGATTTATGCAGCTTTATTAAAAATGTCCCATAGTAAAGATGGCAAATGAGCGGCTTTTATCGGGGCAGGAAGAAAGCTATTGACGCTATTGAAAGCTCTTTATCAGATTCTTTGCAGGTTGACTCACCCCATTGGTGTGCTTACGAGTGAAAACACAAAGAATCTTTAGACAGGGTTTGCTATGTTGATATCCATGGAATAGGTTTGTACAATAGCGGTGCCAGGATGCACGCAATGGCTAATAGCTTGTTTGCTAATCCAATGTTGATGTTGTAGCAGCAGTCTGAATGAGCTAAATCCAATTCAAATGGCTACATATTACAAATGATTACTTACAAATGCAGCTTAGTTAGTGTTGATACTTCAACTACTTACCATAATACTATTACAATTACTGATGAATATTTCTATAACCTTGTAATAAAATTGTTTTAAAAATTGGGTTTAAATTTTAGAGGTGTCACCTTCAGCAGTGGAGGCGAAAATTTGTTAATTTTACACAATAAAGTAAAAATATGTTTCTGTTAATTTTAGAGAGAAAAATGTACTTGAGTAAAAGTACCAGCAGCAAATTGGGTGATAATATTGGTAGTAATAGTAGCAGTAAGTAATTTCAACTTAGATTTTTACTCGTCCTCAAGTAATGATGTTGTTGAGTATTTTTACTTCTACTGGAGTAATAGTATTTTGAAGTAACAGTACTTTTTCTTGGGTACATATTTTCAGTATTTTCTTCACCTCTATTTATCAGGAAAACAATGCTATGACTCACATTCCAGAATTAAGTAAAATTAAAAGGAAAAAAAAGAAAATTAGATTGACAGACAACCACTTTCTTTTTTCCTTTCTTTTCTCTCTTTATTTGGATGGCAAGTGGTCCCTAGAAGTCTACTATCCTATTCTTAGAAATCACAAATTACTGTTTCCTAAGAAAGTCATGCCTTGCAATTGCAACTCAATACAGAATAAACTTGACCATTTGTTGCCAGTTTCTTTTTGTCTTACAAGAAGCAAAACCATGTCAGAGATGCATAAAATGATGATGCAATTACAAAACTATAATGATTATGATTTTCAAAAATGCCACATCAAACAAGTCCCCAGAAGTCTCCTATTCTTAGACATCATGAATGACTGTTGCCCAGGAAAGTCACATGGTGGGTTTCAATTTTGTAGCCAGATATTTTTGCACTACCTATGGCATTCCTGCTGATTGTAAATTATGGCTGCACAGTACATAGTAAATTTATCATTATCTCAATTTTGACTACAGCAATATCCATATCAGAGGAAAAAAACACACATCAGCTCTCAAAAAAATTGTCCTTGACTGTGTTGGGAAGTTTTATCTCTGATCAGGCCAACATTTCGTCCTCCGTTAGACCTTGTTTAATCATGGTATAGCTTTAGTTTAGACCTGGTTCAGGTCTAAACTAAAGCTGGTTTAGTATTTGTTTTGATGTAGCCTTATTCTTATCAGAACATTGCATCTCTTCCAAAAATAAAACTGAATTAAACTTTTGCTATGACAAAAAGGCTATCCAAATAATGCTGGTTATATTATTCTTGCAATGAAGCACATACTCTCGACGTGTCCCTGGGCAAGACACTTCACCCACATTGCCTACTCCAGTCAGTATGTGGCAGGTTGCGACAGGAGGGGCATCCACCATTAAAAAAAATAAAAAATCCTGCCAAAGCACAGCACGACTTTTTTGCTGTGGCAACCCTGATTAAAAAAAAAGGAAGCAGTAAAGAAGTAAAGAAAATACATATATATCCTTTTTGCAATATTTAACACAGAAATTGCTTAATTTTCTAATATTGTGCAGCCCTATTTTACATAGAATCCAATTAGTGCTTGGTCCTTTCCATGCGACACAACTGCTTCAACTCTGCTCATATTAAAGCCACCTAGGCCACACTATACCACACCGCGCTCTTGTCTTGCCTGTCCTGTCCTCGGCGTGTGGTCTTGTCGACAGGCCTGCTTTGAGTAATGGGCTGTGGAGTTGCCTGCCTTCCCTGGCTGCTTCCTTTCGGCCTCATCCCTAACTTGGTGGCGCAGGTGGGGACACGCTGAAGCAACTCTTTACCCCCACCACAACCACAAGCCCACCCAGGTGTCCTGCCTGCCCATACACTCACCACACGTTTCCATTGCGGGGTCAGACGAGGCGTGTCGGGGCCAGCTGAAAATAGTTTGTAACACTGCATGAAAAGAACAATTCATTCCTCAAAGGAAGCACAGTGGAAAAAAAGGCACGTATACATTCTTTGCAGTGGGGACGCTATGTGATCGAATTTGTACGCACCATAAATAACCTACTGTAAGCCTTCAAAAACATGTCTGTGGAGATGAGCTTGAGGCCTATGTAGCGTTTCTGGTTATCCCTAGGTCACGCAGTTATGTTACCAAGTCAAAATATATAGTATGGCTGGCAAGTATAATTGCAAATGTAACAAATACCATAATAGAAAGAGGGCAGATTTTAATGCCACAGACTCCCTCAGAGGTTAAGTTTAGTGCAAGAAATGTTAAGTTTAGGTAAAGGTATACAATGAAGCAATCTTAGGTTTTGTTTAATCTGTTGGTTTAGCTTTTTTTTTTTTTTTTTTGTACCTTTTTATGCTTCTATCTTAACCACAAAAAAAGTTTTTAAAATATTTTCTTCACATTACTAGTTTTTCTGTACTGGATTTATTAATTTAGACTATAAACTGGTTAAGTTGAACATTTTCAGTGTATTTTTGCATTACATGGACACACGCTCTTCTCATAAATCATCATCTGTTTTTTTCCTTATGGTTAAGCTTAGACACTACAATAATTTAGGTTACGTTTAGAGGAAGTGCAGATGCAATGTCACAAAATCACAACTTATAATTTCAAAACTTAAAGTCTAGTTAGGTTTAGGTTAGAGTAGATAATGAAGTCTTTTTATGCTTCCCTAATTTGTCACCTGTTGTTTGGGCCTAAACTTAACCAAAAATTTTTTATATTTCATTATATTTCCTAAAGGTCAAGTTCATGCCCTACAAGCAATTGTGGTTATGTTTGACAAGTGTAGACAAGTCAGGTTAAGTTTAGGTGAATATGCTTTGCTACACCTTCTGAGTATGTCACAACTTAATTGGACCTAAGCATACTTTAACTTTAATACTTGTTTAATAACCCTAATCGTTACACCGTATTATTTAAACAGTGACTTGGACTTTGGATTCGCAATACGTCACTGTAATAGCATTATTCCCGAGGCTTTGATCGTAATTGATAATCATCAGAATCACATGGTGGTTGGCCTGTTGTCATGCTTACTTAGATCAGGGTTTACCAAATTGAGAAAGCACTGCAAATCAATTTGGAATGGGCTTGACGCAAAGCCATATCAGAGATGCATATGATTTAAGATTATGATGTTGTCATTTTATGAACATGGCCTGTGAGGATATAATGTGAAATGCTGTTTGTTATGGTCAGTGGTGATGAATGGTCTTGTGCATTGACACACAAGCAAACAGTAGTTTATTCATCCATCAACTTAATAATAATTGAGCTGTCACTTCTTTCCTAGAGGTACAATCTTGCTGTTTGTTGCCAGTGCAATCCATTACATGCCATTTAATTACAGCATAAACTGCCTTAAGGGATATGATATTGTATATTATTACTGAATCTTTGAACATAGTGGTTAAGAAAATTATTTGTTGCTTTCCCTCTGTGAATTATGTCTTTATTGTAATGTGTTTTTATGAAACTGGATACGTCTGAAGAAATAGATAGCAAGATATGACTGCACGGACAAGACTATGTAAATAACATTTAGTATATGACAGTGTCATATGTCAGCAATGCAAAAAATGTTAACATGTTTTAATTCAACATGAACTGTTAAACAAAACAGTTGAGGAAAATGAGCAAGTAAAACATTGCATGGAGTGGGTATTTCATGCATTGTGAAAGGCCTTTTTTCTTTCTGTCCTCTTCACTTTGCATGCTTGACTGGTAATGATTGGAGTGAATTGTTAAATGTCAAAACTACATATAGCCCCCTTAAAATTAATGCTGTTAAATTGGTAATCATTTTATAAGGGCCTTGCTACCTGTCTATCTATCACACTGTCACGGTCTACTTGCTGCAGTGAGATCCCTTTTTTTTTTAAGGCTTGGAGCTGTCGAGGCAAGTAAGAATGTACTCCGCTGAATGAGGTGAGGTTAGTTTGTTGTAGCCCCGAGGGCCCTTTACAGCAATCGAGGCAAAAGCTGCTCCTGCTCCCGTGTTGTTCGCTCTAGATTCATTTCAGTCTCTACTCTGCATGCACTTGATACTTTTACCCACGGGCTTTGGTTATGAGAAGGCTGATATTTGACGTACTGCTTACTGCTGAGTGAGATATGTACCTGTGCAGTGTGCATGAAGAAGCTGTGCTCCAAGCTGACATACTGCACAGTGGAGAGCTGGTCTCAACAGGCCTGTGTGTGAATGTAAAGCTGCGGTTTACAGGAGGAAGAGGCGTGAGGCACCCTAAAGAGGGGGCCCGTCTTTGGTGGCCACCTGTTGACACTGACACACACTAATCAGTCGGCAAACAAAGTAATTTAGCTGCTTTCAAAGGCGCTGCTCTGCTTGAGCACATTGTACCAAATCTCCTGAAATAGAGACCTTTCAAGTTACCTCAGGGTAATTTGGAAGACATCATTAGGCTTTGAAAAAAGAAAAAAGTTGGTGCTAGGGAGAGCCCATGGGTACCTTTAGACTCCCTGGATCTCTTCATTGTGCCGGTTTAGAAAGTGGCCAGTGTCATGTAAATGGCTTCTATTTTTGCCTCATCATGCTTTTTGCTGGAAAGCCACGCGATTCAATGGCGGGCTGCAGCGCGGCTGTCTCCCAGTGCCTCACAGGGGGCTTTGTGCTGTCACTCTCAGGGTGCTCTTAGTGGAAGATGGGGGAGAAGGTGGGGGTGGGGTCCATGCAGGGATGGGGCACCCATAGCGAACTCGGTGAACCCCCCGGGGCCTTGGCTGTGTCCGCCGCCCTCCCACCTTCTCTACTTGCATCCTTCCTGCTTTCCTTCATCTTCTTCTCTGTTGTCCTCCCCCTTCGCTCTGCCTCTTTCTCTTTGGCCCTGTCATTTAGCAAACTGGACCTGAGGCCAATTGGGCCTGATCCCAGAACTGGCCTGTCACAGCTGGCCTATCAGAAGCAGCCATAGGGGTCACCTGACACACTGATTGAGGAGAACAGAGAAAACAACTCTTTAAAGACTGAAACTTTCTCGTGTGTAAAAGTGTGTTTGCACAGTTTTACACTCCTTTATAAACATGAAATAAGTTCAGTTATGTCCTTTTATTTTCAATGAACATAACACATTGCCATATAATTTACGGACGTGCACAAACGGTAGATTACTAAGTTCAGTAGTCATTGCCTCAGGATTGCCATACTTTCACTTTTCAGAATGATAAAAATATTATACTGACATTGAATTTTAGTCATACATTTAGCACCAGCTGATACCATCCATCAATATGCCTTGTTTGGTTGAATATGAGAAAATTTATTTATTTCACCATTAATTCTCAGATAGTGATTTCTAGGACATTCCTTCATAGATTGCCAGTATCAACTTGAAATAGACGTTAAATAACAGTCACAGCTGACCTAAATGTTGCATGTTACAACCTGCTGCAAACACCACATTTAGAACTTAGACTGAAATATAGTTAGAATGTAGAAATCTTTAGACAGTTTAACACTTCTTATGATTTTTCTGCATGAATGCAGCTAATTTACTTTTTCCTCTTTTTGTCTCTGACAGATGAGCATACATCGTCCAAGTCTGGCCTCTACTTCCTCATCTCCAACGAAGGGAACCAGAACCTGTTTGTGGCACAGGCCAACCTCTGGCTGTACTTCCGAGTTCTGCCAGGTGGTCCAGAGAAGGGCCTGCGTCGAAAGGTGACAGTGAAGGTCCACTACCAGGAGGCTGGACCAGTGAGTGGTGGAGCTGAGGGGGGTCCCGGAGGTGGTGGAGGAGGAGGCTCGGGCCGCTGGGCTCTGGTAGAGAAGCGCGTGGACCTGAAGCGCAGTGGCTGGCACACTTTCCCGCTGTCAGAGGCGGTGCGGGCTGTATTCGGCAAAGGCAGCCGGCGACAAGATCTGGAGGTGCACTGTGACGGCTGTGATACGGCCGGTGTGGCTCCAGTGCTGGTGGATCCTGGTGACCCCTCACATCGACCGTTCCTGGTGGTACGCGCAAAACAGGTGGACGGGAAGCACCGCATTCGGAAAAGAGGGTTGGAGTGTGACGGAACCAGTGGGGGCCTCTGCTGTCGGCAGCAGTTTTACATAGATTTCCGCCTCATTGGCTGGAACGACTGGATCATTGCCCCCGCTGGGTACTATGGCAACTACTGCGAGGGAAGCTGCCCGGCCTACATGGCTGGCGTGCCAGGCTCTGCCTCATCCTTCCACACCGCTGTGGTAAACCAGTACCGCATGAGAGGTATGAGCCCTGGGTCAGTCAACTCCTGCTGCATCCCCACCAAGCTCAGTACTATGTCAATGCTCTACTTTGACGATGAATACAACATTGTCAAGAGGGATGTGCCCAACATGATTGTAGAGGAGTGCGGCTGTGCCTGAGCCTGCAGTCCTTGGGTCATTGGTGAACTTGGAAACAGTCAGAAAGGCCTTTTGTACAAACAAGACATTATTGTACGGTACACATATCTATATATCTATACCTACTGTATGTGCAGGCCACACACACCGATACAATCTCAACGGTATCGTTGCTGTGTTGTGTGTCTCTGCACATCTTCAGCGAGTGTGTGTATTTATCAGACTGAGTGACATGCTCGCTATCAGCTTCGTCTGTCGGGCAACAACTGGTCAGCGATTGGACGAGAAGGGAATGACTATCACCAAATGATACTTTGCTCTAGTTTGCCATTTCTAGTCAAAAAATAATGGCCCATCATCTCTTCGTGACTGAAGCGCTTAAAGAAAGTGACAGGATCAGCCGACTATCAAAAACACTCCCACACAACTCTCTAGTCCTCGAACTAAGCACATGACTTTCAAGACTTTCAAAGTTTTATGAAGCACTGACAATTCATCAGCTTATACAATTCAGAACACCAGCACTTCCCTACTGTACAGACAAATACAGTGTCCTCTCTGGTGGATTTAGAGCGGCAGCGCTTAATGCCTTGCAGGATTATACCCTCCGCAGTGCAAGTGGCAAAAGAAAGTCCTCCACAGAGCTGCCCTGCTGCCATTGTTGTCTTCATTCTCGCTGTTGACTATGGGCCTCCACCTTTTACTTCCTGCCTGTTTAAGAGTGCTGCAGGCCCTGTTACCATGACAAACAGGTGAAGATAGTCTCATAAGTGCACTTCACTTGTGCACTGGGAGCGACAGAGAGTGGACTGCTGCCTCCCCTGCCCCTGAAGGCTGCTCTCTGCTGCAACAGTAGAAGCAGTAGCCTGTGGACGGGGGGACTGAGTTTCGGCCCAGTGGGTCGCCACGGTGCAGTGCAGCACTTGCAAAAACTGAAATGCACACCCTGAATAGCACTTGTATAAAGAATTGCCTTCCAAGGGGTACTGAGTGTCCTGTCCTATCGCTAAATAAGTGCCACATGAGCTATGCAATGTATAGTAACCTATACCCATACTCCACATGCTCTATTAGACTGAATCTCACCACTTTCCTCTCTTTCTCTCTCCCTCTCTCTACAGTCCTTGACCTTTTATCAATACTTGAAATGTAATCTTTCGCTTACTTTCCAAAGCGAATGATTGTTGTGATGTTTGCACTGAAAAGTTGCGGGATTAGTGAAACAAAACTGCCATTGAAAAAAAATATTTTTATAGAAGTAAATTGAATTTTGTTTCAAATGTATTTTACCTAATTAATGGAACCAAAGAGGCCAAAAAATTAGCTATTGTACCAAGATGGCCAGGCCACAGTCATTGTGTACAATACTGTTTTTGATCATTTGCAAAAGGCCTACCACTGTATCAGGGTACGATATATGATTTCATTTCTTAGCTCTATTTTCATTCTCTGTTTTGTACAATACATGAACACTTCGTTTTTCATCTTTAAATCTATTTTTGTTTTCTATTTAATAAGAGTTATTTTTAGTTCCTGTCTAAGAATCATTTAGTCAAATAAATGTCATCTGTACAGTTTATGTAAAATAAAATGTTTTCTTAAATAACTTTACATCTTTTTTTGTGTCTTTGTGTCTGAATTAGTTGGTGTATTTGATTAGCACAACATACTGTAGTCATAATACATAACTATGAGTAATTATAAGATAAAAACTGAGATAGGAAAACCTTTATTAGTCTCACAGTGGTGAAATTGCAATGTTGCAGCAGCAGAAGAACAGTCGGAACAGCATTGTCATTAAACAGTAACACACAAGTATCAAAAGACCTATCCAGCCAAAAAAAAAAGAAATTAAAAACTAAACTAAAACAAAATAAGCTAAAAAGAATACAATAGACTCCCCAGTTGCAGTTTTTAAACATTCTAAATATTGCATAGGTTTTACAGAAAATAGAAAGGTATGACACAATTGCCCAGTGAATTACAAAGATATTGCACAGGTAATAGAGAGTGTACTACATAGTAACAGTACGACATTGTACAGTCACAGTCGGACAACAGCAGGGAACAAAGACCTGTGGAATCTCTCCTCCATACAGCGAGGGTGGATCAGTCTGTCGCTGAAGCTGCTCTCAAGAGCAGACAGGGCATCCTGCAAGGAGTGTGACTCCTGGTTTGGAAAGTATGTCAGTTTTGCCAGAACCCAGAGGACAGCCCAGGACAGAGCTGAATTTCCTAAGCACTTTGTCCAGCTTCATCTTCTACCTCTCAGTGATGTTGTTCAAGGCAGCACAGTGCCCAAGTGGTTAGCACTGTCAACCCTCAACAAGAAGCTCCTGGGTCCTGGGAATCCCATTAGCATGTTCTCCCTATGTTTGGGTGGGTTTTCTCCAGGTACTTCAGGGTCCCATCAACCTAAAACATACACAATTTGGTAATTCTCCAGCTAGGTACTTAATGTTTACTTTATTGTCCCCACAGGGCAATGTGTTCTCTGCATTTGACCCATCCCTCAATGCCACTGGGGCAGCCTGTCAGGAGCAGCGGGCAACCTCAGTGCAGTGCCCAGGGACTTTTCTCCAGATCTTGAGCCAATGAATTTCATTGCAGAGACAATAAAGTCTTTTTGGCTTTAGCAGTTTCATAGACGATTCATAGAACAGAATATAACTTAGGTTTATATTGACAAAACATTCACAAGATTTCAAAAAATCCATCATATTAAGGGCTTGACGAAGGCTAATCATTTATGGGGAAATTCATGACCATAACATATTTGGTCATGAATACATTTAATTTCGCTCAAGAACATGATTTAAAAATTCAAAAAACTACAAAAAAAGTTTGTAACAGTCTCTTTTTTTTTCAAAGTTTCAGATAATTTTGTTTTTGGACCCTACAGCTGATTAACATCCAGCATGCTCTTAAACTCTTTGGAACTGAGGACATGCTTCCTCCTGACACTAGTTGCCATAGATAATAGATTAATGTCCCTAAATAACCTATCCAACTACCCATCCCTATACAACCCTCATTACACAACAAGAAAATCAAACAATTATGTAAATCAGTCAAACCTTAATCATGTTCTCTATGCTTTAGGCTGAAATAGACTCCTGGAGTTATAGTAACAAAGGTGGGGCTGAAATAGCCCTGGGAAAAAACAAGTTGTTTTTGTCTCTACTGGTTTAAATGATAAAATAACTCCCAGCTCGTTATTCGGGACTCTGTGTTTCTGTGTTTCTCAAAAGCTGGAGCTGTAGAGCACTAATTACAACTATGATTAACAGCTTCAGTGGCATTCGCAGTTGCTGCCAACATTCAGACCTTCACATACCTGCCTGATTCCCTCTTGGCTCGAGCTGCCGCTGATGTGTGCATCTGCCCGTGCATGTTAGTGACTTTGTATTTTTGTATGGCGTTGGTGTTGGACTTAACATGAGAACTGGTTTTCAGTCCTCCTGTCTTGTTAGGATTTCGTCATTTGTGATACTGCAACAAAAAGGTTGTATTGGTCAACAATGTATCCCCATAGGCTAAAACATTAAACTTACCAATATGAAATTCTTTATATATATTCACTGATTGTATTGTATGGCATAAATTACAGAAATCTAATGTAATTTGTGAAGCTACTATGTTTATTTATAATGAGCACCTCCTAGACACAGCATTTTTGACCAACTGAGCTGATTGTTCTACATAGTGTTAGCATTCCAAATAAAAAAGTATGTAGGGTGTATTAACATGTAATTAAACCATAATACATCAAATGTCATCTACAGGTATAAAGGTGCCTTTTTGTACATTGTAGTCCTAGCTTTGAAGAGTGTAAATGTCCTAAAATCTCCAAATAGAAACACTAAAATAAGGCAGACAACTTTATCCTATTATCATCGTTATTGCTATTTTATTTGATCGGGGCAGTGCACATAAATAAACATCTGTATTGAGACAACAACTGATGTAAATATGCCAGATTAGAGTTAAAATGCTAATTTGCATCCATAATTCCTAGGCAGGTAAGAAAATATAAAACAATAAAACAAACAGAACATTAAAAACAGCACAGAAATGTACAACACAAGATTAGGGTGATCAGATTTCTAGACACAAAAGCTGGGACACCTATTTCTTTCACAAATTCTGGTAATCAAGTGACAAAAAAGCGTCTGAAATCCATGCATGTCATGTAATTTAACATACATGACATTAGGGTTTAAGTTTTGAATATGATGGCAAAGTATATGATTTTTTTCATCTGTTAAAATGATTGGGGACTACTGGGACACAGTCTGGTGAAAACTGGGACATATGTTTTTACAGGTATTTGCTGGGACATAGGACATGGAGTTAAAAACTGGGACTGTCCCTGTTAAATAGGGACATCTGGTCACCCTACACCAGATGATAAAAGTTAACATTGGTCACATGACTGGTTTGCTTTCAGCTGAGGTTCAAGTTAAGTTTTTAATGTTGGTCATTTGGGACACTCACTCCATCCAGTCTTTGAAGCAATAAGTACATGATTTTGTCCGCCTCTGCAGTAAAGCTTGAAGATACAGTATATACATCACAACTATATAGATGTCACAGTAAGCCTTTTTGCAATTGAAGAAGATTAGTACCTGTCAGAATTCACTTCCAGCTTCTACACTGAGATGAGAGAAGCTGAGTGTCATATAGACTATAATTGAACAGAACCGGAAAGCATCAGCATGTAGGGGCCATTCAAAAACAGAAACAAAATTTCAAGTTGTTAGCATACAATTTTCATAGCCATCTAGATAACCACTTCAGACTGGCTATACTATAACATGGTGTGTGTAATTTGATAATAAAAGATTTGCTACTCTTGCTATTGTAGGCAATCTCTGGTGTAAGCCTGTAAAGCCAGGTATGCACTGTGCTTTTTTTTTTTTTTAGTCTCATAAGATTTATTGAAGTCACACTGCACGACATGGAATGTGTAATCGGAAACTAGCACTTGTGAAGGTTCACATGTTGAATAGTGGCTACGACCGAAATCAGCCAATGAAAATTTCAGGCTCTGGACACAGTGTTTACACATACAGAAGTCAGTGCCACTTGATATAGCAGTGTTTAAGTGCAAAGTAATTAAACCAAAAGGGGAAATGTGCTCACATTTGTGGCTGGGCACTGTTGTTGTTACTACAAGGATGCGCTGGTCTTTTTATATGTAGTATCTTCTAAAATACCTTACATTGCTTGATATCTGTCGCAGCTTGTCTCCGGCTCCATCTGTGATCTTTGTCCCTGTCTTACTATAAAACTGACAACCACCGTTTCTGAGCTAGGACAGACTATTTTTTCTCACTACTAGAAATCGTTCATCTAAGGCGGTCAAAATCATGCACTGTACACCAATCTTAAGACGTCTTTGATCAACTTTTATGAACTTATTACCACTTTTCTGAGGCCATTTTGCGAACATACAGTTTCATCACAACTAAAACGTAATTGTGCATTGGCTATGGCAAAAAACCATGAAAGGGTCTTAAAAAAATCTGTGTTTATTTGCAATTCCACTCACACAGGCAGTGCAATTGCTATTCTTTTTTGTGTTTAATGGCTATTCAGATTTATTGTTCATGTGCATTCTGAATTCAGTAAGGCACATATGCTCTAACACTGCCAATGTAACCACAAAAAAGTCTCAGTTTTGATGTTAGGAATTGTGGCCATCCTACATACAGTATGGAGCCACTGATCCATCTGAGATTAAGAAAAATGCGTTTAAAATTGAAGTATAGTAAAATGCATATACTGGAAAGCAGACATGGAATGTGAATAACCAATACGCTAACCCAAAAGGCTAACCACAGCTTGTGAAACAGGGGCTTAGATTTGGCAGAAAATTTCAATATGTCAAGAGAACCGTACCACATGCAGCCCCTATAATAGGCCTGTGGTTTGGACACTTAGCGCTGCTGTGGCCAGATACAGTCAGCCAGTTACATCAGAGCAGCCTACCCTCGTGCAACACTCCACGTTTCACAAGTTACCAGAATGTCAACACACTTGCAACAGTGCAAGGCATGCCCGACTTGCCAACACCTACCAACGGCCAGCTCCTCCATCAAAACACATCACGTGGACTTTGCGGCATATCAATATGATAATTGCCCCTAAATGTATCTATTAGGATCTGCCAAGGATTGCAAATGGGATTTGTTTCCCTGCAAGGTAAATGGCATGTCAGGGAGGAGATCGTGCTCGAAATAACTCCTTTACCTGTAGGTGAGTCATCGGTAGGAGTCTCTCTGGGAGGGAAAACAAATTAATATCATCGGGAGTAAGAGTGAGTGACAGGCAGGCATTTGCGAAGAGAAACGGTCTGTCAAGAATGATGTGCGTGTTTTTAAACTGCCTGATGGAACCTTTCGAGACAGATGACAGTCCAACGCTGATAGTGCGGCAGGGAGATCGCTGTTGTGTCAGGCTTCCCAATGCATGCCAAAATCTCCACTGTTGGAATGTTAATGACACTGTACAAGAGCTATAGGCTATGACCGAGGGCAGTATCCAAGGTATATTTGTACCAATCTTCCATGTGTGTTAAACGCTAATGGCGCGAGATAAAGATTCATGGCCTGTTCTTTTGGTACACCTCCAAACCTTAACCCTAACACATGTTCCTAAACACAGCGTACAAGCCAGGCTCTCAACAAAGCCCTTGTATACAACCTCGGAGACCCCTAGTTATCAGCTTAAACAAATATTGTCCCGCTGCCCTCTCTCTGGTCTAATGCTGCCACAGGTTGAGGTCATGACAGCTGCCAAGTTGAAGGGGTCAGCTGGTTTATCGCCGCAATAGCATTCATTCTTCCCCATCAGCTCGGTCCGCATTCACTTAATGAATTTATGACTATTCATCGCCCCGGGCCAGGCATTCTTCCTCCCTCCTCCCTCACTCTGCTTGCGTCTGGCTGCGTGGCCTAAAGCAAGGGATCACACATGTGAGGCAGATATTAAGGCTTACAGGGAAAGAGGATGGTGGATTTAAATGGAAAATTTAAGATTTATTAAGATTAATTTTCGTAAGGGGTGTCCTATTACTTGTGCGTGTCATGAAATCTGGCATGACAGCAAAATGATGCAATAGTAAATGGTTACATTGGATTCTGGATTCTATACACATGGAAATGGAAACGATGGAAATTTTATTTGATCGTGATGACCATGTTACATTTTTGTCTTTAAAGTTCTATGGATATCTGTCGTTGATGTTATTAGTTCTACAGTGTTCTGGCTGGAAATGACACAACAAAATGGTCCATGTCTAAAATTATTATTCACAATAATCAATGGCAAAGCCTTTATTTTTTTGTCACATGCAAAAGTTTGGGCATCCCTCTGACGTTGCATAAGAATTAACTCTGTCTTCATGAAAAAAGGTCACAGAGGTATGTCAGTAGAGTGTTTTCCTAACAACAATTTTTAGTTTAGCTGTATTTAGGTGTATGGAATTAAATAAAACATGAAAAAATGTCTGTGCAAAAGAATTGTTGACCCATGTACAGAAACTCCATCTGCAGCAGGATGATGTTGTCTTTGGAGGTGATCTGTGGGTTGTCTTTAACCATTCTCACCATTCCTCGCCTATGTCTCTGTGTTTTTTTTCTTGGCCTGCCGCATCTGGTCTTAACATCAACTTTGCCTGTGTCCTTCCATACCTTTACCTAAACTAACAAGTTTTGTGTTGCAAGTAATCCATTTTGAGAACTTACATGCATTCAAATCAGCAAACTTATAAGGGTGCCCGAACATATTGCACATTTTTTCATATTTCATTTAATTTCATACACCTAAATACTGCTACACTACAAACTGTTGTTAGGAAAACACTCTAGAAGTCAGATGTTACTAGAAAATGAATGACATACCTCTGTGATCCTGTGATGAAGACAAACTGTAAATTATTCTGCAACCTCAGAGGGGTGCACAAACTTTTGCATATGACTGTATATAATTGTAATTGTAGTTTTTGCACATCTCCAGTGAAACTTTGGATCACTCTTCTTTTCTCCATAGATCACCACATAGACCTTCTTGTACATAAATCTCCACGGCCGTTAAAGGGCGTTTTTGTCATTACTCAGGTCTTCAGTTTGGGCGGCACAGAGGCAGAGTGCATTGCCTCACAGCAAGAAGGAGCCTTTCTGTGTGGAGTTTGCATGTTCTTGCTTTCCTCTGAGTGCTCTGGTTACCACCAAAAACACGTAGGCTACAACAGGTTCCCAATGGGGCCATAGGCTCCCCTGCCAAAGAGATTAATATTAATCTAAGTGGGACTTGCCTGGTTAAATAAAGGTCAAATAAAAATAAATACAAGTTCTCTTGACAAATTCACAATTGGATGATTCAGGTCTGGACTCTGGTCTTGGCCACTTTTTTGATCCTGTTCCTGGCCAGTCATTTCTTTACCACTTTGGCTGTTTGTTTTGGGGTGTTGTGCAGAGCCAGGGTATGAATATATCTAGCAATTTTCAGTTTTGGAGAACAGATCAGGATTTCTAAAATTAATATATCTGGAGCTTCTATCCACTTAAACTGCTTTTAGATGTTAAGCAAAATTGATAGGTAGGAAGTACATACAGACAAAAAGTAATGCATGATTAAGTAAATTTACTTTGATTTTCTCTCATTTCTTTATTGCAGCTTACATGCAAGTCTGTGTATGCAATGATTTGTATTGGTAGGTGAAGTAATAGTTAAAGCTGCTGTAGTAGTAGTAACAGCACAGAGTATGGAAAGTAACAGCAGCAGATTATTTATCCAGTAAATCAAAAACAGTTGAGTACTGTTAGAATGCAATCAACTGAGCAGTATTTTTTATTATTTCAAGTAACACTGCTTTTCTGTGTGAAGAGGTATTGCCCTCTCTGCCCACTATTTTATATGACACTTTTTTGTGACAGTTCAATTTATCAACAATATGTGCTTAAGCAAAAATACACACTTTTCCACACAGGAAAAAGTGTATTTTTAAAACTGTGTTGTGCCAAGGGATTACTTTAGTTTGGGGCCAATACCACATGACCTTGGATGTAGAAAGTAGCAGATAACCCAGCACTTGTCTTCTACAATCAAATGTAAAAGTCTACCCAGTAAGCTAACTTTCTAAGAATCACTGGATCCTAATACATGCAACAAGTGGGGCCCATCCCCATAAACATACAGCTTTTCTCAATGCCACAGTTTTCTTTTCTTCAACCTTGAGTCAGTTATTTGCTAACAGCTGACTTCAGGGGAGGGGGGCACAACATGCGATTATTTGTGCTTGTGGCGATCATGTAGAGACACTTAGTCTTATTCTAAGGATTTATGGTGTGGGCCCCCTAAGACAGGAGGCTTATTCCACTCCTGTTTACTTCTCCCTACAACCCCGGGTGACATTTTGACCTCTGGAGCAACTCGGACTGTGCTCCCTACGCGCTCTCTCTCTCACAGGAGGATTACTGGGTGAGTAAAAAGGCTTTGTAACTTGAAAGCATATTTGTGAGCACCCATGGGCAAAAAGACGTCATTAATCCAATCATTACATGTGCTTCCATCTTATATGTTTTTTTTTTTTTTAAGACAACTTGTGAAACATTGCAAAACTGAAAACTTTGGTGTGCAATAATGTAAGAGGCTGGAGCTATAGAATGCAATATATCTGTCCACCTTCAGGTTGCTGACGAGGGGTGTGAGGTTTAAAACGCAACTTTTGTGCCTGGACCAATTCCTCTCGAGTGTTGACTAAAGTTCAGCTCAAAACTACACTAAGTTGATCCTTGTCGCTCCGCATGTTTACATCGCTTGCCGCTCTCACAAGCAATGGTACATAGGAAATTAATGGTACCTTCAGTCTCTCATGTCACTCTTAGAGTTGCACCATTTCACCGTAGACCTTCATGTCAGTAGTGTTCGATGTTTAATACTGAAACATAAATACATGTCAGTATTGGGAACTATTTTTAATAAAACATAGATAGACCCTGCTCAAAAAGTTACTAAATATAATGTAATTTGCCTTTTAGTGGTGTAATCATGTCAAATTTGCATAATAACAAAATAAGATTATTAGAAAATTCATTACTGTTTTCGCCTCTAATCCCTCTCTGCAAACTCTTTGACAGAAATAGTGCCCTGTAAAGCTTTTTGAAAAATCTTTTTTAACCTAATTTACATATGCAGCACTGATACAGAACTGGAAACCTGTTCAAAATGATACTAGGCTATGAAAAGTCTTTTTTTATAAATATGCCCTATAATGGCTGTATAATGGCACAAATTTAAGATTTGGTACAGTACAAAATCATTTATAACATTGTGATGATGTCTGATCTGACTTGTTTTTATGTGAATAAAAACCCCTATTTACAGTAACACCTCATGTTCTCCCAGAGCATCTGACGCCTTTTTAAAATCGTTAAGGGTCGTTTTTTTGAAAAATAGTTGCTAAGGGGCTCTGAAAAGTCACCAAATCTAGTGTAATGTAGTTTTTCAGTTCATGAAACAAGGAAATGACATGAATGTTGTTGGTAATCTTTGGCCAATCACATACAAGGGCTCAGCTCCTATTTAAATAAGAGACGCTCATATTGGCTTCTCAGCATTAAAACAAATTGTGGAAAATCCACAGGCTATTTCTAGTTCTGTCTGCTTGCACAGCTAAATAGCAAAACATTAAAAAACAATCATGAATCCAGACAAGTAACACAAGTGAAACCTGCTGTCATAATTAATTAGAGACTGTTCAACTTAAAAGCTAAAGGATGTCAGACTCTGGAGCCCAATTTGAGCGGCCAACATTTTATTAACAATAGAATGTAGATAACATAGGCAGGCATCGAATTTGAAATGAGTTCATTTTGTGCATACAAGTGTAAAATTTCTCAGTGTAAACATTTGTCAAGTTATTTATGTTGTATTGTGAATAAAGTATTGGCTCATGTGATTTGAAAGTTTTTTAGTTTTCGTTTTATTCAAATTTTAAAAACGTCCCAACATTTCTGTAATTTCTGGGCTGTAGATTTTGCATCATTACGCCATAGTATAATAGACAGTATTTAACATTTACTTTTTCAACAATTCAACAATTATTTCCTAATGGTGAATTCCTGTAGATTAAATATACATTTCTTAAAAACTAAAATTGTTGAATGAGAATAACAATGGTGGATAAATGTTAAATATGCTAGGTTTCTTTTTTGGATATTATCTAAAAGCTGACTGAATCAACCTGACTGACACCACTGCTCCACCAGACCCTTGTTTTTCCCTCTACTTTCTCCATCTCCAAAACGAGGCATCGGCCCAAGGTGAAGGGGTCAACGTGGCACACTGCTCTGTGTGTGCCTATTTATGCCTCGGTCCACAATGTTATAGTGTCAGGGTTGTTCCTCTGCATTTTGCCAAAACAACCAGAGCCTTGTCACGGGACCTGGCCTTCCCCCCACCTTTCTCCAAGCGTGTCTCCTCGTCAGGGCCCTACGCCGAGTCACCTCCTCACCCCACCTTTCCACCGCGCTGACCTCCTGACTCTACCCACAAAGCCCTCGTTTGTTTCGGCTACAGCGGGCTAACACCGGTGAGAGGATCACCATCGCTCACCTCCAGCCAACGGGCCCAGCGACGTGATGACAAGTGATGTTCTTTTCTTAGCCAACAACAGATTTTTTTTTTTTTTTTCTGAAGGAGTTTGATAAAGTCTCTGTCCTCAACCTTCAAAAATATGACTATGACAAACTAGAATGTGGCAGACTGAACATTCATCAGTCAACAGAGACACAGCCAAAAACTGAAACTGTGAGCAGCAAAGGCTGCGCTGATAGTTTGCTTTTTTATCTTAGCATGCAGTTGAATAAAACCTTAAATACACAATATGGGTGAAAACTGTCCTTCCCAAACTCCAGCCCCAAAACAAACTTTTATTAATCACGTTAAAGGTCATATAATACACTTTTTTCAGGCTTTTTGAAATAGTTTTGGACACTTTAGTATTGGTATTTCATGTTTTATAACTTAAAATAATGTATATGTATGGAAAACGTCCTTTTTTGGGAAGCTGCTACTTGGAATTTCCACAGAATGCTTGGATTAGGTGTCTGATGCCCCCTGCTGGCGACGGTGGGATAATGACCAGAGCATAAAATGGCTATTTAGCGTGGCTATTAGCAACACAACATTATCAGATAAGTAAATGATCAGAATTATGCGTATGAGCTTTAGAAATGCGAAGGAGCTCTCCCTGGTTTCATGTGTCTACGTAGAGAAGTATGAATGAAACAAAATACTACTCCAGGTATGTATCTGTGGTGGAAACATAACCGGGTTGAAAGCAACAAAAAAGTCGACTGAGAAAAATTGTGGACCTTCAATATATAGTTTTTCTTGCAATGATTCTCAAGAAAAGCAGAAAAAGGCGGCACAAATATACCTTACCTGTTGACCAGCCATGTAAACGAACACAACCAATGGGAACCAATGGGACCACCAGTTACTCACACTTACACTTGATGCGAGTATGTGATTGGCTAAAACTTATCATGGGCACATTCTCATCAATTAACCCCCCCCCCCCAAAAAAAAAAAAAAAAAACATTATAATAAAAATGTATAGATTAAAATTAAGATTTTGAAAAAAAAGTTTTCAAAAAGGATATACTGAAGAAATTTTACTCATAGTGTCACCCAAATACCCCAAAATGTACAATAAGGCCAAAAGCTCCCCAAGGCAACTTTCAACTTCTCAACTTTTGTAAGAAAAAAAAATGTATGGGTGAGCACTTGGTCCTAGAGAGCACAAATAAATCTTTCTATTTTACATTTTTCTCCGTGGCATGCCCTTCCCCAACGATGCATCCATAAGGGACAACGGTGCCACTTGCCTTGAGTTATTGTGCAAAAAGGTTAGACAGGATCACGGCATGTTCTATCACTGCTAGACTTTAAGGGCCATTCATCAGCTGCGCCTTTCCAAACTGAACGCCGAGTATCTCCCTCTGTCTCCGCTGCCTGTGATAAATGCCATTCAACTTACAGAACCTGAAGTCCTTGTTCTTGCCTCAAGCACCACATTTTTCAATTGTACAGACACATATAGAGCAGATGGCTAATCCCCCATAATAAATCTTTCACAGAATTTTACAAACTACAACGAGTACATTTCTAATTCAAATTTTAGACTTTGGTTACCCTAAAAATATCTAGCTAGTTTTTCCATGCATATTATAAAAATAACCATTGTTTCGTGTCAGTACCTTAATAATATAGTGCATGCCCTAAGCCGTTTTTGACTCTTCTTTTTCCATTGCCTACATTTATGACCTTGCATTCTGTTGTGGTCTTTAACACTCAAGCCACAACAGTCACTCACAAATCAACACTATACTCAGAATGACATAACACATAACAAAGGAGTCACATGGGCCGTGACCTAAAGTAGAGGTGCTTATGACATTATGTAAGATTGTTCAAGGCTTCGCAGTAGTGTTCGGCAGTCAAAATTATGTTAAAAAAAAAAAAAAAAAAAAAGGCAAGAAGAGACCAAACATGCCCTTGAGGGAGAGGATTGTGACATGAGGACATTTAGTTTAAAATTTACAAGATGCTCAGGGCAGCAAGAGTGCACTGCTAAGCCATACCAGTTACAGCCATCACATTTTTTGCAGAGCCTTAATGGATCATTGTGCCATTCAGAAGAGGTCCGGCATAATATATAATATAGTCTTTTCATAATTTGCCAAAATAACGTACATTAAAGAAATAACAAAGATTATAAGTGGTTCATTCTCTTGAACAACATAAACAAATTTCAAACAATGTGAAATGTCAGTGCTTGACTTCTTATGGCCTACAGATTTTGTAATATATTCTAATTTTTTATTTTCTTCTGTAATAAAAAATTAAAATTACCACAAAATTTGCAGTCTGAAATCATTTAAAAGCAAAATGCCCTTTGTTAAACAAGCAATTCACCAAATAATTTTAAATTAAAGTTTGCTTTTCTTCATGGATATATGATATGATATGATATGATATTATAGGGTGCAAGGAGATCGTGGGTTCGATCCTCAGCCGGCCAACAAACTCTCTGGGCGGAGTCTGCATGTCCTCCCTGGGTTACCGTAGGTTTTCTCCAGGTACTTTGGCTTCCTCCTACTGCCCAAAGGCATTCCGGTGAATTGGTGACTCTAAATTGTCCCTAGTGATTGAATGTGAGAGTGAATGGTTGTCTGTCTGTGTTCGTCTCTGTGTCAGCCCTGCGACAAGCTGGTCCCTGTCCAGGGTGTACCCCACCTAAGGCCCAAAGTTACTGGGATAGGCTCCAGTCACCCGCGACCCCTAATGGGAATAAACGGGAAAAAATGAATTAATATATATTATATTATATTATATTATATTTTTTAATATGAATAATTTTTGGTCAGGAACACCACCTGATTAAATCTTTTGTGCTAAGACTTTAGTGTAATCTCTTTGAGGTAGAGGTGCTTGGAGGCTGTGTGTGTTTGCCTTTTCTATATATGTAAGTGATTGCACAAGATTTTATAATTCGTATTTTAAGATAG
Source organism: Bostrychus sinensis (assembly GCA_020698575.1). Taxonomy (NCBI): domain Eukaryota; kingdom Metazoa; phylum Chordata; class Actinopteri; order Gobiiformes; family Eleotridae; genus Bostrychus; species Bostrychus sinensis. The sequence continues at coordinate 27,949,811 of CM036240.1, read as the reverse complement.
AATGAAGTTGTGATGTCAGAAAAAAAAGAAAAAAAAAAAACGCATAGTAAATATTTTGCAATTAAGGTGATAAAACTAAAACATGTAAAGTAATCTAAAAGTCTTAGGGTTAAATAAACAGTAAAAACCACAGTAAAACACACTAAAAAATATGTTGGTCAGGTTGGCCCATAGTGGTGGCGCGCTTAGTGACAGGACATCTGACCATTTATGCAGTTTCATTGTACACCTTGTATGTAATGTGACAAAAAAGCACTTTATCATAAGTTTTCAAACCTGCACAAAATTCCATTCATCATCCCTGACCCCTGATAATGCCACAGTCATGGACATCTGACTGTCGTCCTGTATCCTGATGCCAAGCTAAATTTAGCTCTGCGTTGGTATTTAGGACTGATGGGGGAATTTTTAGCAACCTTTAAAAGGAAAAGGAATCCTGGTGACTAATGCTCAATGTGCTCTTCCGAGTTAAATGTAGGAGCAGCATGTAAACAGTCTGGCTTTTGTTTCCGGAGGAGCAAAGTTCCCGTACATATTCCAGTGACGTAGAATGAGATAGTTAGCCATTGTGAATGGACTAACTCAGAGGAGGATAAATACTAAAAGCTCTTTGTTATAACAGTGACACATAAAAAACAGTTATTCCAGAAGACGTAAGCGACACAGTCATTTGGGAAAAATTTGGTGTTTGGCTCTGTTTTTGCAGTTAGAATGATAGTTTGCTTTTGCTCATTTACCTCATAGGCACCTTTCTGAATCGGTTTTCATTATTCACAGTAAATAGCCATTCTCTAAAAATAAGTGAACCACTTCCTACTTCTTTCTCCAGAATTTTCATTTTGAAGTTGTCTCACCGAATAATCTGCCGGGCACCCTTCCTGATGCAAACTTCCCCATTTGCTTTCTTTAACTTATTCTTGTTAGAGGTTGCTGGTGCCTGGAGCCTGTCCCAATGACTATGGGTCTTATGGGGTACACTTTGAACAATGGCCAGTTAGTCGCAAGGGTAACACTTAAGAAACATACACTAACAGACAAGCTTTTACTCTCACAATCAATTTATTCTCTGCATTTAACCCATTCTTCAGTGCCACTGGGGCAACCTGTCAGGAGCAGTGAGCGACTCTCTACCGACTAACCTACTGCCTCCTCCACATCATGAGCCGGGATCAAACTACCAACCTTTTGGTTAGTGGGCAAACTTCTGTACCAACTGAGCAACTGCCTTCTCCAGCACAGACATAAATAAGTAGATGCCTCATTGAGCGCTTTGGTTTATTACTACAATACGGCAAATTCGCAGCCAATGGTTGCTCGAGCCAATATGGCTCTAATGACGTAAACCAATACAAGTTAATGGAGAGTGACTGCGCCTGTGGTTTCCATGCCAACAGCCTGTGGCCCATTAATTTTTACTTAATCTGACAACAACTTGTTAAGGTAGAATTTGTGGAGATTTACTGATTAATTAAACCTCGGCATAAACAATTAGTCTACAATTATTGTGGTCTGCCACACTTCTCTAACTCCTGTCTATCAGAACAGACATTCAGAAAGTATATATATATATATATATATATATATATATATATATATATATATATATATATATATATATATATAAACAGGCATCTGACAAAATTGATTGATTACTCATAAGGATGGCTAATGCTTATTGCTATAAGAAGAAATACAATCTATGGCCACCATTCTCAAACTGGGGTCTCAAACTGGGGTCTGGGGACCCCTGGAAGTCCCGGAGCATTGGTTGGGGGTCCGCAATTTTTTTTTTTTTTTTTTTTTTTTTTTTTTTTTTTTTTTGTTAAGTACTAATCATTTATATTCCTTACATTTGTTATGGTATATAATTTAAACATTTATTAATGTTTATGGGAACCACTATAGCAATAAAAACATTGTGAGCAAATAACCCTCACTCATATTTAGTTTTAGGACGTTTTAAACTCCTGATAATTGTGACACACAACGTAAGCCACATTGTTTGGGAGTGGAGGGTGCTATAAGGGGGTCCTTGGGTTTTTTTCTCTTCTGTAACTGGTCCCTGGCCCCAAAAAGTTTGAGAACCCCTGGTCTATGGGCTAAAGAATTCTGAAAAGTGCCCAGACTAGCTTGGCAGCGATTTGATGTTAGCTCCAGCAGCCTACGAGGTGTCTATGTATGTAATGTCTATGATCATGGGCCAGGACCAAACCGTCACCCTTTGGGTTAGTGGACGAACGCCTCTACCAACTGAGCTACTGCGTTCACCAGATCATGAGCCAGGATCTTGGTCAGGAAGATGTTCTAGGTTAATGGAAAGAAACAAGAACACCTGGGGGAAATCCACCCAGACACGGTTAGGACATGCAAACTCCACACAGAAAGACCCCACGCCACCCAGGAATCAAACCCAGAACCTTCTTGCTGTGAGGCGAAAGCACTAACCACTTTGCCACCTATGTCTCTTGGCAGTAGGAAAAGGTGGAAAACCCAAAGAAATTCCACGGTAACACCGAGACGACGTGCACACTCCACATCCAGATGGTGCATCAGCTGGCTTTGGGATCTTGCATGGATGTATCAGCACTTACCACTCTGCCACTGTGCACCCCCTTTACGTATGCCAAATAAAATACAGCTCCTAGCTACTTTAGCCTCATCCATTGTTCAATAACCCATGAAGACACATGAAAGCTTATTTGCTGAGTTTGACTGGATAAAAGGGTAACCTGAAACTCAGAGGGACACCCACGTTACGGGCCAACACAAGGATCATAAAGCTACCTACAATATACTTGACTTCACCATATAGCCTATACAAGACCTCTTTCTTGAATGAATGAATTGTGAATGAATGATGAATGATGCTTCTATGTAAGTATGACGCCTTTTTGTCTGTCGGAGAGTGGGGAAATTCCAACCGGTGAGGGGGATCTGAAGGTGTGGCTGAAGATCGTCTCTGACCACTTAAAAGTTGCAGGTATGACTCTTCTGACTCCCAGCTGCATTTCTCTCTGAGGGCTCATTATTCTGGCAGGTGCCCTATTGTCCACGACTTTTGCGGGTCTTTTCATGCGCATACCAAAAAAAAAAAAAAAAAGGGAAATATGTAAGGGGAGGAGAGGGAGGGAAAGGGGAGGAGGAGGTGGCGGCCTGAGTCAACGTGAAGAAGCCTCTGCCATCAAAAGAAAAAGATGTGCGCTTTGTTTGGAAAGAATGGGCTCTGTTTGGATGTTCTGAGGTTGATGCTGTCGGATGTGGCCTGCACTCAACCACTAGAAAGGAGGCTGATTCCGAATGTGAGGATTCTTGTTTTGTGTGGGAACGAAAGCACAAGACGGCGGAACAGCGCAGCACTTTGGCGCACAAGTGTCCCTCATTTGGCCTTGAATTCGGCGCCTTTTGAGTCGCTTTCTGGGTCATTTCGGATGAATTTCACCGTGTTTTTGTTCCCTTGAGTTGCGGTTTGCCCAGATGACTGCTGTTGTTTTGAGGGCACTATAGCACCAAAGGGCTGTGTGTATGTGTATGTGTGTGTGCAAGAAAGAGAGAGACGGTGCGTGTCTTTGGATGACCTCATGGGAAAGTCCTTTTTGGTCCGGAGTAAATGTGACAAAGGAGCTGTTGACAGATGTTTCAATAATGGAAAAACAAGTGATGCTCTTGTCTTGTAATCTGGCGCTCCATGGTGAGTGTTTACGACGTCTTAAGATACAGCCGTCAAGTGTGGGGCACATAAACACCATTATAGTGTGGTTAGCGGCGAGGAGGCAGAAAAACATCTTGGTACCAGGAATAATATTGTTTTCAGTAAAAAAAAAAAAAAAAAAGTTAAAAAATGCACAGGATTTATGCATTTTTTCTCAATAATCTAAAGGCTGGTGGAATCAATGGCTGGCACATACATGGAAGTGAGGTATATTGATTTATAAGGTAGGGAAGTTTGGATGCCAAGACCTTTTTGACAAGGGTTGCCCCCAAGTATGTGAAGGCTGTTTTGGAAAATGCATACAATTTAAACAGGAATCAGCGCTTTAGATTAGACTTTGATTTTTAGGAAAAAAATATTTGAACTGTAAAAAGTGATTATGTGTGGGTAGAACAATGGTGCAATAAAAGCAAGTATGGAAATTTGCTTTTTCTCAATTCTCTTAAGCAGTGATTCTCAACTGGTGGGTCAGGACTGAAAGGTCGCGCAACCATTTTCAGTAGGGTCGTGGGCCTTTGCCAAAAAATAAAAAAGATAAATAAAAGTTATGTTACTGTTACATCTAAGGTTGAGGTGAGCGCTGCTCAATTCTCCTCAGAGCATAATGTGTCTGTATTTACCACTGAAAAGATCATCAGAAGAAAAGTAAATTTTGTATACTTGAATTCTATTGAATTGCACTTTTTATTTCATGTATTTTCATTTTAAATTAAACTGCATCTAATAGAATCTAGAAGGTAATAGTTCACTGTCTAGCATCGCCACTTGCTTGTTAAATGTGTTCTTTTTATGCTTTTTATTTATGTTCGCGTACTGAGATATTCTGACATTATTCTGTCTCAGGGTCAATACATTTGATCATTTGAAATATCTCTTTTATTTGGGTCACAGCTTGTCATTTTAGGATGATGGTGGGTCCCAAATCTAGATCAGTTGAGAGCCACTTCTCTAAAGGCAAGTTGGGGACTTTGCTAACTCAAGACTTTACAATTTGCAGAATGGGGTTACTTTAGACTGCACTTTCAGCTCCTCCCTTTATTTATTCTGGGTCACCACAGCAAACCTTTACACTGGATGCCCTTCCTAACGCAACCAGCCACATACAGTGACAACACAGTAGGCAATGTGAATGAAGTGTCTTGCCCAGGGACACAACAACACTGTTGTTGCCCCACAACAACTAATCGAATTAATTATTAACTAATTTAAGAAATAATAATAATAATGACTAATAATTATCTGGAGTATACATACAATAACCATGGTATAAACTATTAATAAACACTAAACGCCTTATTTTCCACATTATCTACACAATTGTTTAAATTTTGGAAAAGCCTATGTCATTTTTCGTAGTAATATCACAAGTAATAACAAATTTTGAATGTTCAGTTCAGTAAAATTTCTCAAGTAGGTTTTTTTTTTTTGTGCATCTATCCAATTATGAATGAATTAATAAAAAACATTATTTAATTATTAAAATAATTTGCTGCAGCCTAGGGGCGGACGATATGATAAAAAATGACGGTATTCTTCTCATTTTTGAAGGTATGACGGTTTATAGTTACGTTGTCCTAGCATTGCAAACAGTTCATCCAAACACAACATAAATTATAGACAAAATAAAATAAATAAAATATAGAGCCAATTATTTAAAGAGGTAGTTATGAAGGGTTGTACTGGAGCAAAGCACACAAAAAAAGTGGCTGCTCATACATACAGCTTTTAGTTCTGTGCAAGCCATTTTTCCTTTGTTCCTGGTATCACGTTCAATGAAAAATGTATATAGAGATGTACATTTTTTTTTTTAAAGGTATTTGGTAGGGGTGTGACAAGATCTCACAATCTTGTAATCTCACAAGTCACAAATTTGCAGCTCCAAAAATAAGAAAAAAATCTTAACTTTTTATTTTAAGGTCCACCTATTAACCATTAACTTGGTTCTAATTAGCATGCTTGTTAGTGATTAATTAGCTCTTAATTGGTAATTACAAAGCATTTATTAATCCCTTTTGTTGTGTGACCATATTCTACAACTAACTAGCAAAAAAAGATATTTTTCCCTTAATAAACTCATAATTACTGCTCATTAGTAGGAAGTAAGGAAGTTGTTGGACATAAATTATGATCTTAATAAGCTTTTTGGAGAATGAGTATTATTAGGGAGAAGTACCACAAAAATCTTATTAAGATCATAATTTATGTCAAACAACTTCCTTACTACCCACTAATGAGCAATAATTATGAGTTTATTAAAAGAAAAATGCTTGTTATTTCCTAATTAGTTGTAGAATATGGTCATACAGAATAATGGATTGCTTGATATTATTATTTAAGAGCTAATTAATCACTAACTCGCTAATTACCACCTAATTAATTGTTAATAGGTGAACCTAAAGATAAAATATTACTGTAGCAAAATAGCAACATTAGCCATTAATAACAATTTTGGTGGTATATAGTAAATTAATGACATTAAGCATTAATAGCAATTTCTGGGTGTGTTGCAAATGTTATAACTGTTGTACTGTGTGACTGATGTTGAACCAAAGACAAATTTCCCTTAAATTGACAATAAAGTTATATAAAGTTATTATAATAAGTTATATAAAGTTATTAGCAACAATAAGCTTTAATGGCAGTAGTAACCTGTATTGAAATAAATAACAAAACCTCAACTTAAAACAGAAGTAATTTCCATTTTGTGTTATTCTTATACCAAAGTGGCATTCTTATTTTTGTTTTTATTCAAACTTATTTTTTATTCAAACAGCATAATCTACACAGGCATGGTAATGACATCATTGATGATGTCACAAAGCGCGTCACCAATAGCAACCGGTGACATCACAAAGGCACAAAGGCACTCCCATCTAACTTACTCAGGAGTTCACCAAGACTGTTCATTCCCTTACTATCTGCTGAAGAGAGAAGACGCATTTCAAAGCTGAGAGAGAGGATTACAAACGGTTAAACCATATTTAATCATTACCACAAATAACCAACAGACATGGAGAGTTCTAAAGGAAACACCATGTTTTTACTCAACAAACTGGATGAGAAGTACAAGGATGAGGTCAATGAGGTCTACGAACTTGCTTGGAAACATGACTTGTGCGTTGAGTTTTTGGAGATGGAGCGAGAAGGCCCCCTCCACAAGGCGATGTTCACCTTTCAGGTAAGAGCTGGTGATTTTACTGGAGAGGGCCGGGCACCCACCAAAGTAATCGCTAAAAAGCTGGCAGCACAGCAGGTGCTGGTTGGCCTGCGAAGTCTTCCCCCGCCACCCGAAAATTCTGAGAGCAGAAGGAAGAAAAAGAAAAACCGCCATGTCCCTGGTCTCTGGCAAGCTGCTCCAGTATTTGAACCAGACTCAAACCCGATTACATGCCTTAATAATCTTGTACTCAACATGGGAGGGAGGCCTGTAAAATACACAGTGGTGGACGTAGAAAAGCAGTCGGACATTTGGCTGTTTTACGTTCAAGCTGTTATGGCAGATGAAACTCTGGTAGCAACAGGCCACTCAAAGAAGGAGGCAAAGTGGAACGTTGCATCCAAAATGCTGAGAGTGTTAGGCTACAACTTCCCTTACACTGAACCAGTGTTGGACCAAGCTGCCAGTGATGACCGGCAGCAAAACGAGGAGTCGCAGCAGACACCTCAAGCTGCTGAAGAAGCTGCACTAGATCCCATTGTAGTTCCCCAGGATGTCCCAGCTCAGATCTCTCAGGAATCTTCAGTTGCTCAAAGTGACACAGACCAAGTGGAAGAGGAGGGCCAGTCAACATCAGTGGACCTGCAGCTGGTTCCTCAAGACGTCCTGCCACTGTTAGCTGCTATGGGGGTGATTGAGGTCAACAATGAGGTAGTCCAGTTGTGTCGATCAAAACCAAGATGCCAACAGGTCACTACAGAGGTAGAGGAGGTTCAGTCACTATCTGTGAACCTGCAGCTGGTCCATGGTGAGGTGACTGAAGACACAGCTGTTACTCAAGGTAACACGCCTCAACTAGAGGAGGAGGTCCAGTCAACAATCGTGGATTTGGAGCTGCTACCTCTAACCCAAGATGACTCCCCTGAACAGGCTGAGGAGGTGCTGCAAGAAGTCCTCCAGACGTCTCCTGAAGTTACCTGGGCTGAGACACCAACAAATACACAGGAGATTACACCTGAAGTGATTGATGATGTTACAGCTCAGGTTGCTCAAGGTAACGAGCCCCAAACAGAGGAGGAGGAGAGCCAGCCTGCATCTGTGAACCTGCAGACACTGCCTCTCGACGTTTTGCCCATGTTGGTTTTGATGGGCGTGATCGAGGACAAGAATGGGATTGTAGAGTGGGCAGAGCCACATCCGATCCCGTCTTGCCAAGAGACCAACACAGAGTCCATCAAACCAGCAGCCTCTAGTAAAACCAACACTGATGGAGCAGAGAGCACATCTGAGTTAAGCACTGGGCTGAACATCACCCTGACTACAAATGGACCAGAGGAGAGCAGTCCATCAGAAGCCATGACTGGCCCTGAAAGCAGCGAGACCACCACTGTACCACAAAAGAATAATCAAGGAAAGATCTCTGCCATTTTGCTGGTTCAACCAGACACCATCCCTGGATCTGAGAGACCTACGTCTCCCATTGAACGTTCAGTGTCCTTCATCCTGACTGACGCGCTGGTCAGAAAAATGTTTAGTATGGCTGGAAGCTGCAACCAACAGAGATGCAGCTTAATGGCTGTCCAGCTGGGGAAACAGATCAAGGATCAGCTTCTTGTCGGTAGCGATACTGAAATAAGCTTTGCTGACTTACAAAAAATTGGCAAAAGAGCTGCCAAAAGTCTTTCTCAGGAATATGGATCGCCCTCCAACCTTCTGATGGCTTCACATGCGTTTGAAGAGCCTGCTTTCGAAGAAGCTGTTGTCAACCATCTCAACACTGCGCTAAGATCCTTCCAGAACAAGCCAAAGTCAGCCCTGTCACGCTTCTTCTCTGCACTGAGAAGGATTTTCATCTCGTAAATCACCTGACCCTGACCTCTAAACCATTTTAATGGTTTTCTTCATGCTGAATAAAAAAAATTAATAAATACATAAAAATTAGATTCTGTTTTGTTTGTTCATATCAGTCAATATTAAAATGTAAATCAGTTTTCTTCAAATGTTCACTGCATTTTAGAAATCTATAATTGTGACTCTTATTTGAAATGGAGTAGAAAAGTGCCAGAATGAAGCTGGCATGCTTATTAAGCAGTAGCTCAGAGACGCTCAGCCACTAGCTCAAAGGTTGATGGTTCAATCTTCACTACCGACACTGCATACTCTCATGACCTTGGGCAAGACACTTCCCACACCTTGCCTGCATGACTGTGTTTGTTGGTGGTTGGAGGGGCTGTAGGCGCAGATTGGTAGCCTCACTTCCATCAGTCTGCTCCAGGACAGCTGTGGCTCCGAAACCATCACCGAGTGTAACTGAGGAATGAATGAATTAGGGCTGCAGCTATTGATTATTTTGTGATTATTTTGTGGTTATTTTGTTCAATGAATCAAGTAATTGAATAAGAGATACTCTTGCGTTTCTGCATATTTTAAAAAGTAACATATTTTAATGCACATCTGTCATGTTAACATTAAGTATTGTTTTTTTCACAATTTGATGAATTGCATTGCAAAAACCATTGTACATGTACGTTTTATTATTATACATTATGATATAGCCTTCTAATGCTTATATTCTATATTATATACTAATTATATATTTAGTCAGAATGCTAAATGCCTATACAAAACAATGCAAAAGCTGCACAGTTAAAAAAGTATTAGTGTTTTCAAGCATTGATCCAGTTATCATGTAATTAGGAAACCTAATTGGAAGTTTAGAAACATGAACATTAGTCAGCCTATTATGGCATAAAGTTAATGTCTTATCCAATCCAGCCACAAAGGCTCACATCCCAGTCAGCCCTTAGTGCCAGTCAGGGGTAAAGGTCATTTCAGAATCTTGCTGGTGCTACACACAAAAATCATAAAATTGGTAATGTTGATATTTTTTATACTTAACTAAGGTTTTCTAAATGCTTAAATATAAAAACAAGTTCTTGTAAATAATTAAAAATAAAGCTTTAAGAGCCAGTTATAATTAATGATAAAAATAGATCTGGAGCATGTCCTGGCACATTCTATATTCACTGTTATGTGCTGATAAATGTGCACTACTGGCCTTTGTCAGATATTAACTGGGTTGAAATGGGTTAATTCTATCACATTCACATTTACAAAGTCAACAGTGGCCTCTATACTGCTTACTGAATAGTGACACATGTGGACAAACTGGAGAACTGCAGGTTAAAGTTGTGCTGGTCAGAGCCATGAGCAAACTTAAACCAAAACTTTAAAAGGCATTTCACATAGGACGCAGCGGGCAGCAAGCGCGGCGACAAAATCCATTGCTATGTTTGTAAAAGCACGTTTGGCTGGGTATAACGATCATACTAATCAATTATTTTTAATTTGGTTTATTATAGAATCATGCAAATAATGTTCAAAACAAAAGCTAAATCACTTCCAGATTGTGTCCAGAGATTCTTTTTAGTTCCTGAGGGCAAATATGAGTAGTATCATGTAGTAAATGATTATCTTTAGGCTGTAAGTCAGTTGTCTTTTGGTTCTAGGACCATTTCTCTGCAGTTACTTTTGCTTTTTTAGAAATGTAGTGGAGTAAAAAGTATTATATTTATCTTTTAGATTTTAAATGTATTTGGTAGGGGTGTGACAAGATCTCACAATCTTGTAATCTCACAGGATCAAAACGTCACAAGATTCTTGTGAAGGTAAAAATCGCTCATGTGATATCAGGATCAGGTTCTGTTTGCACTTTTTACAAAGAAATGAGTCAGTTAGGTTTGTGGCAAAACATTTGGAAGTATATATGTTCTGCTCCTGCATATAATTCAAATAATAGAAATAAATACCATTCATTACAAGTTAGCACATAAATAGTTTAGCATTTTATGATTTTTATGTGAATAAATTACATTTTTCATTTGTGTAAAATACATATTTCATTCATGTAAAAATCTCATCTCGTCTCGTTCCCATTAACGCAGTCTCATGTCTTGTCTCGTATTGAGAAATTTGTGTCTTGTCACAAGTATTTGGTATGTATTGGTATACATTGGTGGACAAAATACTCAACTTCATTACTTTAGTAAAAGTATAGATCGTCCAAGTCAAATATTACTTCAATACAAGTAAAGATTGCTAGGTCAAATAAGTAGAGTATGTGCTTTCAAAAATACTTAAGTATTCAAAGTACTATGTGAAAAACATTTTACCTTATTTTTTTTATGTGCAGTTATGAATTTTGAATACAATTTCTACTACATTCAAGTCACAAATTTGCAGCTCCAAAATTAGAAAAAAATCTTAACTTTTTATTTTAAGGTCCACCTATTAACCATTAACTTGGTTCTAATTAGCATGCTTGTTAGTGATTAATTAGCTCTTAATTGGTAATTACAAAGCATTTATTAATCCCTTTTGTTGTGTGACCATATTCTACAACTAACTAGCAAAAAAAGATATTTTTCCCTTAATAAACTCATAATTACTGCTCATTAGTAGGAAGTAAGGAAGTTGTTGGACATAAATTATGATCTTAATAAGCTTTTTGGAGAATGAGTATTATTAGGGAGAAGTACCACAAAAATCTTATTAAGATCATAATTTATGTCAAACAACTTCCTTACTACCCACTAATGAGCAATAATTATGAGTTTATTAAAAGAAAAATGCTTGTTATTTCCTAATTAGTTGTAGAATATGGTCATACAGAATAATGGATTGCTTGATATTATTATTTAAGAGCTAATTAATCACTAACTCGCTAATTACCACCTAATTAGTTGTTAATAGGTGAACCTAAAGATAAAATATTACTGTAGCAAAATAGCAACATTAGCCATTAATAACAATTTTGGTGGTATATAGTAAATTAATGACATTAAGCATTAATAGCAATTTCTGGGTGTGTTGCAAATGTTATAACTGTTGTACTGTGTGACTGATGTTGAACCAAAGACAAATTTCCCTTAAATTGACAATAAAGTTATATAAAGTTATTATAATAAGTTATATAAAGTTATTAGCAACAATAAGCTTTAATGGCAGTAGTAACCTGTATTGAAATAAATAACAAAACCTCAACTTAAAACAGAAGTAATTTCCATTTTGTGTTATTCTTATACCAAAGTGGCATTCTTATTTTTGTTTTTATTCAAACTTATTTTTTATTCAAACAGCATAATCTACACAGGCATGCAAATGACATCATTGGTGATGTCACAAAGCGCGTCACCAATAGCAACCGGTGACATCACAAAGGCACAAAGGCACTCCCATCTAACTTACTCAGGAGTTCACCAAGACTGTTCATTCCCTTACTATCTGCTGAAGAGAGAAGACAGCATTTCAAAGCTGAGAGAGAGGATTACAAACGGTTAAACCATATTTAATCATTACCACAAATAACCAACAGACATGGAGAGTTCTAAAGGAAACACCATGTTTTTACTCAACAAACTGGATGAGAAGTACAAGGATGAGGTCAATGAGGTCTACGAACTTGCTTGGAAACATGACTTGTGCGTTGAGTTTTTGGAGATGGAGCGAGAAGGCCCCCTCCACAAGGCGATGTTCACCTTTCAGGTAAGAGCTGGTGATTTTACTGGAGAGGGCCGGGCACCCACCAAAGTAATCGCTAAAAAGCTGGCAGCACAGCAGGTGCTGGTTGGCCTGCGAAGTCTTCCCCCGCCACCCGAAAATTCTGAGAGCAGAAGGAAGAAAAAGAAAAACCGCCATGTCCCTGGTCTCTGGCAAGCTGCTCCAGTATTTGAACCAGACTCAAACCCGATTACATGCCTTAATAATCTTGTACTCAACATGGGAGGGAGGCCTGTAAAATACACAGTGGTGGACGTAGAAAAGCAGTCGGACATTTGGCTGTTTTACGTTCAAGCTGTTATGGCAGATGAAACTCTGGTAGCAACAGGCCACTCAAAGAAGGAGGCAAAGTGGAACGTTGCATCCAAAATGCTGAGAGTGTTAGGCTACAACTTCCCTTACACTGAACCAGTGTTGGACCAAGCTGCCAGTGATGACCGGCAGCAAAACGAGGAGTCGCAGCAGACACCTCAAGCTGTTGAAGAAGCTGCACTAGATCCCATTGTAGTTCCCCAGGATGTCCCAGCTCAGATCTCTCAGGAATCTTCAGTTGCTCAAAGTGACACAGACCAAGTGGAAGAGGAGGGCCAGTCAACATCAGTGGACCTGCAGCTGGTTCCTCAAGACGTCCTGCCACTGTTAGCTGCTATGGGGGTGATTGAGGTCAACAACGAGGTAGTCCAGTTGTGTCGATCAAAACCAAGATGCCAACAGGTCACTACAGAGGTAGAGGAGGTTCAGTCACTATCTGTGAACCTGCAGCAGGTCCATGGTGAGGTGACTGAAGACACAACTGTTACTCAAGGTAACACGCCTCAACTAGAGGAGGAGGTCCAGTCAACAATCCTGGATTTGGAGCTGCTACCTCTAACCCAAGATGACTTCCCTGAACAGGCTGAGGAGGTGCTGCAAGAAGTCCTCCAGACGTCTCCCGAAGTTACCTGGGCTGAGACACCAACAAATACACAGGAGATTACACCTGAAGTGATTGATGATGTTACAGCTCAGGTTGCTCAAGGTAACGAGCCCCAAACAGAGGAGGAGGAGAGCCAGCCCGCATCTGTGAACCTGCAGACACTGCCTCTCGACGTTTTGCCCATGTTGGTTTTGATGGGCGTGATCGAGGACAAGAATGGGATTGTAGAGTGGTCAGCGCCACATCCGATCCCGTCTTGCCAAGAGACCAACACAGAGACCATCAAACCAGCAGCCTCTAGTAAAACCACCACTGATGGAGCAGAGAGCACATCTGAGTTAAGCACTGGGCTGAACATCACCCTGACTACAAATGGACCAGAGGAGAGCAGTCCATCAGAAGCCATGACTGGCCCTGAAAGCAGCGAGACCACCACTGTACCACAAAAGAATAATCAAGGAAAGATCTCTGCCATTTTGCCGGTTCAACCAGACACCATCCCTGGATCTGAGAGACCTACGTCTCCCATTGAACGTTCAGTGTCCTTCATCCTGACTGGCGCGCTGGTCAGAAAAATGTTTAGTATGGCTGGAAGCTGCAACCAACAGAGATGCAGCTTAATGGCTGTCCAGCTGGGGAAACAGATCGAGGATCAGCTTCTTGTCGGTAGCGATACTGAAATAAGCTTTGCTGACTTACAAAAAATTGGCAAAAGAGCTGCCAAAAGTCTTTCTCAGGAATATGGATCGCCCTCCAACCTTCTGATGGCTTCACATGCGTTTGAAGAGCCTGCTTTCGAAGAAGCTGTTGTCAACCATCTCAACACTGCGCTAAGATCCTTCCAGAACAAGCCAAAGTCAGCCCTGTCATGCTTCTTCTCTGCACTGAGAAGGATTTTCATCTCGTAAATCACCTGACCCTAACCTCTAAACCATTTTAATGGTTTTCTTCATGCTGAATAAAAAAATTTAATAAATGCATAAAAATTAGATTCTGTTTTGTTTGTTCATATCAGTCAATATTAAAATGTAAATCAGTTTTCTTCAAATGTTCGCTGCATTTTAGAAATCTATAATTGTGACTCTTATTTGAAATGGAGTAGAAAAGTGCCAGAATGAAGCTGGCATGCTTATTAAGCAGTAGCTCAGAGACGCTCAGCCACTAACTCAAAGGTTGATGGTTCAATCTCCACTACCGACACTGCACTGTCGCGACTTTGGGCAGGACACTTCCCACACCTTGCCTGCATGACTGTGTTTGTTGGTGGTTGGAGGGGCTGTAGGCGCAGATTGGTAGCCTCACTTCCATCAGTCTGCTCCAGGACAGCTGTGGCTCCGAAACCACCACCGAGTGTAACTGAGAAATGAATGAATTAGGGCTGCAGCTATTGATTATTTTGTGATTATTTTGTTCAATGAATCAAGTAATTGAATAAGAGATACTCTTGCGTTTCTGCATATTTTAAAAAGTAACATATTTTAATGCACATCTGTCATGTTAACATTAAGTATTGTTTTTTTCACAATTTGATGAATTACATTGCAAAAACTATTGTACATGTAAGTTTTATTATTATACATTATGATATAGCCTTCTAATGCTTATATTCTATATTATATACTAATTATATATTTAGTCAGAATGCTAAATGCCTATACAAAACAATGCAAAAGCTGCACAGTTAAAAAAGTATTAGTGTTTTCAAGCATTGATCCAGTTATCATGTAATTAGGAAACCTAATTGGAAGTTTAGAAACATGAACATTAGTCAGCCTATTATGGCATAAAGTTAATGTCTTATCCAATCCAGCCACAAAGGCTCACATCCCAGTCAGCCCTTAGTGCCAGTCAGGGATAAAGGTCATTTCAGAATCTTGCTGGTGCTACACACAAAAATCATAAAATTGGTAATGTTGATATTTTTTATACTTAACTAAGGTTTTCTAAATGCTTAAATATAAAAATAAGTTCCTATAAAGGGGGTGCACTGTGGCAGAGCGGTTAGCGTTCTCGCCTCCCAGCAAGGAGGTCGTGGGTTCGAGCCCCAGGTGGACCAATACACTCCATCACGCGAACTCTCTGGGTGGAGTTTGCATGTTCTCCCCGTGTTACCGTGGGTTCTCTCCGGGTTCTCCGGCTTCCTCCCACCGTCCAAAGACATGCATGTGTTAGGTGAATTGGTGACTCTAAATTGACCCTAGTGAATGAATGTGAGAGTGAATGGTTGTCTGTCTGTGTTTGTCTCTGTGTCAGCCCTGTGACAAGCTGGCCCCCTGTCCAGGGAGTACCCCGCCTACGGCCCAAAGTTACTGGGATAGGCTCCAGTCACCCGCGACCCCTAACGGGAATAAGCGGTAGAAAATGAATGAATGAAAGTTCTTATAAACAACATATAGCAGAATAATTAATTAAAAATAAAGCTAAATGCCTTTAAGAGCCAGTTATAATTAATGATAAAAATAGATCTGGAGCATGTCCTGGCACATTCTATATTCACTGTTATGTGCTGATAAATGTGCACTACTGGCCTTCGTCAGATATTAACTGGGTTGAAATGGGTTAATTCTATCACATTCACATTTACAAAGTCAACAGTGGCCTCTATACTGCTTAGTGAATAGTGACACATGTGGACAAACTGGAGAACTGCAGGTTAAAGTTGTGCTGGTCAGAGCCATGAGCAAACTTAAACCAAAACTTTAAAAGGCATTTCACATAGGACGCAGCGGGCAGCAAGCGCGGCGACAAAATCCATTGCTATGTTTGTAAAAGCACGGTTGGCTGGGTATAACGATCATACTAATCAATTATTTTTAATTTGGTTTATTATAGAATCATGCAAATAATGTTCAAAACAAAAGCTAAATCACTTCCAGATTGTGTCCAGAGATTCTTTTTAGTTCCTGAGGGCAAATATGAGTAGTATCATGTAGTAAATGATTATCTTTAGGCTGTAAGTCAGTTGTCTTTTGGTTCTAGGACCATTTCTCTGCAGTTACTTGTAGTGGAGTAAAAAGTTTTATATTTATCTTTTAGATGTAGTGAAGTAAAAGAAGTAAGTTACCCCTAAAAATACTACTCAAGTAAAGTACAAATTCTCAAAAACTATACTTAAGCACAGTACTCAAGTAAATGTACTTTGCTACTGTCCACCTCTGATGGTATACCGACAGCCCTACTACAGCCCTGCCTTAGACAGTAATAGACATAACAGGTAACAGCAAACAAATAAATGTTAATATTACACATTTGGGATGAAAGTTTGTTGTATATTATAGTATTATTATTAAATTAAACAAATGCCCTGCTAAGTAGTTACTTCACTTTGCTTGCTAGCCAGAATACACTCTTGGGTCTCTCATATAAGAACGCTTTCACAATTTTATTTTGTAAGCTAATAATAATCATAAAAAAACTTGAAGATACATGTTGCATTCTTACGTTTGTGACTAATTGTTACATAATAATACCAAATAATAGTAATTGTGTCTCTTTTGCTTTCTATCCAGACCTGTTGGTACCAACCATCATCTTTCTCGGCAATGACTGCATTAGATTACTGTTTATAATGTCAGACCACCATTACATTAAATTGAATATTTATTTAAAATGGACCACCCAAGCAGGCAAAAAAGTGCAATTAAATAAAAATGACTAGCAATCAAGCAGTAAAATTAAATAAGCATTCTACAACCAAACAACCAATTTAAGCAGGGAACGTCTTTTTAAAAATATTGTATACCATGATTTTATGAGAACTTGCGCACAGCACCTCCGGAGTCGTCCACAATAACAAACACATACATGCGTGTGCACCTCCTACATACGTAAGGCAACAAGACTTCAGGTTTAAACAGCCTCCCTGACAGCGTGAAGGAAAACAATGCTCCTCTCTTCCAAACACATGCCTGGCGCCAGCTGCCAAGGGAGATAAAAACCGAGAGAGAGAGAGAGAGAGAGAGGTGAGGAAGAAAACGTGCAAGCAAAACAACAAATGCCTGGTATCTGTGGGCGATCAACAGTGACAGAGCAGCGTTTACTTTTGGAGATATATCTGATAAGTTCACAGCACTGCAGGCCATGCAGAAAGCAAGCAAGAGAGAAGCTACATTTATTGATATATGCAGTGATTAGGGTTGTGTCTACACGTGCATGGGTAATTTAAAAGCAGATATTTTCCCATAAGCAAAATATTTCTCTCCACATGACACAAGTATAAACGCTCTAACAAGTCCACCAAACCACTGGGTGATGATAGAATATGAACAAGTGCCAGCAAACGTTAAAAACATTACATTTTTATAGTGTGCATTTTAGTTCTCCTCCTACCTTGTAATACTATTGTAATAAGCATTGTCTGTGGAAAAAAGACCATAAGAAAATATCTACACTTTAAAATGAGAGATTTGAGAGAAAAATGCTTTGTGCAAAAAAAAAAAAAAAAAAAAAAAAAAAAAAAGCTTTGGCCAATCACATGCTCACATCCAAGGAGGTCTGCTACAAGCCTTGCTACCCACACAGTTTTATTTGGTTCCATTCAAAGAATTCCGTCTGGTATCGCTTGGTCAGGGTTGCCAAGTCTGATAGTCCAAATCCGCCCAACAGCAAATTAAAAACCACCCAAAACCCGCGGAACAGTGAATTAAAACACTGTGCAACCGTAATTAACGCTGCTGCACCAAAGGAGTGCTCCTCCGGTGACACGGACGCGCTCTCACAGACAGAGCAGCTCCTCAGACACAGAGATAAGCTGATTTGCCCTGGTTCAGTGTGATTGGATTTGGGTTTTAAAGAATTGTCACACAAAATATGGAGAAATACCCTATCATTTACAAAAAAGTAACTCTGCCCAACCTGCGGACAAAATTTTTCACCCGGCCAATTTCACAGGAAAATCGTGGACTTGGCAACCCTGCGCTTGGTTTGAGTTTTAGTTCCAGGAGGCGGAACTAACGGAGGCGGAGTATCCAATGAGAGAAAAAAACATGGCTGTTTTATGTGGCAGAGGATTGAAAAGGTTAATAAATAATAGGGCTGGATATTTCCAACAACCTCATGATACGATACGTATCCCGATACAGGGGTCACGATACAATACTATCCCAATACATTTAGAAGAAGGCACAGAGACAAACAAGTTTACCAAATGAATGTTTTATATTATGTATATTGGCTGTGAGGGATATAACCGAACCAACGTGGCAATAAGAGCAATTGGTGCAAAAAATAATACACATTTTCAACTGCCTTAACTGGCAGCTATGGCTTATCTAGTCTACGTCTTGTCATGTTTTTGTGAAAAAACAAATTTATCGACATGTTGAGCTGAACTGTAATGTCCCCAGCAGTGGAGCATACTCTCTCTCCCGCTGCACTTGTACCCTGGATGCAGTGATTATTTCAGGCCAAGTTAGACACAAGAGGATCAGTAACTTTGTGCTCCCTCCCCTCAGTGACACACGCTGGCTCTGTGTTGTGCTCACGTTACCTGTTGCTAGCGGGAGATTAGCGTAGTGTCTTGTGTGAAGACAGAGATCTGTAGAGTTGCAGAAGAGCCTTCAAACTTGCCTGGAAATTCCAGACTCATCCGTCGCCATAGAATCAATTCGATTTCTAGCGCAGAGCAAACGGGCAGCGGAGTTAGCCAATCAGAAAATGGCGGATGTGACGTTAACAAAGCGACAAGAAAGTAAGCAACGCGAAAACATTTTTTTTTTTTAATAAAGGCTTCTAGTGCTGTAAGCTGCGGTGGTTTTAATGACTCGATATGTTTTTGGTCATTTAAAACGGAATTTACCGCTGAATGAAACAAACTCGGCTCCTCAGTGCGCCACCTTGATTGTTGTTGTTGCGGACAATGCTCGCGAAGAACACGTGACTTAAATAAGCGAATCAAAATGCACGGTACGGTTGGGATTTGAGGAAACCACTGCAGACGGCGTGGTGACCAGACTGATATTTCTCTGTAGAATAATACAGAGACATATCGGTCTGGATTTTCCAGGCAACCTTCAAACTGCATGAGCCATGTCTAACTCCTGATTCCTTGGTCTTTTAAAAGTCCAAAATTGATAATTCCCCTTAAGTTTGGCTGACTGCAAAAAACACCGTCTTCCTCCGTATTTGTTTACTATGAAGGGACGCATGCTGCTGCTGTGTGCTGCGGTGCTGCCACCTATGGCAGAAAGGTGTACTGCGGGGCGATGGTGGCGCAGTGGGTTAAGCATTCGCCCAGCAATCGGAGGGTAGCCGGTTCGAATCCCATCTGAAGCGCATACTGTCGTTGTGTCCCTGGGCAAGACACTTCACCCACCTTGCCTGTGTGAATGTGTTAGTGTGGCTGTGTTTGGTGGTGGTCGGAGGAGCCGTTGGCGCAGATTGGCAGCCACGCTTCCGTCAGTCTGCCCCAGGGCAGCTGTGGCTACAGAAGTAGCTCACCACCACCAAGTGTGACTGAGGAGTGAATGAATAATTGATCAATTGTAAAGCGTCTTTGAGTGTCCAAAAAAGCGCTATATAAATTCGATGAATTATTATTATTATTATATATACTGCAACATATTAACGTCATTTAACCTTAAACAGCTGTATGATACAGTAGCATGCGTATCGATACATGTATTGTCTAAAAGTACTTCACGATATATCCCCGTATTGATTTTTTAGGCACAGCCCTAGTAAATAATACACTAAAAGTTACTAAATAAACTTTTTACGTTCAGCCGCAACACCGTGAGAAATATGACAATAATTATTGCACCATGTGCAGGGCATTTTTATATAAGAAATGTTGTTATCATGAGCATTTTCACAATAGTACCGTGAGTCTCCCCCACAATATCGCAGTAAATACCCCACCGTGAGGTTAATACCATGATAATACGGTACCACAAGATTTGAATATCATTACATCCCTAGTATCAACAACAAACATGGCGACACAGCAGAGGCGTTTAGGAATTACTTTATGTTTTAAAAAGATCAGACAATGCTGTCCCATTTGAATAAGAATGATAATTCGGAGACCATGGACTTTAAAAAATAAAATAAAAAATGGCTTCTACTGTTATTTCCCCCTTTTTCTCCACCGCGTTCACATGTTGACAGATTGGTGATATAAAAAAGGAAACAAAT
The DNA here is from genome assembly GCA_020698575.1 of Bostrychus sinensis. NCBI lineage: Eukaryota > Metazoa > Chordata > Actinopteri > Gobiiformes > Eleotridae > Bostrychus > Bostrychus sinensis. Next base: position 27,929,336 of record CM036240.1, on the reverse strand, counting down.
GTTTTAGTGTAGGATTTTAATTATTAAAAAATCTTACAATTTTGGAAGCCTTCGTGGGTTTGGGGTTTTGGCTTGGGACTGGCACCAGGAGTACACTGGTTTGCGAGTCCTTGTGGTTGGACTCACAACTGGCGTTATTGCGCAAATAAAACTGTGTTTTGCCTGTAATTGCAGTAAATAGAGCTCTCTAACATTTGATCCTGGTGGGAGGTTTCAAAGGGGTGCCTTTAATGTGATATAAAAACACTAGTGTATCTGAAAAAGACCACTTTGCACAAACTACTGCAGAAGCAAAACCATTCAGAGAAAATAAATCAGTAACGGTGCTCTTTAGGCGTGGACACTTGGGCTTCTCCTCCCAAATTAATTTTGCGGCGCCTTGGCGGGAGATCAGGGAGAGCGAGTATGCCACACACAGCCTTTGATTGTCTCTGACGGCTCAGATGATTCAGAGACACAGATAGCATCTGAAGTTACCCACCCTCTAAAGTCTTTCTTCCCCAGCTACACTTTTTTATCCAGCTCCGATTACAGCATTGGAACGGGATCCCTCCTGTACCCTCCGCTGTACCTCAGAGTGCACACACAACAAAGACATCTGTTGTACTCACCGTCATTGTGCGCAATTTAATTTCTCCTAAATACTTTTATTGTTGACTTTTTTTCAGGTGCATTCTGAACATTCCTCTAACCCGTGCCAGAAAACCGCACACAGGTAACTGTCTAAGAAGATTATAGTTTTGGTGGCTGAGACAAAATGAAGTGAAGCTTACTTTTACATGCGTCCCTACCTCCTACACTCCCTCCCCCAAACAAATCTGCTACCTATTTTTTTTTAGCTGCAAGGAAAACTGTGTGTGCGACCGCTTAACAAATTGACACTGTGTATGCTCCAACAAGAGCAGGCATGGCCTTTAATTACTGTGAAATTATGAGTCACAGTGTTTTCTCCTTTCACAGCAGACAATCCAAATCAACCTGTGCCTAAAATACCTGCCACCTACACATTTTCTCCCATTTTAGGCCTTGGCTACATTTTTTACATTTTTACTTTTTTTTTTTTTATAAACTGACATCTTCCTCCTTAGAAACAATACCTCCAATGACAATTATAGCACACTACACACAGCAACAGCTATTGTTGGTATTTGAGGAAAACTTAATACTTTAAAAAACAGAAAAACATAAACTAGAAAAACATGACCTTACGACAGCATCTAGATTTTTATTATCAAGGAGGGAGTTTAACAGAGGACCAATCACATGGTTGCATGCTCAAACAAAGGGACACTCCCATTGGCTGGTGGTCTACACTCCTTTTTAAAACTGAATTAATGGTAGTCAATAATATAGGCAAGTGTTTAGTCAAGTACTGGATATTTCCCACATTCTCCTGTTCAAATATTTTTTAAGACATTTTTCAAAATTAGACTCCATGTTCCCACAGCCCTATGTTCCTACTGCCCTATGTTTCCATATTTGTAAGATTTAGGGTAAGAGTAGGGTCAAGGGTTAGGGTTACACATGCACCATTTGCTGTAAAATAATCTTAGAAATATGGGAACATAGGACTATAGGAACATAGGGTTATGGGAACATAGAACTATGGAAACATAAAGCTGTGGGAACATAGAGCTATCAGAAAATAGCGTTGTGAGACCATGGTGTTGTGGGAACATAGGGCTATCAGAACATAGAGTTGTGGTAACAGAAATCTGTGGGAACATAGAGGTGTAGAGCCATATAGCTGGGGGGAACATACGGCTATGGGAACATAGTGTGGAGGGAACACAGATCAGTAGGAACACAGGTGTAGAACCATAGAGCTGTAGGAACATGGGGCTATGGGAACATTAAGCTGTGGGAACATAGAGATGCTCCCAATATTTCTACCTACACAAAGAAAAAGGTCAAATGAAAAAAAAATAGAAAAAATCCTGAAAAGAGAAAAGTGAAATATGTTGGCAATCCTCCACAAAAAAACTCACAGAATCCTTTGATCTGATGTCATTTGTTATTTTGAGATGGTCCCCTTTTACCTTTTTTAAAACAAAAGCAGAAATGGTAGCTATCTTGTGGTTTGGGCGGTAGTGTTTTGAACATGAGCATTAGAACATTCCATGTCATGTAGGCATCTGTTTTGCGCTCTGAAAATTTCATGGTTTGTGTCCATAAAAATATCTCTTCCCGTGTAGCCAGAGCCTTTTTTCATTTATTTATTTTGATCAAAAGCCACCCACAGAAGCCACGGAACTGAGGTAATGCCCAGCCAGAGATTCCTCCGCTCTTACCTCATGCGTGTCTGACGGAGCAACGCCTCGGTTATCTTGGCCACTTCCTTCTCTTGACCACATGCGTATCAGCTGAGGTAAGGAGGACGGAGTGGCCTGGTCCGGAGCAGCCCTCCTGATTAGATTGGGCCCGGAGAGTCAGGTGCCACATGGCCTAAAGTGGTTCACGTCTATGGAGTTCTATTTTAATAGGAGTACGCTCACTGTGGGGCTTATCTGGAAGACCTCACAGCACGGAGAGTGACGGACCGGGCCATCATGTCAACAACCACCCACGCTGGAAGAGTGCCCACGGAATTATGTATTGTTTTCAAGTTGCATTTACTATCTACGTATCTATAGTCACTCTACCACAGTGAGGTATCAGGCATAGGCACAAAAGCCGGGACTTATCGTAATACATGGGGGATGATTTAATCTGTAGTGCAATTTTACAACTATTATCATTCAATACTGATTATACTGTGTGAATACAAGTTAAATTTATATTCTCGATAAAATTTAGGCCAAATAAAATAGTTATAACAAAATAAATAATAATTATATATGGTATTTTTTCTCTTTTTTTTTCTTGTCATAAAATTGTTTAAAATATGCAAAGGTTCTAGAATAAAGCCAATTTGAAGAAGCAACATTCTATCACGAATAGTCAAACTGAATTTTCTCAATTTTTGCTTTTCTTTTTCAGATTAACCAGAATTAAATGTGATGTAAAATGTTCAGCAAAAATGTACAAAGTGGTGACAAGCAGAGTAGAGAATTTGATTTGCCAAAGTGTGCAGAAAAAAGTACATTATATTATTGTATGATACGTTTTTTGAGCATTTTTTATGCGTTTTCAGGATGTAAAGACCTGGTAGATATATGGTGCAACATGGTGGCATTCCCTCAAGTAACTCAATTTGGGAGGTTTTAACTTTGATCAACTGCAATTGCTGCACTTAAAATAAAATTTTACATTTATTTTTTGAGTCAACCTGACATCCATAAATTTAATCATAGCATTTACTCTTATTTTTTTCTATTTTCATAATTTTAATTTATGTTTTTCTATTTCTATTTTTAGTCACCTTTAGAGTCAGTTGAATCGCCTTTCGGTCCACTTTTATGCATTTTTCACATCTTAGCATTATGTTGCTCTAACTGCAGCTTTTAGACATTCTGGTGGCATTTAAGCAGATACGGACACAAAGTTAGCCTGACACGCATTCACGCATTTGACAAGTCACCTGCCACTCCTGCATCATTTTCAAACAATGGTAATCCAGATGGCCTCTCACATAACTTTGATAAAAATACAGTGTAATGATGCAGGCCAAACTTTTTATGCTCTAGGAATTTATGCTCAATAATGAAACAACTTAAGCCTTTGTAAGTAAAATCCTTAATACTATACATATTGAGTTGAAATCCTCTGATCCTCCATTATATTTAATTTGGATTCCATTAAGCACCTCGGGCTGCCTCCTGGCTCTCTTGGTGGTATCATATTTGTTTCATGCCCCTGATTTGATTGACTATTGAACAATCTAGTAGTGAGATTCTTGATATTGTTGAATCAAAGGACTTCACCGTAATGACTCAGTGAATTTAGGAGGATCTGAAGCAGTGGAAAACCTCACCCATGGGGCCAAAAGCGAGTAGAGTCAAGTAGAGCTGAATCCATAGTATACAAAGGGACTTATACAGTTAGGCACACCCTGTTGTCAGTTTTTCCATTTGAGAATTTGTCACCTGTTGTTTCCAATGACTTAATAAAGTTACACAGCTACAAAGCTAATTTCTTAATTACTTAAATATCCACCCCCAAACATTAGCAACGCTTATCATATGAGGTAATGGCCAGGCCAGCCAGCCGCACCTACATTTTTGCAAAAGCAGAAGAGTCTGGAATATCAGCCATAGACAGTCATTTCCAATGGAACGGCAGATTTTGCTGAAGTCTGTGTTGTTGTTCAGTCTTCTGTGTGATTTTTTTTCTTTGTCTTGTTGCCATTTTAACAGCAGCAAAGTCTCATTCACGTTCGAGGTAACAACCAAGTCAGCTTATGCCTTGACTTGCTTTTCTCTGATTGATTGTGATTGTTTTGCTCATAAAAATTTAACTCAAATTAGGAGGTACCAGACTAACTTCTTTGTATAAGAAAAGAGTTAGTGTAGTGACGTAACTCCTGCTACCACAAATCAATAAAGAGAAAAGGAAAACTTTAGACCGTGCTGCTTTAGGGTCATCCTTTGCAATTTGTGGGTTGCAAATTGACAATCTCACTGAAATCCATCCTCAACTAGTCCATAGTTTTTAGCCAATTTTTCTCCACAAGTGGCTTTGTGAAGAATATTTTGGAGAGAGACACATGGCAAATTTTGGTCAAACTCTAAACATTTTTGACATAATGACATGGATATGTTCCACTCTCAATAATTGGTAGCATACGAAAAGCAATTCTGCCATTCTGATGTGCTGATTCAATAAAAAACATTCATGGTTTCCTACCAATAATGGCTATTTTGGCATTGTAAAACTTTAATGATTTTGTTTTTTTTGGCTTAAAATTCAGGGGTCTCCACACTGAATCCTCTGCCTGCATTTAACCTTATCCTCTGCATCCTCCTCTGTCACACGAACACATAAACTCATTTTATGTTATCTCTGACTACATCCATAAATCTCCTTTTCCTATTGAACTCCTGCCTTGAAGCTCTAACCTTAACATTATCTACAATCTTATCAATACTGCATATGTGGATATATTTCTCCTAATCCTCCTATATCTCTCCTTTGTAGATGTCCAAATCATTTATCTTCAAGGCATCTGTAAAACAGCCAGATTCTGTGATGTGTGATGTATTACGTAACAAAAAAGGCAAACCACTTCTTCTTGTGGCATAAGCACTAAACACCACACAAAAGTTCAATAATTGCAACACATAATTGCTAACACTCATGTGGTTTCTTGAACACTATCCATTTTGTGTATTTGTGCTCCAGGAATGTCTGAGCCACCTTTGTTGCTACCTCATCGTGTGGGCTAAAGACCACTTCAAATCTTACGAACTTCAAAAGACAGCACAATAACATCAAATCATTTGCCTCTATCTAACACAATCCTCTGCATCCTCTTCTCTCACACTAATTAACTTCATGTCCTCTAGGCATGAAGTTGAACCCACTAGATAAGCCAGACAGGAAGTCAAACACGTAACCAGTGAAGAGTATCCAGTATATTTCAAAATGAAACTGTGCAGACTGTTGCCCACACTCATATGTAAGTATTGCGAGATTGGATACCATGAAATGTGTGTACTTACCCATAGCAGAAATCACGGAAATGATATCCAAATGAACAGCAAATCACGGTCAGACTGGCAAATGTGGCTTTTGTGTACATAGTTGTTTTAACTCACAACTTCCAGCATGAACGCCCTACTTTCCTCAGATATCTGCCACACATGCAATAAACTCAGTGTAAATAGTATGCAACAAAACCATGTTGGAGACATGATGAGCCCTATGTTCCCCAGTACCAATGTTCCCCAAACAACATTAAGCTTAGTACCTACATTCGTCAGTACTTTCTGTATATTTCCTGGTTTATCTGGAGTGGGGAACGTAGGTACTGGGGAACATAAATACTTTTACTTATCTGAGGTACCTATGTTCCCCAGTCTATAGAAAGTGGGGAACATAGGTATGCTGCAGTTGGAGACACATCCAACGCATTCAGTGTAAATGAAGGGTGAGCTTTTCCATATTAAGTGCACTTTTTACACAAAAACATATGTTTATTGTTACAATAATGCTGCCTTGTGATGTCTTATTTAAAGCAGCAATTTAAAAAATATGGTAGTATTTTGCTGTCATTTTGCTCATCCTTTGTTTTGTTTTCAACTTTTAGGAAGACAAAATTGTAAAAAAATAACAGCACAATACAATGTGAAACAAAAAACTTTTTGCTGCTCCCCATAGACTTCCATTCATTTTTTGCTGATCTTAACTCATAGAATACATTACACTATAAAACATCTTCACATCTTAAATCTAAACATCATGCATTACGGCTTCCTTTTCACCATTGCGGTTCACACCACAAACTATTTAGCTGTCTTGTGGATGTTTACAGTCTATCTGGGCGTCTGTACAAATATTAGAAACATTCCAGTGTTCTTTGTGGGAATGGCAGCCTGGATCTCGACATCTAACCACACACGTGACATGGCTTTATCTCCCAGCGGTAAACATGGAGCGGTGGAGGTTGAGAGGTGTGTGCCCGACTGAGGCCACCACTAATCACATGCAATATTACCGCAGCACTGGCTCATGTTCTCCGGAGGTCAGGGCGAGTGGGTTATGAAAACGCACATTTTATTAAAAAGCTGTCTATGTCCACTTTCAGCCTATGGTAAATATATCCGAGATGGGGTGTGTTTATTATCATTAAGGGCATTTTAATAAAGCACTCCTGACCTCAAACCTATTTTCAAATGTATCTATGTAATGTTTGTATAAATGTGGGTACGGAGAACATCAGTGCTTATTTACATAGTAGATACATGCTTATCTAGCATTTTCTTTTATTAAAAAGTGTGGAAGAAATGACATTACAAAAGGACTGGGTTGGATTATAGCTATGTTTAGAAAAGAATAACACATGACTTATGTTTGAAAGCATTTGCATGGCTGGAGAAAATGGTCTGGTATCAACAATTTCAAGAATTATTGCCAAACCAATAGCAATCATAAATCTTGAATGGGGCAGGATTTATGTAAAGCTTTCTTTTTCAGATGAGGGTGAGAAACTTTTTACACCCTAAATGGATTTTTTTAGCTCTTCCAAGCTTCCATAATTCCATAATTTATTCAATCTGACAACCTTGTGTCCCATATATGCTCAATGAGCGGCTGCAAATAGACACGCTACAGTATTTTTGTTGCTGGCAGCACACCTAATGTGTCATCAACTGATTTTTTTTTTTTTTTTTTTTTTTTGTAATTGCAAGCTGTTTTATTCGTGCTTAAGAATCCTTTGTTACTATACTTACTGTTGTGAAGTAGGATGCCGCTTTACATCATTCTGTCCTTTTAAGCATAAGACTATGAAAGAAATACATAAAACAGACACAACGTAAAGCAAGCAGCAAGCTATTTCCTGACTGCAACCCCTATTCTGTAAAACTCTGCCTTCTAATATTACACACTATGTATGTACGCGCCTCTCTTTTCAAAATGTGGCAAAAGTAATAATGCTACCCCATCACTTGCGGGTAAAAGACCACTTCAAAAAGGTGAGATATAAGAAAGTTATCAACAAAAATCCAGTATAAAAGAGGCTAGAGAAATATAGTGTGTTACAGTTCGGGTGCTCGCCTATAGCTTTGTTCACCTCTGCCAACTCCGGTCACTGTGACCAATTTTTTCAGTGTGACTGCATTGTTTTCACTCTAATATTTGGTCCAAGTAAACATATATTCATCTTTCTCTTTCTCACAAGGGATAAATCACAGCAAGTGACGTCTGATGCTCTGGTCATCCAAACGTGTGCAGGATTTATACTCCTCCCCTGACTGAAGTCTCCTCTGTCCTCACTGTTCTGAGCAACATTAAGAGTTTAGAAACACAGTAACTCAGCACACAGACAAAAACTTCTGGTGCAAGCCAAAAGTCAGGGATACAAAGTAGTCAGGCCAAATAAAATTTATGTTTTTTCAACCCATGCAACAACTACTGTCTGGCCTTAAGGTAGAGCTAAAGGACATCTGTCATCTCAGAAGCTTAGCAGATAACATTAGACTTTGTCATAAATACTGCTTTTTGAGCTGTTTCTGGCTCTTGCTTTTTTGCTTTCTCCTATGTTCAACTTGTGCCTCTTAATACAGTATGAAATCAAAATGAATCATAGCTTAACTTATTTCTACTGCATATATTAATAACTTCTGTTCACTTCTGCTTGATTCAACTTGAAATCTTTTTGCATAGACCCTCTACTAATGCGCCTTATGGTCTAACCTTCAATTTCACATCCTCAGTTCTTTCCTTTTGTTTAAATTGGTCAGAAAACGTGGAATACACATCAAACCAGTCAATACCATTTCAATAATAACTATATGGAATGATTACCTCTCTATTGCTTTTGGACCATATCTCCTGCCTCTATCTAATCTCTCATTTTAATGACACGCATCTCTTGTCACCTCTCGGAGATTTATTCAGCACAGAAGTACATTTTTCTGCGAGTGTTGACTGAGAATTCACAGAAAACTAAATAAACACATAGCCAAGAGCTTTAACTTGTCAAAGCTGACCTCCATGATCTTCCCTGAGCTTGTTTTCTTCCCATCTAACCCTTTTTTCTTTGCTACCTTTCCTTATGTCCCTTCATGCTTCTGTCCTCTGGTGACTTCTTTGGTCGCCGTTTCTTTTGTGCATTCAGGGTGTGTTTGGTCTGGATGTTCCTTATAGGGCCAGGAGGATTATAAACCATGAGTAATAGTGTTCTCGGAGGGACAGAGCCAGATGCTTTGAATGCTTTCCCAACACCAGCAGGATCAGCGGTAACTGTAGCCCCATCTGAGCCGGCTTCATGGAGAATCCCTTGCAATAACAGGGAAGGGTTGTGTTTAAGTCTTACGAAGCGTTAGTAAAGCCAGAAGGATTTAGCGCCAAATCCGCACAAGGAGTATCATCAACATATTAAGTAGCAGAAGTAAGTAAGTAACACCCTTTTTGCGGTAGATCGAACCATGACAGATTTGGAATGTGCTTTACCAAGATCTTTTTTTTTATACCAACAATAAGCCTGTTTTGGGGGCTGCAAATAGACTAACAGAAGGGCTCTCTCAATAAGACGTCTTTCCGTAAATCCTTGAAGGAACATCTCGATCCCTAGTCATTTGGGTTGTCCCCCAAAGAACAAGTGACCTAAGGCTAACGGGTCATGAGTCAATTAGAAAGTCATTAGGCGGGAGTTAAGTCAGGTCTCGAGCCATAAGACGTGGCATCAGAGGGTCAGGTAAGGGTCAAACCAATGATCTTTACTGTCTTTTCCAAAGCTACATTGGCAGTCAATAGGCAACAATTCGGAAATGCTAGATCTTTTATGAAATCACGCAACAGTTTAAAAATTAGTCATCCACATGGAGGTTGTTGATTTTAAATTTGACATTTTGTTTACCTACGCATTTCCTTGGTTGGAGCCAGCTGTGCTCTGTTGCAAACTAGTTACCAAAAATGTGATTAGCTGCTGTATATGTTTAGATTTTGGGGTGTTTTCCAGCTCTAGTTCCATTTAATGATATCATTTTGGACTTTTTTTGCCTCTATGTAAAATGAGGGGTTGATATGGACAAAAGTTGGGAGCTGAACATCAGATGGATTATGTGAGCGAACAGGTTTAAAAAACAACAAAAAAACATTTAAATATGTGTAGTATTTTAGCAAATGACAGCTAAATAATCATATTCCAGGGAGTAACGCACCCCAAGCCCAAGGTAGATGGGATAGGCTCTGGCAACCACACCTAGTAAGAGTAAAATATGAATGAATGTTCATGAAAAAGGGCCAATATGACTTTTTTTTTTACTACAATTTGTTTTGTCATCAAGTCACTTTAGGGGCTGCCTAAAATATTGTATGTATTGTAACATTTAATTGAGGTAATAACTCAGCCAGCATGCTAAAATAGTAGACCTAAACATTTCTGAAGAGGCATCACACCATGCATGTTGTGTGAACTACTGCTAACAGGAAGGCTCTTTGTAGAGGTGCTTAAATCAACTAAAAAAAACAACAACAGCAACCTCTGTTCAATGGAAGACGTTAACATTAGGTTAGGAACAGAGCAACCTCAAAGGCAGAACCAGGCTAAAAAGCAGCTTCTTCCATAGACTAAAGGCACACAACAAAGATAATGGTTCTAGTGGTAAAAATCATAGAGCAACCTTGCGAACACAGCAGTGCACTCTGGGAAGACACTGAGTACGTTTACGTGGCACATCATACTCCGATTAAGGCCCATGTCTCTGGGTTCTACTTAAGAGGGTTGACCATATTTCTTAAGCACAAAACTGGGCACATATTTTGTTCAGCTAACTAGGCAAACAATGCAAAACAAGTATTGCATCTGCAGTATGCATAGCTTACTCTGTGACCACTGGTCTTCCATATTACGTTGGACGTACATCATTCACTCTGGAATGTTAAAATGTCTACAACTAAGTACTATGGGGAAATGGTCATAAAACTGGTTTTAGGGTATTTATTTTGTAGGACATGGAATCATTTGTCTGGTTTGTCTGATTCAGGGCCATTATAATACAGGGCCAAGTACCTACATACATATTAATGCATAATACCATTTAAACTCTAAACACTCACAGAACACAAACCTGGCAATGGTAAAGATGGTCCAAGCTAAAATGCTCTTTCTACTAAACAACAAATGAAACAATCCACTAAAACTAAGCAAGTATTCCTTTACTGACCCCTTATGACTTGAGTTAGTATCCTGGCCCTATCTTGCAATGGTTGAGAATCCTTGCAGAAATGTTTGATCCACATCAAAACTAATCAGTTGTTTCTTCGTTTTATTAACTTTTCCTGACTTGTTGGATTGCTTACAGACCAACAAACCAACACCGCCAAAAACATAACGTCTTTAGCATCTTTCAGCTGTCTGAGTTGCCACAGCAAACCAGTCGCACAGTGATTTGGCAGGTTTTTATTTCAGATTTGATTCGGGCGAGATTTGAACCACCACCCACCCTCCAGTGGGTACGCAAATGCTTAACCCAGTGCACCCAGTGTCTTATTTTAGGAAAACAGCTATTAAGGCTTGGTAGCATTTGTGTTGAATATGAGAGGTTCCAGGCTCACATTTTACTGAGAAAATGAGGTTCGTACAGTCATAGAAAACTTGGAAAAGTCATGGAATTTTATATTTTAGTGTAAAGTTTTGGGAGTTTAAACAGTCTGAGTAGCATTCAACCACTACTAGTTAAAACAGCCTGCCTAAATGATTATTTTACATCTTAATTACTTTTTAAAAATGTGTTCTGAACTAACTTACCAAGGATAATTATCTTTTAATCACTGGTGTTTAGGTTATAAGTCAGTACAATTTGTGGAATGTATATTTCTGAGGGAAGAGCCACAATTGTTTTTTTTTTTTTTTTTACCCCGAGTGACTAATTTCCAATTTTAACAAATAAAACTGCAGGAAAACATTTTGAATACTATTTATAAGTCATTTCAGTCATTTGACTCTTGGAAATTTAGTCAAAAGTCATGAAAAATTATTGGTGAAAAAGTATATGAACCCTGTGAATGGGTCTGACTGACCACACTCATCAACTAGTTACATATGATCACACATATTTATAGACTATGACACTTTAATGACAGTGCCAGACAATAATAAGACATAGCATTTTTCCCTTGTGACTAAGCAGAAGCATAGCTCACCAGTCTATGCTCATGCTAAGTCATGATTCAGTTTTTCTCTCCGCTCTCCAAATGTTGACCAGAAATGCTTAGAATTGTTTGTCTTTGCGGCATTCATACGATAAGAGCCTTTCTATCAGTGGCATAATTGGAGAAGCCGTGTTATGACTGTGCTGCCGGGATGACTCAAAACAGAGCGGCCCGTTGTAATCCCAAGGGCAGACGTTGTTAGCAGCGCGCTGCATGTGTAAGTCCTTGTGTTTGTGAATGAGTGACTCAGACCTGGGATGCTCCACCTCAGCTCAGTGAGCAGCTGGCTTCAACGCAGCCACAGACATTTGTCATATACGTACACCCACGCGCATCACTACATGAAGGGTTGCAACGGGGAATACTTCAGAAAAAGGGCAAGCCCAAGGGGAAAGGGAGGGGTTCGGGAACAATTAAAGCTGGGGCTTACGACTCATGCAGACGGTGATTTTGCAACGTGCATGAAGTCGGCTGGGCCCAAGTGTCTGCTGAGTACAACACAGTGATGAGGAGGGCCTTATAAGGTGAAAATATGAAAAGCTGTAAAGACCTAGACATGAGACGCAGGTGTGGTCTGTTTGGGGTTAGCCGGATGTAAATTCATCAAAGCTCATCATGTCTGTCTCGGTCTGTGGACTCAGGACATTCCTCTCATGTTTTCCTAAAGATGCTTTGGGTAAAGTCCTACAGACCCTTCCATAACTGATATTCACATAAGTTGCGCCCACTACAGTAGCATTCTTTACTCTTCATTTTCACACTGGAGCAATAAACAACAATAAAAACAGTGAACATGTCTTCAATCCGAATGGTGAACTGTCTTGCCAAAGGGCACAACAACAGTTCACTTGTTTGACATAACATACAAATAATTAAAAAAAAAACTTTAGCCTTTAGCTTATACGCTGTTTGCTACCATAAATATACATGCGGTTGTTGTCAGTTTCATAATCATCTTTCTTTTTCATTGTTGTGACCTTTGATGGCTAATGCTTACTCCTACAAAATGGTCTATTGTATAATATAACAGGTTGGAATTCATCCTGGAGTTATCTTATTAAAATAACACAGTACACACTATAAAATCTTATTAGGACCAAGGACTATTTTGAGCCAGAACCACTTTTTAAGTGAACATATCTCCATGACTTTGCAGGGCCTGTAGGTGTTTGTCAGGCTCTAGAAAAGAAAGGATGTATGGAACGTTGGAGGGTTTATTGTGATAAGAACAACAACATCTGGCTCTTGTTATAAAAAGACACAAGTGCATTGCTTAGAGGAGACATATTCTAAATTGACTTTTATGAGCTTTTACCATGTTATAATGTGGTTTCCTCTTCAAAAACACACCTGGACCAATATTTAGTTTCATTTGCGCATGTTTGAGTAATCCTGTATGCTGAGGCACTGCCTTTCTCAAGAGCTGAAAATTATTGGTTTCATGGCTTTGCATGGACACTTCGCCTTCTCCCAGAAGCGCTCCTGAGCTGTTTCTAAAGCACACACACCGTCACTGGACTCTGGTAAGTTCAACGTTTAAACCATGGCCACTACAAAGCAGTTATCTCATTTATCAATCTGTTAGCTTCATGTTGCAAATACCCGAGCTAGTTAGCAATTATTTCATGCTCTGTCTATCCCCCAACTTTCAGTAAAAGCTCTCAGAGATTCTCCTCTTATGTCTGAACACAAATCCTTCCAACTTTAGAAGGCTTTTGTAAGAGAAAGGCCCTCAGAGACAGAGAGAAATGGGTGGAGCCAACAGGGTGAATGGACACACACCTAATCCAAGTGTTTTCTGTAAACTCAAACTCCCCAAAAGATGTTTTAAATCAGTATAAAGTATTTTATGTTATAAAAATGTGAAATACATACATTTTTAACATTTTCTTTTGGTCAAGTTTAAGGAAGAGCAACCAGTTTCCAGTAATATAGCTAATAATGCATGAAACCAAAACATTTCTAATCTGTGTTGTAAAAAAAACAAACAATCCATTTTTTTCAAAGTAAAATCCCCATCCACAACCAGAACTTTCTCATGCATGCAGTTTATGTTGTGTGACAGTGTCATCATAAAGCCATTATATTCACTCACCTTACAGTTAAATGACCATCAAAGGCAGGCTGTATTGAGGTCTGTGGGTTAATGAGGCCAATCACTCAAGCAGCCAGGTGTTACATAACCACTATCCCCATGTCCTTGACCAAGCCTGGATCCTCCTATTATCTGCTGGGACTGCTGGGGCTGCTGGGTAGTTCACCATTGGCTTGAGCTGCTGGGAGGACAAGATGAATGAAGCGCTTCACCTTGAATCTGTGTTGGAGAAAACATAGTGTCTTTAGGGAACTTGAACAGGACAAAGTTGAGAAACAAAATTGTATGTTAGCTTATGAATTCTTTAAACATATTTTTGTAACCTTTAAAGTGTGCAGTCCTGCAAATATGCATGTTTCTTAACACAAGAATACTAACTTCTTATTTTAGATCTTTTAGGAGCACACATGACTTTTATTTGTTGCACATTCAATTCTACCAAACCACTACAACCCCAGCATCTATTGAGCCCAGCTTGACTCCAAACAAGGAGGTGTGTTTTTTTAAAGCCACCGTTTAGTGTTTACAGCCTTTTGGAATCCATTCAAGCAGCAGGCCTTGTTTGTGCCTTCGCAGCGGGGGGCGAAAAAGCCTGCAATTTTTCTGAATTAAGGCTGGCATTAAGTTTCCTCTGGCGCAGTGTTTTCTTAGCCCTTCTTGTATTAGCACAGAGAGGTCAGCAATCAGCCCTGAGCCCGGCGCCCGAGCGTGTACCAGCCACCTGAAGATTATCTGGACATTCCTGTTGCTGCCGGGAGAAAGATAAGCCTCCCGCCTGATTCACTGTGCTCCATACACACCATGAGCTTATGGTATAGTTGCGTTAAGACATCTAACTGGACTTCTGTCTTTGTTCGTGTGCACAATAGATACCCTACATCAGAAATTGTAATAGACCAAAAGAACAGCCAGACAGGTTAGCCATGAGTACCAATGATTAAAACACCTAAATACTGCTGCTAATGTTCCCCCAGGCTCTGACATTAAATGTTTGTCACTTAGTTGTTGTTTTTTTCATTGTTTTGCAGCTTATCATGCAGGTTTATGCATGATTTGTGTTTTTTTTCTTTATGAGACAATTCCTCATCCAAGGGACTTTGCCAATTCTGATGTAACTGGTCTGTGAGCTGAGCCTTATCCCCTCAGAGGGCGGGGTTAAACCAAGTGAGACACAGGGCAATTCACAGCTGAGTGGCCTGGGTGGGAGTCAGAGGGAGAGTTGTTCCTCACCTGTGGGTCATTAGCATACTTTGCCCTCTCTGATGTTGACAGGCTACTGTTAAGGTGAAACTGAGTTGCAGGCTGTTGAAAGCTATCTCAGGCCACCTCCTCTGTCAAGAGAAGGCTGTTCATTCTCCTTTCAAACCCTGCTGGTCAAAATCCAGACATTACTGTTCTCAAAGAAGTGGCCCTTCCCTTCCAGGTGGCAATAGATTAAAGATTCAGGTCCATTTGGGTTAACTCTCTCTTGTGCTGAGACGATGCAGAGGTCAAGTTTCCTAGCAGTAGTTAGCACTCCCACCTCACAGCAAGAAGGTCCCAGTTTCGATTTCCGGACTGTGTAAGGCCTTGCTGTGTGGAGTATGTACGTTCTCCCTGTGTCCCACATGTACAATAGGCTAATCCTCCAGCTGACCAGGATCCTGGCTCGAGATCTGAAGAGGGGTATCCAGACTCTGCACTGTGGTCACCCACTGCTCCTTACAGGTTGAAGAATGGGTCAAATCATTATTATAATTATCACTGGGTTCTATCCTGCAAAGGGTTGCCAGTCAGTCTCTTTGCCTCTATGCTTCCTTCAAGTAGAACTCTTTGTAGGGTGTTGTGGCACCCAAAATATCTTATTTTCTTTCCTGAATGTTCTTAAACATATCTCGCGTGGAGCCAATTCTTCTTCGGACTTCCTTGTTGTAACTTTGTCCAACCATATGATGAGCATCTTTCTTCAAGACCACTTCTCAAAAGCTCTTAAATGATCTTTCACATGTTTCTGAGCCATACAGTAATGATGACCATATAACAATGTAGATTTCTTGCCTTAGTCTTTAATGGGATTTGAGGCATCAGAAGTACTTTAGTCATTAGTGTAGTCATTTTGGAGAAAGTTGTTTTGGCAGTGGAAATCCTTCTCTTGATTTCTTCATCACATTTGACATCTTCAGAGAGTTTATAGCCTAACTAGTTAAAACTTGCAACTTTTTCTATTTCTACTCCATCTATCCAGCAGCTTTTAAATATTTGCTCACAGTATGGTTTAGAATATGACATCAAATATAATGCTGTAAAAAGTAACATCATGATTGTAAAAACAAAGGATGATCAAAAACTTGTATTTCCTGATTTTTATTTGAGTGGAAATGTTCTCCAAGTCACTGATGAGATTAAATATCTTGGACATTATGTCACCAGTGACCTCTCAGATGACAGAGACATGCATAGGCAGAAATGTAAACTATATGGGCAGGCAAATACGCTGGTCCATAAGTTCAACAAGTGCTCAGCTGATGTAAAAATTACACTTTTTAGAACTTTTTGTTGCTCCTTGTATACTGCACATTTGTGGCGCAGCTACAAAAAGAGGAGTCTGCAAAGACTGACAGTTGCGTACAATGACTCCTTGAGGATCCTGCTGAAGGTCCCGAGACATTGTAGTGCAAGTCATAGGTTTGTAAATTGTGGTGTACGATCTTGTGCAGCTGTTATACGGCATTTTATTTATTCATTCATGTGCAGAGTCATGAGATTATGTAATCCTATCATACAAGCTTTGGTCTGTCCCAGGATAAGCTCTGTTAGATTCACATCTAAAATGTGGAGTCACTGGCGATCCTGCCTTTATGTATAATACATATACAATGTATCTCTTTTACTATTATTATTATTATTACTATTATTATTACTTTGTGTTTCCCTCTATGGACCAGATGCCCTGTGTCCTTAATAAAGTTTTGAATTTAATTGAATATCCTTATGTTAGGTCTAGTTCTTTTCAGTCAAATGCAGAGGACAAATTTCCCTACAGGGACAATAAAGTATAATTTACCTTAACCTCAACAGCAGCTAACTGCATACGTCTTTGCATTGGACACTGCTCTGTCTGCTCTATTGAAAATGTATTTACAACTTCTAAACTACCAAAATGCATGTGCTGCCTACATTATTTACAAACTCTAAAATGGCTTTAAGTTCATTAATTAATCACATTTTCCAGTTTGATGGAGCAAATATTTTCCCCCATGCATTTTACAACTTATAATTTATGTGCTTTTGAATGGCACTTGAAAGACATGAAAGGAGGGGACAGAGATGTAACGTTGTAGCTGGGCTTGCCGCAGCTTGTCCAGCGTGGGCACATTACCTCCAATCTGCCATTTAGAGGCTCCGGCGCGGCGTACTAATCCGCTGCTCTGAGTGACTTTGTCAGTCAAGGCGGCGAGCATGAGGGCCAGACTGTACGGCGCATTATCATTAAGGGGCTTATGCAAACCCGTGCTGCTGGTGGGAATGCCGCTGCGGGGCTTACAATAACCCCTCTCCCATTCTCTTCCAGCTTGTTTTAATGTTGTGTTTATAAAGGTCGCCGGGCTAAAACCGACCACTTAAGAGAACCTTTTTAGATAAGGCTGTCAGGGGGCTGCTTGCTCAGAAAGGCGCGCTGCCATGTCTCGTAAAAAGTTCGCACAGCAGTAACGTGTCCTGACAGCCGTGGCTTTCAAGGAGCTGCTGGAGAATGCGCTGAATGCCAAGTTGGCTTTTATTCCTGAAAACTACAGTGTGCATGTAGTTGCACAGACAGGGGCTTCCTTGTAGCTTCACGGATTACACTGATAGTTGAAGTATTGTACATGGCAGTTGGAAATGGTTCGCTCTCGAGGAAAGGCTCCAGCTTTAGTGTAAAGAGCTGACAGCCACAGGAAGTTTTCAATTGCATTTTGATTTCAACATCGTAACACATTTTTCACAAACTAGCAAGTGAAATGTCTGAAAAAGACATTAAAGATAATTCCTTGTCAACTATGGGGAGTATGTTAACAGTGGCTTCAACACTTCACAAGTTGGGCTGGTCAGCAGTGGCTTTTGTGCTTAGAGTTTCCATGTTCTGAGCAGTTTCTTTCAGTAAATCTGAGTGTGGTTGTCTGTCATTGCTTGTTTAAATGCTACATTTACACTGAAATGGGTTGTCGGTTGATGGGATGATACTTTTGTGCTGTTGCTTTTCATTTGCATGTAGGTGAGGTCAGCCCAATTTTAAATCTATCCTCAGGTGTCTTGAGTTGCATTGGGAAAGAAGGACTACTAGTTGTCAGCTAGATCTCGGTTGTATTTATCATAATAATTCTTATTCCACCAACTTTTGAGGAGCCCACTAGTCTCAAACCATTCAAACAATCCAAAAACTTAAAAAATAAATCAAAAATATAAAAAAAAATGTATTAAGTTGCTATTACTTGTGTGAAAAGATACTTCAAAATGAATAAAATCAAAATCAGACTTTGACATAGACATAGACTTGCATTAAGTCATGTGACCAAAAACAAAGAACAGATTCAAAATTTCATGAATTTGAGTATATCTTAATCAATATGTTTTAATATATCAGATAAAAAAATATTATTTCAATATTTGAATTTTTCTAAACATATATATAGAGAGAGATTTGATTATTATTATTTATTTATTATTATTATGAAATTTGAGATATGATTTTTGCCTTTCAAAAACCTTTAAATATTCAACCATTTATTTTAAAATCTATTCAAAAATGTTGCTGAAGGTCCCAGCATTCAGCACATAGTTATGTTTAAATGCACATCCTATCATTGTGCTTCTGTTCTGCACACATACAGTATCAGCAGAGCATGTCCTCCCAAATAACCCAGGTTTGAAACCTATCAACCCCATACATATAAAAGAAGACTCTTTTAAAGATTTAAACAAAGGCTAAATCCTCAAAAAGATGGTTTAAATGAGACAAATGAGCGCAGTGGCATTAGATGTAGGAACTCTGGGTTCAAATGTGACAAATGAATGTGACAAAGGGAGGTTTTATGCATTTGAACAACACAGCAGCTGTGTTCTCTACACAGGTGAACCCAATTATTTTGATTGTGTAAGCAAACAAAGAGACTTGGTCTTAAGCTCTAACAGACATTGTCTGTGAGCTGTAGTGCTTGCAACAAGGGTTCAAGTCCCTCCAGCACCAGGCAACCATAATGCCTTCAGCCAGAGCAATTATACCTAGTTGCTTTTGTCATCTGTATGGCTTGTGGTGTGAAATAACACAGGATTCTTTTTTACCTTATTTTGACATGATTAAAAAACAACACTTTTATGCAATTTGAAATTCCCTTTTTGCTCATTGGTCATTTCATCATGTCACTTCTGGTACTGTGTGACAGTACAGTTTCACAGACCTGATGGACCAGTCGTCACATGATTGAGTAACTTGTGATCTTTTGTTGCCTCTAGGGTTATGAAAAATTTTAGTCATTATATATTCTGTAGGGCAATATGATGACTTGTACCCAAAAGACATGAATGTATTGCATATAGCCTACATGAAAACCCGAGATAGGACAGGGATGAGAAACAGTGCTACAATAGCTATCACCAATCTAAATCCACCAGTTTGCTCATATTTTGGACACTAGTGAAAACACCATTTAAACACAACTTTAGATAATTCATTGAGTCACCAGGGCAAAATCAGCGCTGCACTAATTTTTCAACTGTGACCAATGCTAACCTCAGATGCGGCTGGATTAGCTCCTGTTTTTGCGTGTCTGGTGATGCAGAGTGCACACAAACCTTTGATAAATCAAGCCCTCAGCGTACCTTGACAAACTGTTGTAGTCCAGCAGAAGAATTACCTGACTTAAAATTTAGCCTTTACCTTATTTATCACTAAATGCAGCTCTAAACAAACTATCAAGCCACTCACCATTGGGAATTTGGCCACAACTATCTTGCTTATGTGCAATATAATTTTTTGTGTTATTTTGCCTGGCCAGGCTAGTAAAACTGATGGTTTAACATCATTGGCGCCCACTCCATTTGTTTCCCAAAGATTCAAATCAAGAAAAGAAACAACTTATGCACTTGGATTATTTAGTCACACAATCTTGTTAACATTCTTGTTCAGATTGACCTCCAAATCACAGTTCACCTCCAGAAAAATATTTATCTCATTTCATGTGGAATTGCAATCCCCTGGACTTACACAAGAGCTGTTTTGTCTGCGCTCGGAGGGGGCTGTGATGGGATTGTTGGACCGAGTGGACCGATGGAGGCCTTGAAGCTGTCTCTGAGTGTCTTTGAAGAGCTCAGACAGGCAAATCCAGAGCCATGTGTCCAGAGAGGAGACTATTAAAGGTGTCTGCGCTAATCTGTGGAGCTACTGGTCTCATTAGAAGAAGCCAAGGTGAAAGACAAAGGTGACAGAATGTGACATGGAGAAAGGTCAAGGCTCTGGTCATAACAGTCGGGACAGAACTGATTCCTCTGCTCAAACGAATACTTGCAAAAAAGTTAAAGTGTTCAGTATTGCAGTTCAGTGTGTGCAAGCTGTGGTCCAATGTCAGAAACTTCATAAGAGATGAATGAAATTAAGGTTCATGGACACCATAAAACAGTGGCTCCCAACCTTTTTTTTGTTTTGTGTATGTCTTAATCTTTCAATCAGTATCTACAAGCATTAAAAAAACTCTAATCCTGAAGGGAGGTGAACAGTTTGTGTGCTGGGTGGGATGGGTCCTATGAAATGGTGGATGGCAGATTTAACCACTCAAGAGTCAGGAGCAGAGCAGGTCTGTACAGAGGAAGATTTCCCTTTTACCAGGGCAAAAAAGTCTTCAATTGCCAACACCGACTGAATAAATTGACACTGATTAACCTCTCGACGCAACTGGAAAGAAATATAAAGTCATTATTACTCCAGTAGAGCTGGAGAAAATTTCAAGGAAAAAGGATGTCTGGGCATCTCTGCTTACACTGCCGCCCCTGTGACCTGGCCCGGGTAAGTGAAAGAAAATGGATGGATAGGGACCAAAGAGATTTAACATTCTTGGTTTGAGAAACAAAAAAATACAATGTGAATTCATAGGAGTTAGTACCAACATGAACAAAATAAAGTCCAACAGCGGCAACATTATTAGTATCAGAGAACTGTGTTTTCCATTTAGCTTAGTTGTCAGGATACATTTAGTCTGACAGAGTAATTACCAAAACTACTGTGCGGTAAAACAGAAACCAATGGATCATGGTCAACAGAGAGACATACCAGGGAATGGCTTTACCAGGGAAAGTCTGGCTTTCATCAAATAACTTTATACTTTTAGTTAAAACTGTAGGGCTCAAGGTTTGTGCAATAGTTTGTTCTCTTGTCTTTGGTGCTTGAGGTCAGATTCCCAGATTCTCCAGCCACAATATGTGCCAGCACTAAGCCCGGGTAAATGTAGAGGGTTGCAAAAAAAAAAAAAAAAAAAAAGCATTGCATTTGCCCATGCAAAGATTTTGTCATCCTTTCCCTTTTCCTGAAAGAAATAGGGTAGCTTATGGAGGACAAATAGTGCCAAAATGAATCAAATAATTACACAAAATAATTAATTAAATGTGCCATTATTTAACTGAATTAAACAATCAATAAAAAAATTATAAATGTGTAATAATTGAATTGAAAATTGTAATTAAGTAAAAATAATTAGAAATAAAAATAGAAAATAGAAATAAAAATAAATAAAATTAACTAATTATTCATTATGTCATTTATTAATTTAAAAACAATAAGTTTTATGTGAAAAACATATGCAATTATTTCTTTTTTAAATAATTATTTCACAGCCCTGTGCTGTCATGAATTAAGTTTATCTGTCAATCTCTGACATCAAAGCCAGTGGGCGGGGCTAACACTGATTTAGTCAAATCTGGGATCGATCTGTGCTGACTTCCTGTGCAGCGTAAGCACTCAGGTGTTAGAGCCCGCCCACTGGCCTTGATGGGTGTGAGGCTGAGATAAAAAATTAATTCATGATGCACTGTAGGGCAGCACCATAAAATGATTATTTAAAGAGTAAAATAATAAAATATGTTTTTTGTGTGTATTAATTATTTTTAATTAATGACAGATTTATTTGATTAATTATTTATCAATTTATTTCTAATTTGAATTAAATAATGACACATTTAATTAACTTTTTAAATTATTTTTATTAATATTTTTATCATTTTTGTTTTGGCACCTTTTGTCCTCCATAGTATCCGCAAAGGACTTTCTTTATTCAGTAAAAATCATGGTTTTGGTTGGTCTCTGTGAATTGCAGTGTCCTCAAAACCCATGCCAAAGACGTGTTCCAAACTAAAGTATAAATCTCCTCGAAGTGTTGTCCAATAGTGTTGTCCCTCACAGCTTCCCAGCTTGTCCGTCCTGACCTCCGCTGACCTCATCTCTGTTTGCGGCCCCATTTGCGAGTGAATTAACTTGTCTTCGGTCGGAGACACCGGTTGCAGCGTTGTTATGTAATCTACCCGTTTGCTGAAATGTGAGTTTAGCACATGGCCTCTTACTGCTTCATTCAAAAGCCTCCTGGCAGTGTGTGTGTGGTCATCTGGACAGAGAGACAGAGCCGCCCCATTGTCCCCATTCAAAGGTGAGGGGGGACCGGGGACCTGAAAAGCACCTCTCGTCCAAGGCCCTTGCTTCTAATGGCTACACTTGACATGCAGGGGACAATTCCACAGGCAAAGAGTGAAAAGGTGCTGGCCAGCTGAAGCAAAGAGCAAAAAGAAACAGTTGCTATATGCCGAAGTTATAATCAATCCCACAAGCCCAGTAGAAATTGGCTGTTTACATGTTGCTTCTCGGAGCGCCGGATTTTGGAAACAATAAAAACTAATTGGTAAAAGTTTATTCGAAAGTCTGTGTGCGTGTAAGGAGGCAAGCTGGGGCCATTAGCAGGGCCTGGGATCTTGAACAGCACATCCTCCACAGCCCGGGGCATGCTCTGAGAGGAATACCAAGCTCTGGGAACAATGAGGAGAGGGCCGAGTCACCCCTGCCCACCAGCCTTTCACCAAGCAGTGGCCACTCAAAGGGCAAGCAGCATCAGAGCAACGCAAACTGGCCCGGGACAGAGGCAAGGAAATGTTGACCAGCTCCAAACCACAAAATTGCTCTCCAACAGTGAAAACAGATTTTTAAGAATTAAGACAAAAAAGTTATGACTGGGTTTATTACGTTACTTGGAAACGTTTGTGCTTACACTTTCACTGCTATTGTGGTTGACCTTAACTGTTGTGGTTCTTGTATCAAATCATCAAAGACTTTCAAATCTCTTTACGTTTATGAATCAGAAAAACATGTGATATCATGAAATGTTTGTGTTCATAAGTTTTGGACTCTCGTGTAAATACTAACATGCAAACTACTGTAAATATCAGTGTACAGTATACTTGAGACCCAATAAAATATTTGGTTTAGCAATGCTCCATGCAGCATTTTAAACAGAAAGTGGATGGCAGAAAAATGTTAATTAAGGTGAGACACTTGCAGGTAAATAGGGATTTTTTGTTTTTACACAAATGGATATCAATGTGAAACTTTATCTGTAGGTTACTGACATAAAAATGTATTGCAAGTTTTGAGTGGTTTCATGTTTCCATATGCAAATTAGCAGTGGTGGAAGAAGTAAGTAAGTAAAAGTACAGATAAAGGAGAGAAAGATAAATAAAAGTAAAAGTATCTCATGAAAAATTCTAGTAAAAGTATAAAAGTTCTAACTTTCAAATGTACTTGTGAGTAAAAAAAGAACTAATGAATGTGTTAAATGTGAGGGAGTTGGCTGAAAAACTGTGCTTAACAAATAATGGTTTGCCGGTGAAATAAAGGAAACTGAAGCTAAAGGTGAGGTTTTTCTGAAGAGTAGTACTTTACTGCATCTTTTATACTTATGTGCAAAAGCATAAAAGTGACAACACGGCAAAAACTAATGATTTTAACTCAAACTCAAAATTTGCATACATTTCGAAAGACGATATCTGACAATTGGATAGAGCCAAATTTAAAATTCTTCATTCATGGTGTCGTCGTGTTACATAAAACAGAGGGAATTATGGATATCTGATTTTGTCTTTCAGTAAATTAGAAAATACTTTGTCTTGTTTTAGGAGTAAAATGACCAATAACTCCTGTTAGGAATTATATATCAGGAAAACCCTCTGTAAAAGCCTTCAAAATATTGCACAGGACGGGAAAATATGGAGCTTGTAGGAGCTACTGAAGTGAAGATATCTGACTCAGACAGTGAGAAAAAGTTATTTTGAGTTGACTAAATGTATTAAAATAAACACCTTAATGTGTAGTTTTGACATTTTCTTTATTTCACTGCTTACATTTATCTGTTACAGCAGAGTGGCAAAGTGGTAGGCTCTCCAGTATCGATCATTTTATACCATCATTTCTTTTTTACAGACTGTTGAGTTGAGATACAAGCATCCAAAATTTCTACAGATAGTGTCTAAGCTGTCACTGCTTTGAAAGTAAAATTAGAGAAGAGCTGCAGCTCAGAGGCTCAGGCCTTCAGACGCCTCCAGGACACATCCATGGGGAGGTGATTTAGGTACGTCCCACAGTGAAGACGTCTTGGGATAGACACACTTGAGAGAATGTCAGTTGCCTGGCCTCATTATTTTCCCAATAGAGCTGAAGAAAGTGTCTGGGGAGAGGGATGTCTGGGCAACTCTGATTATATTGCTGCCTCTGTGACCTGGCCCGGATAAGTGAAAGAAAATGGATGGATTTCTAGAGACTGCAGTTATACAAACTGAATAAATTAATAAGATGACAATGAGGAGGAGCCAAACAACTGCATTCTGAGTTTGAGTGTTTGTGAAAAGTGAGCTAGCCTGACAACACCTGCTAAACCTCAACAATAGATGATACAGTAGTGTTTTTTTTTTTTTTTTTTTTTGCATGTAACCCAATGTTATGTCTATAGGTGAGGGACCCTGAAGACCACCTGTTAACGTTAGACAAAGGGTCTGCCATCACAAAAGCCACCATGCAAAGTAGCAGTTAAATATTCTATAGACACTGTTACACATTAGACCAGGGGTCAGCAACTTTGCTTGGCTGCTGGCCAATTTATTTTCATGTAAAAATATCACAGGCTCATATTCAATGTGCTGCGAGACATGTGTCGTGTGTGCACAGAGACAGGACGACTGAGTCTGAGTCAGTGTGTGTAAAAGTTTACTGTATATAATAACCTGCCTAAAATAGTAAGTAATGCACATTTCTAGGGAAGGCAGGGGCTCAGCTATGACTGTACGGTGTTCTCACAACCCAGAGTCATATAATGAAAACAATTATAATTTCTATTTTGCGGGCCAGAAATTATTGGCTGTGTGCCAGAATTTCCTGCGGGCCGGACATTGCAGCCCCCTGCATTAGACAATACTAAATATTGATACTAAATGAGTTTCATACGTTTCCTGCACTCTCTAGCTCGAGCACTGTGTGATATGCTAACTGCAGCATTTTATTTTGTTTGTCACAAAGCTTGTTGCCCCCAGCAGATGTAAATAATCCAACAGTCTAACAAATGCCATGGAGAGTTGTTGCGGACAGAGAATGCAGACGACAAAGGGCCTACAGATTCAATTCTGTCAATCAGCGGTAACACAGAGTTCTTGATTTTGATTACTTAAGTTTTGAATCAAAAGACCTTCTTTAACCTTACCATCTGCATGTAATATTTATGTAATTATGCAAAGTGCAGTTATCTTGAACTCATTTCAATTTCAGTTTCTGTTCTTACTTAATGTCAGAAGTTCACTGTATTCTACCATCCCCTTTCCTCTTTTGCTTTGGAAATATTTCTCTTAGGGTTAGAGACAAATGCGAGTGCATGCAGAGTGTCTAAAACATATTCCTCATACTTCAAAAAGATGGGTTCTGATTAGTATTTCTTCATCACTTAAACACTGACATTAACTCACACAACAGACAAGCATACAGAATGAATATTACCAAAAGCAATACATTTTCATCTAGGGGCTCCTGGTCTCCTTTTCTGGAGTTTATGAAGATATTAATGGAAGAAGTACTTGTTATAGATATCGCATGTAGATCTGCCTCTACTGGATGAATTTGTAAAGGTCCCGGTGCACCAAAACATTTCAGTAAGCTTTTTGGGTAGGAACCTCCTGAGGTAATAATGCTAAGGAAGACAATGTGTTGAGTTTCACCAATGCCACTGACACTGGAGGAAAGCTGGGTGAAGTGTCCAAAGACAAGGGCAGTATGCAAAGAGTTTGAACTGCCAAACTTATCATTTGCAGATAAACAACTCTACCTGCCCTGAAGAACTATCCATTTATTCAACTCCGATGTGGTGCAGTGAGCCAGGATCTTGGTCAGAAGTACCTAGCTGGTTTAGCCTACATCATGCATGTTTTTTTTTTTTTTTAGATTGATAGGGAAAACCCATCTGAGCATGGAACTCCCCACATTCCACAAAGGCAGGTCCCGTCCAGACTGGGAATCAAACCCAGGATCTTTTTTGCTATGAGTTGACGCTGCTAACTCCTTTGCTTGTGACCTTAGCAGTAGAGCAACTACTTATTGATACATATCATACAGGTTGCTAATGTTCTCTACCAGCTCACTAACAGCATTCTTACATTTATTTATACAAATATAGTGTTGTTTTGACAGGATTCTTTTTAATGTCATTTTTAATGCCATCAAAACATTTTATTGCCACAAACATACAACCAGTCAGTAGAAACGCTCGCCCACTAAGCTGAAGGTTGGAGGTTTGAGCCACAGACATTGCAGACTGTCGTTGTGTCCTTGGGCAAGACACTTCACCCACCTTGCGTATGTGTGAATGTGTCAGTGTGACTGTGAAGTCTCAAAATGGCAGCCCACCAGCACTGAGTGTGACTGAGGAGGGAATGAATAATGCACCAAATTATAAAGCGCTTTGAGGAGCTTGAAAAGCGCAATATAAATCCAATCTATTATTATTATTATTATTATTATTATTATTATTATTATTATTATTGTTATTATTATTATTATTATTATTATTATTATTATTATTATTATTATTATTATTATTATTATTTGCAGCAGTTTACATTGTCAAAATGTATTTGCAAGTATTGTAAAATACAGTTCACAAAGCACCAGTAATGTTGAAAGTCAAACATCTGGTGTTTGAGTAATTTAGTCCCACTGGATGCAAACTTGTTCAGCCCATCGATCACGCTGGTGTAGGCTACAAAAATGGTAAATTATTATTTATATATACATATTTATATTCACAAATAAAACTAATAATATCAGTTTTTACTTCAAAACTTATTTAAATTTTTATTGCATGTTGGAATCAAATGTTTGGCTTTGTAATGCCACTTAAAGCCTTCATTTTTATATTTAATTACTTTTAATGCTTTTTAATGCTCCGCGGGAACCCTGTTTTGAGGTCAGTGTGGTTTTGACAACTGGAATCTTGCTGTACAGTACTTCTTGTGCCTGTCCCAAGCCTGGATAAATGGAGAGGGTTGTGTCAGAAAGGGCATCTGGCACAAAATCTCTGCCAAATCAGTAAGCAAATCACTGCATGACAGGAGGCAGATCATTTCGCCCAGTAGGGAAAAAACTGAAAGGATAGAAGTTTTTTTGTCCAATAAAATTTGTTTTTTCATTCAGTTGCTAAAGTGCGAACACATCTCACATTATTTACACTCAACAACCGTATCACAAGTTGGTTATTTTATTGGCTGTTTCTTTCTAGTGCAAACATGTAAACTATGTTGCACTTAATTTTCTGTAATGTGTCATTCGGGCCAGATAATTGGACCAGCATGGCCTTGAACCAGCATTCGAATTGTGCACCATCGCCATTCTCTTCCCATAAAAAGCGCCCTCGCAGATTTATTATATTAGCATTGTGATCCCCACTTTTATGTGTATGAAGCCATTCTAACCACTCCCATCCAGCTGCCATGACTCATAATGTGTCTTCTGTCAGGGGCACGATTAAAATCTCACTTCACTTATTCATTATCATTTTTTTGACATTGCCATTCTTCGGCGTCCATTCAAACACAAATGCGGTATCTTTTTAAATATCTATCCCATGCTGCTCGGGACGATAAGACAGTGCAGGCGCTCGCTGTGCTCTTCTAAGCCCGCACAAAAGGATCATATTTACATACAGCCCTCTTTATCTCAGCTACGAGCTTGCTTTTTTTTTTTTCTCCTTTTTTTTTTTTTTTTTTCTTGATTTGCGGTTAACTCCTCAAAGCCTCCGTCAGATCCAAGCCTTGTAAAGCTTGTACTTAATTACTGTAATTTCTAACATTAAAAGCTTATGGGCTGCCACTCCAATAATAAAAAAACGTGCTTTGTCAGTCAAGCCTTTTGATCTCAACACTTAAAAAAAAAAAAAAAAAAAAAACAGCGCTCCGGGATGTTGACAATGAAGCCAATTGACAAGGCTGTTTGTAAGGCCCCGAAAAGAAGATTATTGTTCTTTGGAGACACGACCCCATTCGTCTTTTCAAGAGGTTTGAGCTGCCTTAGAGGAATTTGGGGATGAGAAGTTCTAGCCGTGTTTGAGATGGAAATGCTTTTAAAACATGCAGGGGGAAAGCCACATTAAACAACTAACATGCATGATTTTGTGAGATTTTGATTAAACAAAGCAAATATAAAGACTAGAGGTTACAAGCATTGCACTGTAATGAATTGTAGGTAATTATTTCACATATACATTGCTTAATATTTGGTTTATTCAGTTACTTGATATGACACCAACTGTTTTAGATTTGTAAAATAATGTTTTTCATCCTACCAGCAGTGCAAAATAGGGAGTACTATACAGCCTTTGTAGATTTAGAAGGAAAATGTGTGCAATCTTTTTGTATTTTGACAATAACCTGTGATATGTCCTGCAGTGTGACAGCAACGCCCAATTTACACTGAGTTGTGTGTCCATTACATGGCCCGTACGACTGCCACTAGAAAAAGACGCAATGTAAGTCGATGTGTCCGGCGCTCCAACAGAAAGTCTATTTTAGCTGGATGCCGGAGCCATCATACATAAAGTTGAACAGAGCAGATGGAGCCAGACAGGAAGTCAGACCCGGGACCAGTGAAGAAGATCTTGTAAATTTCAAAATAAAATGCTTGTGCAACTTCTCGCTTGCTCGCAATGTAAACATTATGTCTTTAACTGGGGACATGGGTCACAAATGAGACTGGACACCATTAAAAGTGAGCAAAAATACAGTATTTATATATGGAGCGTTCTTACTCCAAGTCCAAGTATATATCTCTGTAGCTTTTGTGCTTCAACCTTGGTTAAATCTCCAGATAATAAACAAATGAACAGGAGATCGTGGTCAGAGGCAAACTTGGCTTTTTACAGCAATTCTCTCTGTACATGGTTGTTACTGCTGCTCTCCTGTGAACTTGTGGTCTCCCAGCTGGCTCTGGTCAGAGAAGTGCCGCACACCCAACGCACTTGGTGTAAATTGGTAAATTGGTGTAAATTGTCTGTCAGAAAACTATACCAGAAATGTACTGCACATGCAACACATTCAGTGTACATTTTCAAAGTAAGTCACTAGTGTCTGGGGCAGTTCTTAAACTTTCTGACATTGTGTTGCATATTCTTTATTGACTAAAACAACACTTTTACCTGCACTTGAATTCTACAATAATAATTAACATAAGTTTAATGTTGAAATGATAATGGTGTCCTGTGGTGTGACATGAAAGATCTGTTTTTTAAACAGGTTGTTGCAACAAATCCTACAGGACCCCATCTGTCAATAGACCAGACATATCTCTGGAGTTAAAGCTGGGAGCTACAGGTCAAAAGGAACAGTTGTTGTATTAACAATTTTAGTAAAATCTTAGTTTTTTTTAGAAACTGTTTGGCGTCTTTCAGTGTGACAGTTGTATTTTTCAAAAAATATAATTCTGAATGTTAAAAATGATAGGACAGGGATATCTGCATTAAGTTAGCACAACTGACATGTTTAATAAAATAAAATAACTCAAAATGGCATAATTGTAGTGAATGTCCTTGTTATAACATAATAACAGAAATAATACGCTTAAAATTATGAACTGCTAGCAAAAGCTTTCTTTACACTTGTTATTACAACTGATTTATATTTCAGATTATTCTTTAATATTCCTTGAATTTTACTTCAAAGTTGTGTCAAACCACCGGACAGAAAACAGGTGTTACACCTCCAAACTCAGTTGAAACAGGACCATGTCTATGTTCCCACAGCCCCATGTTCCCACATTTCTAAGATATATTTTCCTTTAAATGATGCAGGTTTATCCCCAACCCTCAATCTAAATCTAAATTTTGGCAGTGTGGCAATAGGGTTGTGGGAACATAGGGTTTAAATTAAATTTTAAAAAACAAATTGTGGGAACATAGGGCTGTGGGAACATAGAGGTAGCTCAACTGAAATGTGTCCTTGTGGCTTGGAATGGACACCATGGCCATGCATACTTAAATATATATAAATATTTCTTTATCTCTTACTATCAGGTAGTATTATCAACATTTGTGTTGGTCGCCAGCTGAGCCTTTGTACAAATGCTTAATGTTCATTTTTTAGATAAACCAGTTTTTAATAAGAGCAGTGGGAGAGCCAGACTAAACAACATGCTTGTTTTATTGTAAATCTGTGAAACAAGACACTGCTAAGAATTAAGGAGAAACAAAGCAAATACTGTATTGTCTGTCTTGAGCAATAAATGGATTCCCATCGTAAAATAAATTTGCATAATGCATTGCTTAACACTTGATCTATTAGTATTTGTAAGTTTTCTTCCCACAGCAGAAGCATGTAGTGTCCTCTCAGCAGAAATCAGTGATACAACCTTACTTAAAAATATTTTACTTTAATTCCTCATCAGTGTGTGTTGTTGGGCACCTTTTGTTGTTACACACTGTAGAGGAAAAAGCTTTTAAAGAAAATAGAAGGTAAAAGCCACATAGTTGATTTCTGCAGTTAGTAAAAAAAAAAAGCAACTATAGAGTAGATTTTATACATATTTGATGACATTTGACATTTAACATTTGATTTATTGATATTTAAAATGTACTTTGAATATAATTACTACTGTTGTTGTTTTAATGACAGATTTTTCTTTTGTTATTTTTTATCATTGTCTAATGTTAAGCAAAGTTTTTCTTATAAACTTTGCTCTGACTTTATGGGAAAAGCCACAGTAAACAATATGCTTGGTTTACTGTGAGACAAAAATGA
The DNA here is from genome assembly GCA_020698575.1 of Bostrychus sinensis. Lineage (NCBI taxonomy): Eukaryota > Metazoa > Chordata > Actinopteri > Gobiiformes > Eleotridae > Bostrychus > Bostrychus sinensis. The sequence continues at coordinate 27,898,177 of CM036240.1, read as the reverse complement.
GACACTGTTAAGAATTAAGTTGATGCAAAGCACATTTATTGAGTCGATTTTTAGGAGCTATAATAAGATTCACACTACAGGGATTTATGAGTAATAATGTCTCATATGTGTTTGATTTCCACTTTCTATTTTATCTTTGTATTGAAGAAATTTGGATGTGTTCTTTTATAGACAATAAAGTCTCTTAAAAGAGTGGGGGGAACCACACTTCCCAGCATGCTTTGTTCGTTATGAAGTGTAAACAGATATATTGAGTACATCTTACAAGCATTACAGGGCTTCACATTGTAACAACTGACAAATAATAATGTTGCATATGCATTGGTTAACTGTTGATTTATGGATTTTTGTATGCTCTGGACTCACAGTTAAAGCTTGTCACATCCTGTTTGTTTTCACCTAACACACAATCACACTATCACATTCATACAGTGCAGTGAGGGTGAAGTGTCTTGCCCAAGGACACAGTGTGAACTGCAGAGAGCGGGATTCAAACCACCAACCTTCCAGTTAGAGGACGACCACTGTAGCACCTCACTCACTGTTGTCTACTTTGTAATCTTTGTATGCAGCTGGACATAAGTATGGGAAGTCATCCAGGTTGTCACAATCAAAACAAGGTTAAAAAGGTAAAAAGTCATCCGAACATGGTTTATAGAGTTTTGAATTTTAAAAAAGTTTCTTGGTCTTAGGCATCTGAAAAAACAAATAGTGGATCTCACTCAAATAAATAAGTTATACAAACTTAGTTCTGCAAAACAGTTAATTATTCCAAAGATGTTTAATTAGCCAAATAGTGAAGTATGAACTCACATGTTTTAGTAAAGTTTTCATCTTTTGACTGCTCCCTTATGGGGTTGCCACAGCAAACCTGTTGCATTTACTGATTCAATACCAAGGAAATACCAGGCTAAAATCACCGATATCAATAATGATACTTTGTACAAATACATGCAGCTTATGCATTTTCATGGGACTGTGTGTCATCGTATGTTCAATCTGAATAAATTCTAACCATTAAGTGTATTATTGTTGCTTTCCATGTTAAAACCCATTTCTTTTTAAAGTAAAGAAAAAAAAAAATCCAATTCCTTCAATACTTCAATACAGTCCAATACTGATACTAACATTGATATCGATATTTTTAATAGCAATTTTTACACCAGATATTTTTTAAGTTTTAATTTTTGTTATGATAAATAAATACTGTTAAAGCAACAGCATTAACAATGTCTTTACTGTCAAATAATCTTTACTGATACATTTACAGAATTACCAAAGCCAACTTAAGAAAATTACAGTGATTTAAAAATGTTATAATTCATATATAATAAAAAAGTAAAGTAAATTAAGTGCATTCTAGAGACATTGACTGAATTTTCCTTGGACTCCACAGATAAAGGTAAAAATCTGTACTTAAAAGGTCCTATACAATTTTTTCTTCAGGGTTTTTGAAATAGTTTTGGACACCTTAGTATTTTATAACTTAGTGTATATGTATGGAAAACTTCCATACTTTCTTTGGGGAGCTGTGACTTTGATTTGGTAAAGAAAACCTTTCCTATGAGCTTTATCCACATTTCTAGTAAAAACATCTTAAATGCTACGAGATAAGTACAAAAAAACAAACTTCCTCAGCCTCACCTGCCTCCCCTGGTCACACATCACTGGTGGGAGGACACCACATTAAACAACATGCTGTCATTGCAAAATAAATTAAATCCAAACAAAAAGCAAAAAGGTTGAGTACACTGAATGAGCACTAAAAGGATAATTTATGGGTTTTAATGTCACATGTGCATTGCCTAACATTTGATTAATTAACATCAGTATGTTCTGGTCCCACGGCTGAAGCATGTCGTGTCCTATAGGATTGGAGCTCTTCTTTCTTCCTGGCCTGAGCAGCTGTCATGTTGTTCATTGACATTATGCATGCTCGATATTTGCCACGCCGTTTTCCCCTCTCTGCGGGGGTAATTTTGGGGCACAATAAAGCACTCTAGTGGGTAACAGAGCGTTCTTTGTGGCACGGGCCCCCGGGGGCCGCTAATCTCTGCCAAGGAAAACAATGGCTCGCTGCTGCACCAGGGCCCGGTCCTGTCAGTAAGGCTTCAGGTTCACACACACACACACAACTGGCTGACAGCTAGCATGAGCAAGAGCGATGGATGCTAATGTATCTGGAGGAACAGGCGGCTGAGGTGTGCTCCGAAAGCAAATACAGGGCGTGGTTCCTGTCAGCGCTGAATTATCAGACTTGTTACTAAGCAAATTCTGTTGTTGATACATCAGGCCTAAACTAATATATCAGCAATAAATCAGTCAAACTGTGTCCCTGGTGCCAAACTGTCAGGTTATGATGTAACTGACAGTGCACATAAGAGGAGGGTGGTATCCTCTCTCAATCACATATACTTTATTTATGTATAGTTCAAGAACTGCAAGAACCTGTAAGGCATGAAAGTAGGCGTGTGTGACATATCCTGTGATTGATAATATCCAAATTGTTGTTTTAAGTGTATGAGAAATCCCATTACTGAGTATTGACATAGCAGCATCACTTAACCTCATGTTTTGAGCAGAACTTTCAAGTCAAGCCCTGGATAGGCTTACATCTACCTCAGATGTGCTGCATTTCCCTCCAGAGCACACAGGGCAGACCTGTAGATCCTCACAAGTGTCTTTATTTACTGAAACGCTTCAGCTGCCGCTAACCCGCTGCTACATGTCAAAGTGAACCTAAAAACTGACTGTCCTCGTGTTAAAAGACAGACTTTACAGCACTGTCAGAGCTACAAGCACTTTTGTCTTTGTCCAAAACTTTGTTGTAAACCTTAAACGAGTCTCATTATAAGTCTTCCCACATGCCATGCCGTGCACGTGCTCGCTCACACACCACCATGCGAGCTGCACACACGTCACAGACTGATTACGTCTGCTTATTCCTCCATCAGCTGTGCATCCAAACGAACCCATCCAGACTTATATGACTGTGTGGAGTGGATCAGTGTTATTAAAACAGGCTCTGTTAGTTGTCCTATTGCTCTTGCCCACAGCACATACTGTAGCCTGCTTTCTATGTGTAATATCTACATTCCACTGTCATTATTTATTTTCCTATTGTGCATAGTGAAATTAACTTGGTAACACTTTCTATGAACTCGCTGTTCATAAGACGCTATAAACACATTCATGCCCTCTCAATAGTCTGTGTATGTGCCCTTGTGACCGGATTGACAAAGTTTCTTTTGTGACAAACTGTGTAGTGTGAGTAACCTACATCCAACCATTGACAAAAAATATATGAATAAGACATGGCATTCTGACACAAGTACACATGAGCTGCTTTGGGTCTTTTCATGGATTCTGTTATGAAGCCTTATAATACTGACCTTTACACTGCTGGTCTCATGAGGACAAAGATGCTTTATAATACACTGTGTCACCTTCAGTTGTAAACACCTATAACAAAAGATTATAATGTCATATAAGTGTAGTTATGAGTATTTATACATATTTATGTCAACGTATGTCAATAATTATAAAGCCTTATGAATGCTTTATAATGCTTTATGAATGTGTTTATAGCGTCTTATGAACAGCGAGTTCATAGAAAGTGTTACCATTAACTTTACTACCCATAACTTTTGTTTAAATGACAACTTTATTAATGTTGTTGTTGTGGTCAGATTAATAACAAGTTCCTCTTGTGCCGACTTTGACAGAAGATTGCATTAGATACTTACTGTATAAGGAAGATATTACAATAGTAAGACAAACACATTTTTATGAAGATATTCATTATGTCTAATTATTGTATCAAGAAAATAAAAAAAAAAATCAAGATAATCATTTTTGTCAATATCACCCACCCCTATATAAAAGTGAAAAAGTGCTTTTTAAAAATATATATTTTACAGTTGGCCTGTCACCTGACTTTTTCCTGGGACACTTGAGTGGTTCTGTGTCTTCTCTCTTTTGGATTTTCCCCTGCCGGAGCAAATACAGTGATTTGCATAGTGATTTGGAATATAGTCTTTATGTCAGATGCTTTCATCTAACCCTAACCCTGAATCTGATTTATTTTGGCTTGGGACTAGCTTAAAAGGACACTGACTTGTGACCTAATGTGACTGATCTGTAATAAATTGTTATGTACTACAGAGTACACAGTACAGCACACTACTATAGACTGTATATCGTAAAGTATAGCTTTGTATTACCTGTAGTAGATTGCTAGCTGTGGACTCTGGAGAGCTATTCAGACTCTGAGACTCTACATGAGTCTTTGATGCTGGGGGAAACACTATTTTAAATGGGCATTATTATTGTCAAGGGAGCCATTATTACATACTGGGAGTGGACTGGGGAGGTAAAATACTATACTACTACTCAAAAGTTTATGTCAAAAATGTAACAATGCTCAATAAGTCTAAATATACAGTATAAACTAAGAGAGCTATCTGAAATCTACTTCTAGAAAGTAAAAAATCACACCAGCTACACTTCTATTGTATTGACAAAATGTTTTTAGGTTAGATGAGATCTTGGAGAATGTATGTTTCAGATGCAATATCACCAAAATGTCAAGTGGCAGCATGCAAAATTAGTAAGATGCAATACAAAAGACAGTATATAAAAAGCCGTAACAATCATCATTTGCCAGAGAATTACATACAGTATGTGAGCAATAGGTAGAACAGTACAGCATATGTTATAGAATACAATATGTCTCTTATGTAACCAGTAGCGTCTGTGCAGTTTGACAATGACACTGTTCAACATCACTAATGGACAGTTATAGCAGTGCAGAGGGTACAATATGTAACACTAGAAGTATGCAATCAGAAACAATTACCACGACAAGACCGGCACAAAAAGTACACTGGCTTGTGACCACCTGTGGCTGGAGTATTGTTAATAATATTCAGTGCAATTAAAGAAGGTACATTGTGAAAGGAAGATAGTGTCCATTAAATAGTGCAGAAATAACAGTTAAAACTAAGACAGAAATGTGCATTGTGTAATCTTGCATTGTGCATCGCTAACAAGTTGTTTAGTTTAAGTGATGATGACTTAAATTCTTACCAAAAGCGACCTATTTCCCACAAACTTTGCCTTATAAAGAAATAAATACTTCCAAGTCCCCGTCATGTTGAAATCTCTTCATTATAAATCTCTTAACATGACTTACATCCAGCTTATTTGGAGAGTTTGTTCAGCACAACACTACAGTCAAGGTTCATGGACAACACTGCAGACATTGAAAATCCATCAGTCACTTTAGAACTCAGACCAGTGTACAGCATTAGGATTTAGTGTTTGTATATTTCCCATTGGCTTCCTCATTCACCTTGGGCTAAACAAGGACAGCCATATGGATACATGCAACAGCCAGGCCGGCCATTTTGAGTATATTTTTCTATTTTAAACAAAGAAATAATCAGGTCTTTGTAGATTTGGATTTTTTTTAAACTAACAGATATTAATTTTAAACTTATTGCAAGTTTTGAGTCATTTAATGTTTTGTATGCAAAACAGGCATTTTATTTTATGCGTAAAAAATGCACAAATTTGCTTACATTTCCAAAAAACAAAATATGAATATTGGATAGAGCCAGGTTTAAAAATCTTGATTCATGTTCTTGGAAAGGTACATAAAAGGGCTTTTACTGAAGGAATTATGGATGTCTGATTTTGTCAAAAGTAAAATGACCAATAAATTAGGCTAGGAATTACATACCAACAAATTCGGCAAAAACTTTAAAAATATAGTTAAGTACAAGACTGGAAATATTGGTGCTTGTAGGTGCTACTCAAGTGGATATTTCTGACTCAGAGTATGAGAAAAACTCATTTAGAGAAAACAGAATTTGAAAATAATATTTTGTAAAGAAATCTTTGGACATAAGTTTACTAAATATATTATATTTTGGACATTTTCTTTATTTCTGTATTAAAACATACATGTTAAGGGAGCAAACTGGCCCATAATCTTAAATAAATAAATAAATAAATAAATTTGCCAGTCAAAGATGCCTTATGTACTGGTTTTAGTTACCTCAATTTTCAAAATCAGTGGGAAACACCACTACTGTACTCTGCATATGTCACTTGAGGAATGGTCTACGCCTATAGCTTTTGCTACAGGAGCCCATAAGTAAAAAAAAAAAAAAAAAATGTAAACCTACAGGTCATGTTTCATTTTAGCATCCATAAATTATCAATCAAAAGCCCCCATATACCCTTACACACTCTCTTACGTGTCCCGACTATGTTCACCAAACCAACGCCCAAACATGAAGGCACAAATTGAACAAAAAGTGTGACATGGAAAACCTATTTAAAACTCTCCGGGGTACAATAATGACAAGTCCAGAAATATAACTGTCCTCTGCAGCCAATGACAATGTAGTGGAGTTGAATCAGAAGAGGAACCCAAGCCTGTAATCTGCAGTATATGTTCTTTTCTGCTAGTAACCTAGATGTGCTCTGTATTGGCTAACCACATGTGCTACAATGGCCAAACCACATGTGAGAGATAGTATCAATGAGAGCAGGTCATCAATCAGGCTTGAATGTTGGCCATCGTGTTTGCTGAGGTTTTCTGTGACTTCAAATGGGAGGCGGATCGCAGCATGTGGAAGCGGCGATGGCCTGGAAACATCGCACGGATCTGACTGGGGCCATGCCTTACTGCACAATATGGCTTATAAAATGTTTGGGTTGACTCTGAATGGGACGATTGGCCTCAAATTTGTGGACTTTTAAAAGCTGACGGATATGACAAAACCATTGAACTTCAATTCTTGAGGAAAGCTGGGAATGAATGATGACAGGAAGAGAGGAGGGTCTTGGTTCAACTACGCTGTCTTAAGTTAAAAGTTCTCACAGCACACTTACACAGTTTTTTAAAATGGCATTTCAAAAATCTCATACAGAAAACCTGTTGCATACATTGCTGTACATTGCTTGCTTACATCAAGAAATTTTCCATATAATTGTGTCCAGATGCTCAACCACAGAACCACTTTAGGGTACCATAACATGGGTAAATTAAAGCCTTTGCATGTTCACCATGATTTAATGTCACTTAGTGCTATTACACAATTGATAAAAATGTACAGTAGGCCTATATGCATACACACTATGCTTTGGCAGAATCCTCTTTAGTGACTGAATAACGTGCACAAAAACAGCACAACTGTGACTCAAAGTAAAACTAAGTATGTACTCAGAACTCTTTGGAAGAACACCCCTAAGATCTGGTTTGTTTGACTAATATAAGAGCTAAAATTTGTGCTTGGGAAATGATTCAAAAGCAAAACAAGGTTAAAAAGAAGTCATCAGATGTGGTTTGACTTCTTTTTAACCTTGTGACAGCCTGGATGACTAAAAGACTTCACAGACTTAGGAAATGAATGCTTTAGCAGCAACAGCATGGTTGGAAGAGGTGGTCACTCACCTCAAATAAACAGCATTTTATATGTTTAAAGGGATTTTTTTATTTTTTTTTTACCTAAAATAAACAGTGTTGGAGTCACTTTTTTACCATATTACTTTATTTTGAATTGAAGTGGGAGCCTTGCATTGAAAAATGTGGCCAAAACAGCAGAGAAACAAGCAAAGTTGCATGGTTCTACTTTAATTCAGGATACTCAGTTCCACTTCAGCAATGCATAATTTAAAAGTGGGAAACATGCTAATACCTGTATACTGTACAGTACAGTACTATAATCTATGTAGTATTTCCTAATGTAATGTGGTTGATTGTACATATATGCATTAGATTATAAAAGATGTCTTATATGCATTAAACTACATAAATGTATTACTTGTTGTTATTTATCCACAAGTTCATGATATGAGCCTGAGCGACTCAGCTACTGATGTTTGCAAAAAAAGGAATACATTTTAAAACCAAAGCTGCTATATTAGTTAGCAACAACACAATTTGATCCAAAATGTTCAATTATTTGTGCATGCGTACTGTCTCATTACAATTATTGTGTGCGTTTATGGGTGGTTCTTAGATTGCAATGCTACTTTTGTTGAATATAATGAAAAAATACATTATATAACATAACTACTAGTATGTGCACAAACAAAAAATACAGGCATCAGCAAAACGGTTATTAGAAACATGGTTTTGTACAACATAAAACAGATTTTATTTAACATTTGTGCTGAATCTAGACTTTTTCCAAATACACATTAGGCTGCTCATACATAACCACTGCACTTATGCCTGTACCCCTTTGTAGATCGCATCCACACGTCTTCTATCTTCCACTGTTGATCCTAACTTCAGGCAGAGCGCACATATCACGGAAACCCGCCGACATAAAGCGCTCTCCAGAAATAACTAATGACATGTCACGGTGAGTTGTTTTGCCAGTGTGTCCCGCCTCTGCCCTCCGCTCTGTGATGTACGCTGCCCGAACCCACATTAGCCCAATCCTCTTCCACTCTGATCCCAAATGGAGATCTCTGATGTTTAACCTTTTCGGGGGGCTTTTTTTTTTTTTTTTTGAAGAACTCCTCATGTCAAGGGGCCGCCTAAATAACCTACCCCCATTACCCACACTTTAGCCGCTTGTATGCGTTGTCAATGGAAGGGATTATACGCCCCTTTCATCCTCTTCTTTACGGGTTTTGTTTTGATTCATCGTGTCGTCAAATCCAGCTGGGAGTCTTCACTTTGGCCTCCTGTGTTGTGACAAACTAAGAAATCACGACTGCTAAAGCACTTTGAAGATCGGCGTCCATTCTTTCCTCAAGTACCCTCATTGTTCTACGCTTGAATTAGCGCACCTGAATCCACTAATCGACGGCTGTTAGTTCAGTGCGTTCATCAAAAGCACGTTAAGTGATATTTGAGTGTTCAGTGCAGTGCCTGTTAGAGCAGGTATGCAAAATGGGACTATTTCAGGCCACGTCTTTCAAGCTGGCGTTTGTCCTCCATGCACACACACAAAAAAGTGTCCAAACAAAGATTCAAAAGGATGGTACAATAGATCATCAATCATCACCACTCATGAATTCATAATAAGCGCATCAAATGTAAAAACACATTATGGACACCCAGCTTCAAGCGCAAGCAGTAAACAAAAAAAGGTTTCCATTATATGAATATGAACCATTCCCATGCAGACATACGTTTATTTTTTTTCTTTTTGACAGCACGTTCCCTCGCCGTAATGAATTAGTTGCACTGTGATTTGGCATTGGATGCCCTTCCTGATGCAACCACCCACATACTGTGACTGGAGGTGGCATTTTTATTAAGCTAACTAAGATGTAAACAGCCTTATATACGTTTTTTGATGTATGTCCCATACTTTATTTCTTGTCTCAATGGTGTATATGCTTTATTTGTCTCTTTTTACAGGTAGATTACTTGTAGACTTGTTTACTTGTTAGACATTTTCTGGCATTTTCTAGAAGACAAAAATGATGAGCAGATGCTGTCTCCCATTTTAAGTCAATAAAAAGCACAATAGCTCATCAATCCTAAATACCAGAATAAGGCGCATCAAATATGAGCTGAGGGTCGGAGAGAAGTTCAAACTAGAAGTTGACGGATATGGTTTTTCTATGGCCGATGCAGATTTTTAAAATTCAGAGCAACCGATGGCCAATAAACACTGCTGCTTTTTTAGGACCAACATGTAGGGCAGATATTCTTGATTTTATAAAAGAAAGTAATATTATATAGTCATTTTTCTAAGTATTACTACAAACAAATATGTTAGAATGTGACAGTGAGAACAGTTAGAGATGAAATTTTGGGAAAACCAATATGACAATCTCAAGCAAACTTGCTGTGCAGGTAGAGCTTGGGGAAAGCTACAAAATGCTTTTTATTTATTATTATTATTTTTTTTTTTTTTTTGCTCTACCAGGTTCTATGCCAGAGATGTGAACAAAATCTTTTTATTGTCGTTTTGAGCTTTTCAGGCTGAGATGGTGTTTTGGGATGTTTAATGAACTGCAGGGTAAGAGCCAGAACTGCCACCAGATGGCTGGGGAAGATGGGGTCCTTCATTCACATGGAGCCCGGACATGTGCCTGACCAAAAATCGACATTAAAGGGCAAGAATCGGTCGATTGCTGATTGACTCAATTGGCAAAATCGGCCCGTCCCATTAGAAAAGTTTAAAACACTTGTGACATCTAGTTTATCTGACAGTAACTGTTATGTCTAGGTGTTGTCTATATATTTATATGTATTTGATCTGCTTTGTACTCAGGACTCTCTTGTAAATGAGATTTCAATCTCAATGAGACGTCCTGACAAAATAAAAAAATAAATAAAATATGGACACCCCAGTTGACACTGTGGGTGAAGTGTTATTCCCAGGGACACGACAACAGTATGCACTTTGGACAGTATTTAATTTGTAAAACCAGAGGTCTGGGAGCACATATAGGGATTTTTTTCAGGTTTGTTCCCTCAACACCAAGCAGGAAGATAAAGTCAGGGAACGTCTGCTATGAAGCCTTACAATTGGCTGTATTTTGATTCTGCTTTTATTTAGTTATATATTTTTATATTAAATTGATATATTCTTAAAGTATATATTTTTAAATTGTATGTTAAAAAAATAAATGAATAAGTAGGACTTGAAAAGACATAAAAAGAAGGGGGATCCTGTCAAAGTTGCCCCCATTTTTAATGTATATAACTTAAAAATGTAGAGAAACAATGACGAGATATTGTCACTTGATGTTCCCAACTTGTAATCTTTTCACTTTTCTTTAAAAATTAATAAAAAGCAAGGCTGTACTATCACATTTTAAGAAGCATTACAATAAAATAGGTTGATCTTCTCATTGATAAGCTTTGGTATTGGCGGCACCGTGGCTTAGTGGTTAGCACTCTCGCATCATATTTTAGTTTTAGTTAGAGTTACTACGTAGCTGATTAGCCTCCCTTGAGCTGTTGAACTTTTAATATACAGATTTTTTTGAAAAGTCAATGAAGAAATGTGTTTTTACAAATTTTAATTTTGGAATTGCAGGGTAGGCCGTCACTGTTGAGCTCCATGCCCAGGATTGTACAACCATTAGCTACAATGTTACCAGAATTAAACAAAAATTGCAGAAATATGAAGAACATGAGCACAGAGGGAATAATTATTTGAAGGAAATGTTTTAAAGTACAAAATGCTAATGTCCTCTGTTTGCTGACTACTATCTGCTGTATTTTACACACTTGAATTTCACTGTAAACAGCCCTTAATGCTAATGGTATTTTAAATCTATAAAAATTACATATAGAGGCCTTACATATGTTCTTTGACGTATGCTCCATATCTAATTTCTTGTCTCAACCGGGTTATATCCATTATTTTCTCCTTTTTTGACTGTTTTACTGGTAGATTAGCTGTAGACTTTTTGTTGGCAGAGTTAAAGACATTTTCTGGCATTTTCTGAAAGACAAAAATGATGAGCAGATGCTGTCTTCCAATACAAGTCAATAAAAAGCACAATAGATCATCAATCATAAATACCGGAATCAGGCGCATCAAATATGTGCCGAGTGTCGGAGAGAAATTCAAACCACAATATGGACACCCCAGTTCAAGTTCAAGCAAAAAGACAAAAAAAAAAAAAAAAAAAAGTTTCCATCGCTGGCTGGGAACCTGAACCATTCCCATACAAGTCATTTAGAAGAAACAGATGTGTCCTTTAGTTCCTCTGTGCAGTGTACAGTGTGAGACGCCAATCAGCCCAAGCTAAGATTAGCATGGTATGTCGCTAACTTGCTAATGGGCCGCAGTTTGAGACTTTGGAGTGGAACTTGAGATCAGCGACTTTGGTTCCACATTAAAGTCAATGGGCACGATTGGGATAAATGTGCTCCAGACATTGGTACGTGCACTGAACAATGACCTCCATTCATAGGTTTTGGATGCTTGATGTAAAAAAAAAACAAAACAAGACCAAACGAGGAAATAAAATCAGTTCATGTTTTATTCATTTACAAGCGGATGTTCTATTTGTTTGCAGTAAATAGGTTCAAAGAAACATTTTAAATGGTGCATAAAATGAACTTTGACTGGCATAGAAGTACGTGCTTTGGAATACAACACCATATAACCATTATTTTCTTCAACCAGGCTGTAACTTCAGATCATAGCAGAAAAAAAATCACATTTTTGGGTTAAAGCTAAGGTTATGTTTCTAAATATATTGTACATATGCAAATGTTAGGTGCCATACCATAAAAAGTAATTGTGGAGAGCTGTTTTTTTGTTTGTTTGTTTGTTTTGTTTTTTCCTGGGTTTAATGCTTTTTAATGCCATTTTTCAAAATTTTAATGCCACAAACTAAAATTGTCAGAATTTATTTCCAAGTATTGTAAAATACAGTTCATAAAGCACCAAAGTTGACTGTTGAAAGTCAAATATATGATGTTTGGGTCATTTGGTCCCACTGGAAGCAAGCGCTAGTATTGGCTACGAAAAAGGCAAATTATTATATACATATATTCACGAATAAAACTAATAATGTCAGTGATTTTTTTTTTAGAAACTATTTTACATTTTAATGTTTGTTGGAATTAAATATAGTGCTTTTTAATGCCATTTTCACTGCAGGAACCCTGTTTACGTAAAACAAATGTAAAGTTACGTTGAAACTTCTGAACACATAAATTGCTTCAGACTATATAAGAGCAATAAATACTCTATATAGGACAGCAAAAAGTGTAATATTTCAGTGGTTTTCAAACTGTGTTGTTACTCAGGAATCATGCTGTTTAAGTCCTGATTTAGTTCAAATACAGTTTTATACCTGTCTTAGTCCTGCTCTGGTTTGTGCTTAAATCTGAAGTTAATACAACTGCTTAGTCTTGGTTCAGTCTTATTTTAGACTTGGTTTAGTTTTTATTTTAGACCTGGATAAGTCAAGATTTAGGCTTAATTTAGTTAAAGTTGTGGCATTTAGACTAACTTACTTGGATACTGAACAACTAACGTAATAGTTGTTTAGTTTAGTTTACTATAATTCAGTTTTAAATGTAAAATTTCTTCACTTAATTGGAATCAAAGACTTATTCTGAATATATTTCTTAAAGGTATCACACATTCAAATCACAAAATTCACACATATACTGAACAGACAAAAATCAAGTATAAACAGAAATGTCACCAATAAATAGTGGTGGGATGTAACGAAGTGAAAATACTTGTATCTGTACTTTACTTAAGTAGATTTTACAAGGTGTACTTTTACTTTTACTTCATTACATTTTAGAGCAAGTATCTGTACTTTTTACTCCACTACATTTATGAGTATTTTGAGTTTTGCTTAGTAAATAAAGAAATTGAGTACGTCTTCCACCACTGCCAATAAAATACTAAAACTCATTGGTTAGCACACCTACCTTTCAGCAAGAAGGTCACAAGTTTGCTTTTCGGGGGGAGGGTGCATGTCCTCACCCTGGTACTATGGCTTCTTACTGGGCACTCCGGCTTTGTCCCACTGACCAAAAACAAGCATGTGTATGTTAAAATAAGTAACTCTAAATTGCTTCTAGTCAATTAATGTGAAAGAGAAAGAGTACATGTTGTCTGTCAGTGTGTGTCTCTGAGTGTCAGCTCTCCAGCAAACTGCTTATTGTCTCGAAATCCTTAAAGTACTTTAATGATGTCACTGAATAACACAACCTTAAAATAATTTTGAAGGACTTGAGGAAAATTGCCTTTAGTGCTGCCGGTTCACACCTCACATTAACTGGCCACTTGTGATTAGAACTGCATAGGATTTCCATTTTAATGCCACATCAGGACAAAGCCAGCACCATTATAAGTTATAAAATCCAGAATTTATAGAAACCAAGGCCAGTTTTGACCTTTCTCATGACGCCTCGCTCACGGCCCATAACTCCACCGTGTAATGACATGACACACTTTAGCACCTCCACCACTTCCTTCCACTCTAGCGAGCATCTGTACACGTCAACGTTTATTCACAAAACCTTTCCCCCCGGGAGGGCTTCAGGTCTCCTCAACGTAACCAAAGTCCAGCCACGGTGCAGGTGCAGGGTGGGCAAAAAAATACATCATGCTGGCACCCCTCCCCACCACCACCACCTGCACACCCGTCCCGTTAAGATCACCGTGTAACACATTTGTAACTCTTCAAGACCTAGTGAGATCCTTGTAAAACGTAGTGTGAGCCGCTTTAGGAAACAGCTGTCACAATACTCACCAACACTTCTGGGAAACGTATCCATCAGAGCTTGAGGCTTACAGTGCATTGGTTTTGGCTGTGTGTTAACGCAAAGATGGAATATTTGTCTGAAAACGGTGCAGCGGTTTTGCTTTATGTGCACTTGTGTAAACATGGCTGTCAGCATTAATAAAAGGTGTGATTAATGGTTTTAAATTGGCTTTTTTTTTTTGTGCATAAGGTTTTGCAGAGATGCCAAGTGGTAAAAAAAAAAGGTAATAGTGCCAAGTCAAAGAACATTAAAGCCACTGTTGACTTTGGTGCTTCTCAAAATAATCTTCAAAGATGTTCATAATCCGAAGCAACTCGAAAGCCCTAAAAGATCCGAAGATGTTGTTTTAGCTATGTCAGTGATACATTTGAGTGGATTGCACTGCCCATCTGTGTATGTATGTAACCTCGATCACCCTTAGTGACCTGACTACACACATCCATCTGGGTTTCAAAGGCTGGAAGATGACTGGGTGAACCACCTGTCAGTAACCACTTATTATCATAAGGTCATTTTTTTCCCAATCAGCACTGTATTGTTAGCAAACAGTAAACAGCATAATAGGTTCATCTTTGTCAAACCTAAAACATGCCCAAAACTTTCATTATTATCACAGTATTGGTCCCAACTAGCTGAATTTTGGTGGATACCAGAGCTTTTAGAAGAAAATACAGATGTGAAATTGGTAATTCTAAAGTGCCAATAGTGAATAGATGTGATATTTAATGGTTGTCCAGTGTTCAAACCTGCAATTAACTGACCATTGTCCACAGTGTTGTTGTTTTTGTTTGTTTACTTTTTTAAGGTCTTGATTATGCTTTTTCAGGGTTTTTGAAATAGTTTTGTGCGCCTTTGCATTAGTATGTAACTTTTATAACTTAAAATAAAGCATATGTATGGAAAAGGTCTGTTACTTTTAATTTGCAGAGCATAAAATGGCTATTTAGCATGGCTATTAGCAACATGGTGCAGATAGACAAATGAGCTGACTACTATCAGTGGTAGAAAGAACATTATAAAATGGTAAAAAGCTTAATAAAGGAAATTTAGCATAATAGGGGACCAGTAACCATTTTTCATTGTAAATACTGTTACTAAGCATATGGCAATGAATTAGAATATCATGGAAAATGTATTACAATTTTCAATAGTTCAGCTTCACTCTGTAATGGTTGTATTATAACGGTGGCTTGTGTTCAACTTTTTGAATGGAACTATTTAATTATTTTAACTTTCCCTCAACAATTTATTGCTGTGCACCTGTGCAGTATCTTACTGGTAAGAAGATACAAGTCCAGCTTTTAAAAATTTTGGGTGACAAAAACAAAAAACAAGTTGTTTGGCATTCTAGTATATACTTGGTGCTAGTTAACATGGAGTACTGTAACGTGCAGCTGTGCAGACAAACAGCTTGTTTGTGACATACCAGGAAGTACAGGACAGGAAGCCAATCAAAGCTGTTTTTTTCCTCAAAATATAACTAAATTACGGCAAATCAACTATGTTTAAAATTCCCGGATTAATTCACAATCACTGTGATCATTTACCAGACAGACAACAGCGACACACAACAGAATCTTGTTCTACAAATGATGAATGAACAATGATGTGCTGTTATAAACGCTGCTTTTATGATTCATAGAGGTGGTTTGTTGTAAGATCACAGAAGTTCTTGCATTGGAACAAAAGCTAGTGTTGGGACCTGCGTATTCTTTCATCTCCTGCTTTAATAACCCTTAGCGCTGTTTTTTTGGGCGAGCAGGTACAAGCTTGCCCCGCACTTTAATGTTTTACACTTTGAGGTGCAGAGATGCCTGGTACAGTATGCCACAGATTACAGTACTTCTGCTGTCATAACTTGTGCAGATGTTAGAGCAGCGTGTGACAGGATGAGTATAGCTTCAGCCTGGGAGTTAGCAGGGAATGGGTGTGAGAGTGGAGGGGAAGGGGGGGGTGGGGGTGGGGGGGGGCAAACAGGAAACAGCCATCAAACCATTCGCTCAAAGTTTGTTTAAATCCGTGTTTCCGCTGGCATTAGCCTGTCCAGCACTCACTGTACTCCACTGGAACTCGGGATGATGAAGTCACCGCCTCAAGGGAGCAACATGTGACATTTCAAATTAAAATATATGAAATTCTTGCGCAATAACAATATACAAGATTGCAGAATGTGGCGATAACAATGTTGTTTTTTAAGCTATGCAAAATTAGGCCCATTAAAGATGCCCCTGGTGTTTACCTCTTAATTATGATTATTTGGGGGCCAAATGAAAACCGTGGCTGCTGTCTGCTGCAGGACTGAGTTTAAAATTTAGAAATTAATCTTCTATCGTTTTAGCTGTTTTTGAGTTGCCACCTCAAATTATTAGCTTGTTAGCAGTAATTTGCATATTGTTTTTTTACGCCTTTATGCCGTTCCTTAGAAAACAATATCCCTTTATACCAGCTAAGATTGGCACAAAAATAAAACTGGCCTGTGACTTCTTGTGGGAGTGTGTTTATGTTCCAACAGCCCTATGTTCCAACATTTCTAAGATTATTGTCACGTAAATGGTGCATGTTAAATGTTTAAAGTTGTCCGACGCTACAATGGATTTCCACTCCACTGATGGAGTCAGAGCCGCTGCACCAGTAGCATGTACATACTTCACAGAAGTATGTGACATGTTTGAAGCATTAGGTTTCAGTGCTAAAAAGCAGAAGTGAAACATTTGTCACAGAAATGCACTTTTGTTCACTGAGTTGGATTACTTTCCTCTTTCAGTTTATCATTTATTTAATTTATTTGACCTTTATTTATCCAGGTAAAATGTTTGTGAACCAGTTCTTATTTGCAAGCATGTCTTATTCAGTGTTTAACTCACTGAATTAAAACAAAAAGTATTATTTATTATTGTTCTCATTTAGGGTTCCTAATTTGATCAATAAAAAGGTTTGACAAGTTGCAAAAGCTGCTATTTTACTTTGAAATAACATAACAATAACCTATATTAATAAATAGGCAGGTCAATTTTGACTGGGAAATTTTTGTTTGTTTGTTTGTTTGTTTGTTTTTTAACCCCTGTGCATGTTTAACCCCAAGCCTAAATCTTAGGAATGTGGGAATATAGAGCCTAATTTTAAAATCTGGGAACCTAGGGCTGACCCCCTCCTTGTAGCTGGATTACTATTTAGAAATTAATAAAATGACTTTAGGAAAGCCTGTTGGACTAATAGAACAATTTACCAAAAATGCAGGTCTTATGCTATGCTTCAGTTAATACTACTGCTTATGACACTTTATAAATACTTTGCTCTTCTCGAACTCTGATTTTCAAAAATCAGAGTTCGAGAAGAGAATGTTGGCAATGAACAGCACTGTAGTAAATCATAAAAGGCTGTGGGCTATAATTAAACACTGGTCGACAACATGGTGACAACTTGAGTGATGTTCAAAGTTGTTAGCATACTGTACATTTGTTCACATAGTGAATGGGTTTGCTTCAGTGGAAGCAGGATTCACTGACATTTTGCTAAATTGGAACTGTTGGAAAATTATCTTGAGAAATCTATGGGCAGATGATTTAAATAGCCTGTCTTTAAGCTGTCACTCTCTGCAACCAACAAAGCCACAATGTACAATTTTAATCACTCATTGACAAAGCCCAAAACGACAAAAATATGACAACAATGTAAGAATCAAGTGAACTGTTAGCTTATTATTTTACGAGATTGGACAATAATTTGCTCTTCTGTGCAAGCATCCGTGTTGTAGTTGAGTCACCACTTCACAAATCAAAGTCAGTCTCGAGTCCTCAGTGTTCGAGTCGCAAAGGAATAGTTCCAGTCAAGTCCTAGTCAAGTCTGAGTCAAGTCATCAGTTCTTACAGTGCAGGTCATCAAAACATTTGAGTTTAGTCCACATTGAGTTTTCATTCTCCATAATGTGTGTCCAAGTCATTACACTAAAGTCAGAGTCAAGTCTAAATCACCAAAAGAAACATCCAAGTCAAGTCCCATTCGAGTCATTATCACCTGAAAGTGAGTCTAAGTCTCAAGTCCAAGTCACGAGCCCAGATCATTTAAGCATGGCCTAAGAGTTTGTGCTAGAATGAAACCTTTGAAACACAAATGAAATAAATGATTGAAATGCAGTCACCATTTAAATTTTTATTTGTAGTTACAAAAATCCACAGAAATGGTGTGAAAATAGCTTCTTTAGTGTACTTTAAACTTATGTATTTATGACTAACACACAACTAAAAATATATAATGCATATACAGTCTGTATAGGGAGGTGGACTTTGCACACCAATGCGACTGGAAAGTGGCATCTACACCGAACCAAAATATAAACTCAACACTTTTGTCTTTGCTCCCATTTTTCATCAGCTGAACAAATTAAAATTATTGTTCAAAACAATCTTGGTGCAGGATGTGGAGGTCCTGTGCTGGTGCGGTTACACCTGGTCAGTGGTTGTAAGGCTGTTTGGATGAACTGTCAAATTCTCTGGAACCTATTTGGAGACAGTCTATGGAAGAGAAATGAACATTTAATTCTCGGGCAACAGCTCTGGTGGACATTCCTGCAGTCAGCAGCCAACCGCACGCTCGCTCAAAACTTAAGACATCTGTGGCATTGTGCTGTGTGATAAAACGGCACAAGTTAGAGTTGCCTTTTATTGAGGCCAACCTAAGGCACACCTATGCAATATTCATGCTGTCTGATTAGCATCTTGATATACCACACCTGTGAGGTGGATGGATTATCTTGGCAAAGGTTGGTGCTCACTAACACAGATTCTGACAGATTTGTGACCAATATTTGAGAGAAATAGGCCTTTTATGAATATAGAAAAAGTCTTAGATCTTTGAGTTCAGCTGATGAAAAATGGGAGCAAAAACAAAAGTGTTGCGTTTAAATTTTTGTTCAGTGCATGATCAAGTCCAAGACCAGGGCAAGCCCATGATGCACAAGCCCAAATCTATGTCCGAGTCATCAATCTGCAAGTCCGAGTCTTAGTCCAAGTCATCAGGGTGCAACTCAAGTCAAGTCATGAGTTGTAACCCCTCAGAAATCATGAGTCCAAGTCATGTCACAAGTCCAGAAAAAGTGTCTTTGCAAAGTTATGGTGGACTTTTTACTGCTATATTTTGATTGCCATATCTTTCATTTCTGCAAGAATACAATAACAAATTGCAATTTCCTTCAACTCAGAAGCAAATAGACAAAACCAACAGCTGCACAGCTGACCAACACTCAAACTTTGTGAACTAAATTGCTTTTGCGCCCGCTGGCAACTGATGACAGGATGGTTTCACACTCAGACCAATGACTTTATATATTTATATGACGGGCAGAAACAACTCCTACCCAGCTGACTGTCCACTAAATCATATTTATTCATTTTTTTACACAATGTTTCCTTCAAAACTAACAGTGGGTGGATGTTGATGTCTGCTCAGATCGGAATCATATTATTTAGACTACATCTCAAGGTTTTCACTCTCCAAATAGCACCAGTACCCAGTTGGTTAACCATAATTGGCCATTTTTATTGTGTTGAGTCATGATTGCTACAGACTCTTCTAGTGTGTGATAAATAAAAGTGCGACTGTCTGTTTTGGAAAAGTGTAGGTGCTTTCCTGTCTTTGTCCAGTGACGTACAAGTCAGTGGAGTTTATTGTGAAAGATTCTTTGGAGTGTCAAATGATGCTTGACATTTTGCAAAGGTCAAAGCAGAAAAAAAGTGTATTATCTTAATGTTACCACTGTGGACAGTGGGATTTCTAGAGTAAAACTTGGCTATAGCTCTTGTTGACCTCTTTAATCTCAATAGGAGTGGTGTGATTGAGGTTTTTCCATGCACAGTATTTTGACCCCAAAAAATATGATTCATGTTTCAAAACTCTGAACTCTCAAACACCTGCTCATGTCACAACAACCTGGAAAACTAGGAATATTTTTGATTTCATTAGTATTGTTCATCTATTTGCTCAATAACTAAACAAGACTAGACAAGACTATCTATGAGAGAGTGGAGTTTGAGTCCCTGCTGTGGAACTCAAGGTCACTCTTGTGCCAATAATCTGCACAGACCACTGGAGAGGGTTGCTTCAGGAAAGGCACTACACTACACAATGCGCAAATTTGATGGTGTCCAAATCAAGGCCTTAAAAGAATTAAATCTAATCAGTAGGTATTATCTTTTGTTCATCCAGGTATTAAAGTTGTCCTTTTTTAGAACCATCACTACAATAACAGTGTCTACAATATAGGCTGGAGTTGTTTTATCTATATTTTACATTTAATTATTGGTTGGTTGTTGACAAAAATCTTAAAAATGTCTTAAATTTCACTTGACACAACCTGGAGATACCCTGTTACTCTTAGCTAAGGAAACATGTTATTGTTTTTGTTCGTTTGTTATGAGGCATTATCTTTAATCAAAATTGTGGCACATGTAGCAGACAAAACAAAAAGCACATTTTCACTTGATGGTACGGCAAGGGACAGATTGGCACTGGTAGCCCCAAAACCTGCTTGTGTTTCTATTACTCCAGGTCCAGGACATCAGCTCCTGTTATGTAAACACTGACGCCACGGGAGCGCAACAAAGGTTGTGTTCATAATATCTAAACTATACATTAAATGTTTTTACTGTCAAAGGGAGAGCTGTACTTTGCTAAACTGGTAACAGCAGTTGCTAATATATGCTAGCTCTATTCTTCAGAAAAGTGGCACAACATTTAGCTCATCCTCACTTGGAATACGGTTGTTTATTACAAGGACAATATGTGCTTGATTAAAAACAACATTTTTCTTTACATTTCTGTTCTTTGGCTCTCTGTCCTCTGCCCTTTGCCCTCTCGTCCAATCAACTCGCACCAGTGCAAAGGTCCAAAGCGACCCCAGAGCTGGACCCCCTTGCTGAGAGTTGCCAAAATGATCCAAATCCAAATCCACTTGATTTGTATAGCACATTTTACCAACAAGACCGTTTCCAAAAGTGCTGCACATAAAACAATAAATAACAATAAATTACCGTATTTTCCAGACTATAAGCCGCTACTTTTTTCCCACGCTTTGAACCATGTGGCTTATACAAAGATGGGCTTTTCTATGGATTTTTCTTCAGACGCCAGGGGGGCGCTAGCAGGACGGAGTACGGAGTTACATTACTTTTAAATCCGGATGCTGTGCACGTCCAGTTTCCTGTTTGGTGCGATCTCAGTTGCGGAGGTTGATCTGAATGGAGTCCGCCGTCGAACGGCGTCGAACAAAATAGACTGAATGTGTATCTCCGGCGCAGGGCGGAGCATGGCTGGACCAGCGCCGCAGAGCTGCAGAGGCTGTGGAAACGCTCTCATTCACTACAACAGGTTGCGTATTTACTGCAGAGTGCGTGGCGCAGTGCAGCGAAGAGGATTCGCATGCAGTGTGTATCCAGTAAATATCTAATTTCTCAACCTGGATATTGGCAGCCTATAGTCTGGTGCGGCTTATATATGTAAAATTTTTTATTTTTTTTTTACTTAGTGGGTGTGGCTTATATTCAGGTGCGCTCTATAGTGCGGAAAATACGGTACACTATTTAGCTCCACTAGTCAAGAACAATCAGAACTGGGGCTATAGTTAGCTAACCTTTCATTTTATTGTGTAAAAGGAAAGACCAAGCAAGACTAACTTCGTGGCATTTCTTAAGCTCTTTTAATAAGCCTGACTGTTTATTGTGTAAAGCCTTACTACGATTAGCTTGTGTCTTAAACTCCAAATATGGTGACTCCATAAAGGCAGCTTACCAATGTCTGTACCTCCCAAGACGCATTTCATGCTAATATGGCTGACATCATCATATTATCAAATCTACTGTCTACTGTTAGCATGCTAAAATGCTCATCTTTTCTGAACAGTGTTTATAGTAGTAAAAGAGAAAATCCCGCTGTAAGCCTTTCGCGGCTACATCACGTCATCACCAGATTCTGTACGGTTTATTCCAGTGGGTTTCTCTGTTTAAATCCCAGGCCATAATGTTTGGGTTACAGATTGTAATTTTGTAATAGTTGTTTACATAGCTTTTAGTGTTGGCACAGGGACAATGGGAACTGGCAGTGTCACTTAACCGGAGAAAGCCATATATTCTGCAACTCACTTCAAGTGGTTCATGAGCCCGTGCTACGTTTTCGTTTAATCTTGGCTAACGCTTTATTACGTTTGACGTCTTTTGGACAGGCTCGGCTTTGTTTTTCCACTTGGGACTTTTTCCTCTGTCTCATGCAAAGTGTCACAGTTATGCTCGTATTTCAAATGGAGAAATGTGTGTTGTGAAATGGAGTGTGATCAATGGGCAAACAATGTGTTCTAACTGAAGAGACGCATTATTTATTAGAGTTGAGTTTGACAGTGATTTAAACTGCTGCTGTAAAACCCCATCCAGTACTTCTCAGTGGAAACATTGCCTAAATGTGTTGTCTTGTTACTCTGACAGAAGACATAAGACTTCCACAATGCTATTTTTTTCATTTAGTTCATTGTGGAGCCCATGTGACAAGAGCCATTTAAAATCTGAACGTATTAGGATTTGTTTAAAAATTACAAGGGCTTTTAAAATGCAAAGACTCACATAATAATCTGCAATGTGGCTTTCAAGCTAGCACTGAAGTTACCATGAGGTATAGTTAGCATCCCAGTAGCTTCCGTGCTGCATTTAGTGGTGCTGGCATTTAATATTGATTAATTCATCCACCAGGTCAGTGACTGGAGCCCATTCCAGAAACTATGGGCCTTAGGTGGTGTACTCCCTGGACAATGGCCATTTATGGCTCATTTATGCTCTATTTCATACGTAAATTGGTCCGTTCCAAGCGTTGTTATCGTCTAACTTTCTCTCGTTCCTAAAATGTTCAGTCATTTCCTCTCTTGTGACTTGTTGAGCTGTGTTCACTAGCGCCCCCAACAGTTAACACATGTACTGCTCTGTTTGTCCGTATCCACAAGCTCTGGCAAAACAGACCAACGTACAGACAGATTGAATGCAGAAAACACACAGAACGTTCCCACCATATCTAAATGTGTATTTAACATAGAGTATATATGAGCCTTTAGTCAGCCCTCTGACTCTGCTAACCACTCTGCCACCACACACCCAGCATTTAATATTTAATGAAGTATTACATTAGCATAGGCATAGTATTGTTGATTGCTGCTGTGAGAAAATATAAAAGTATATTATAGTGATTTTAGACAGCAGTAGCTCAGTAGGTAGAGCTGCTCACCTATAAATGGGAAGGTTGCCATTTTGATCCCCGCTACCAGCACTGAATACTGCCTTTGTGTCCTTGGGCAAGACACTTTACCCACCTTGCCTGTATGAGCCTGTATGTGTTAGTGCGATTGTGTTTGTTTAATGGCAGTCGGAGAGGCCGTAGGTACAGAATGGCAGCCACATCTCTGCCAGTCTGCCCCAGGGCAGCTGTGTCTACAGAGTTAGTTTACCACAACCGAGTGTGACTGAGGAGTCTAGGAATAATGGACTCATGTACAGCACTTTGAGAAGCTTAGGCCTGAAAATTGTTTTATTCATGTTTGTAGTATATCGCGCACATGCAATGTCCGGTTTGGCTTGAATTACCTGTTTGCTGACAAGGCTTAAATATACCCCAGAGCCAAAACAGAGGCACAATTGGCACAATCTGAGAGCCATAACAAAACAACATACAGTAACAGTCACTATAGAGTCCTTCAGAGAAAATAGAAAGCCACAGTGGCCATAATATCATCATCTAGAGCAAAAACAAAGAGATGCAGTTGAGGCGATAGTGCCCCCCAGAATAAAATATGGCAACATGGTCTGAACTCTGTCCCAGCTCCGGGATTGCAATTATTATTATTATTATTATTATTATTATTATTATTATTATTATTATTATTATTAATTTGCATGTTTAATTTTGTTTTAGTTTCATATTGGATGCCCTTCCTGACACAACCCTCTGCATTTATCCAGACTTGGGACCAGCAAAAGAACTACACTGGCTTGAGACCCCTTTTGATTGCATTATTCACCCACACTAAGACATAGCCCCACATTCATGTATGCACTCATGTGCCACATGAGCACAAATAGATACAAATGACGTCTTGGAAACTTTTTATAACACAGCACACAGCAAGTTTCATGTTGGAGATTAGTTTCCTACCCCATATTAAAGAGTCCCAGCCTGGCGAATCTAAACGCAGCACTCTATCATCCTCTAATGACAGCGTGCATCTTGTGGAGCTGCGTTCAAGCCCGTGATGACAGACGCCGCTGTGTACCAGCCATAACCCCAAATTAAAGCTAATCCCTAAATGTTATTTCACGAGATTACCCATTCAGTAGGGCTGCCAAAAGCGTTCACAGTGCTACGTCATGCTTAGTGGAGATGAATAAACAATCTATTCTCTATTGGCCCTGCTTGTTTATGTTAAGGCGCGCAGGTAGGACACAATGGCTGTTTTGTGGGACAGAACGCAGGCCGCCGTATTGAGAACAGAGATGATTGTGTCTAAGGTTTCCTGCTCAGGGAAACGGCTGATGATCATAAACATGAGTTCCTTTGCAATATGTCACTGGAAAAATGATTCAGGAAGTTTTGGCTGTAAAAAAAAAAAAAAAAAAAAAAAAAAGTGATTCCAGAGTTTCATTGGGCTACAGATAATGGGTGTTTGTTTGGGGAACAGAAGTATCTATTATGAGTGAGAGGTCTGAGTCATATTTTACACAACATTTCAACACAAACACATTTATGCGAGAGCAAAACACTGTTTAGGTAACACTTTAGAAAATCTCACCTCTCTCTCTCTCTCTCTCTCTCATCTCTCTTAATTGATTATTTACAAAGCATTATTTTAGGAATAATAAATACTATTGAGTTGCAGAACAAAAAGAACAAAAATACTTGCATGCAGTAATCTGCATACAGATTTGGCATTATTTTTTTACGCCAGATGCCCTTCCTGACTCAACTCTCTCCATTTATCCAGGCTTGGGACTGGCACAAAGAGTACACTGGCTTGGGACCATCCCTGGCTGGATTCTCACAAGAGCTTTATAGAGTGATGCCAAAAGAGGCGATAAAGGTACACAGCTAATTAGTTATGTTATTAGTCATTTGACTGTAAAAAAGTGTTGTTAAAAACATTGCTTTGAGGCAAACCATTACAGATTACTATGCTTTATATGTGAAAGTCTCTTTATTTTACATTTACTTACCCGTAGGCCTTAAAAAAAGTTTTGCAGCCTTGATATTTAGGTGATTTGAGGGTAAAAGCTGCAAGGTGAAGTACAGGACAGCACTAATAATGAAAGGTACTGTAAGCAGCACAGAGCTCGTTCTGGTTTGAAAAGTTGATTTAGTGGTATATCTTGTTTGCAGTTGGAGTTCAGGCTCCCAGACATAAATAAAAAAGAAAAACATAACAATAAATATAAAATAAGACATTAATCAGCTATTGTCAGTTTCATGAAGTTCCTAACCCCTAAATTCCTACAGGGCTGCAATGTTTATTGAATTAATCAGCTCAGAGGTGAATGGTAAAAAATCACGATGCTGGTAACCAAACATGACCTTAGTAATAAATATAAATTCATTCATAAAAATCTTTCACATGACTACATTATGCTTTGAGTCAGATTTCTTGCCAGAATGTGGAAGACACTATCTTCTGTTTATGCATCCTAACACAAGCTAATGTTAGCAAATGTATGTCTTACAGTGCCTTAGCAATTACAATTTTGCTAATTATTGTGTTCCAAAAGAATGAGTAAAACTTGCATTCTCCAACTTGCACCATTCAAATGTGTTGTGAAATAGCTGCAGTACATTTTTGTTAATGTAAATAACTAAATATACTAAAAAATCACTACATGCTGACACAGAAGCTGCTTCAGTTCTAGAAAAGCCAGATAAAAAAGGCTTTACAACAACATCTTTTCCCAGAAGGGGCCTTACACACATCTGAGAGTGACCCTTTGTAACCATGACCCCAGTCATCTACGGATAAAAAGGCCACAAGACTTATGGGCTTTGACTTAGGCCCATACATAGTTTTGCACTTAATGTTAAGAGCAGTAATGAGTAAAGATTAACTTGCTCAATGCTAATTTTAAAGTACATTTGTTTTTAAATGATTTCTGAAATGCTTATTTTCTTCATACATTCTAATAACTTTTAAACTTGTTTTTTTCCATCATTAGGAACATAAGAACATATAATATATTTTTATTAAATTTAGCTTGAGACATACCAATTAACTTTTCTGTGGATTTTCATAGACATAGATATTTTTTAAACTAATGTACTGTGCTTCCTAATATTCTTCGCTCCAGGCTTTTATTTTGAAAAAAGGCCTTTGTTTGTTTATCTATACGCTTCATGTACTACACAAAACTTTCATTTTGTTGCGATGACCATTGATGCACTCCTGGAGCTAGAATGCTAAAACATCTCTCAACATGAATATTTCTTCACACGTTTGACTCAATGTTTGGAGAAAGCCGAGCGGTCCAAATGTGGATCCTTGCGTCACCCCGGATCCGACATGATGCATTTCCTGCGTGAAAAGGTGCCACTAATGTGTGGTGGCAGCTCAGCGGGGTGTTTTTCACTGAGCCTGAAGGATTCGCTGGTTTGGCAGGAGCAGCGCTGCCTGGGAGACTGTCCACATGTAAAAACCAGCACGGTGAAAACAAAGGTCACGACTCAGAGACCAGGGCCTAAACAACTACCTCAACCCGCAACAGCCATTGTGTGGCCTGGTCTTTGGCACCGACAAGCTCAAAGATGGACGAGTTGGAAAAGAAACGGCGTTGTTCCTGCCTAGTCCCAAACTTTTCAGAATACACAGGCCTTTTGCATGTCCTTTCCTGAGAGGTAATACTAGGCTTATAGGCAGTAACAGTTTGCATATTATTCTAAACTTTAACCCACTGCAGCATACATTTTTCACATGTCAGAAATCAAATACCACTTCATATAATATTCAGTTGTTTAGCTGCATATAATTCAGAAAATAAAAGTAAATCCTGCCCCTTCAAGACAAAATATCCTTTTACCAAGCAGCTCACATGTTGAATCCATCATTACTGCTAAACAAGGGACTATTATGAACAATACACATGACTACAGGCCTACAGTCAGAGGTGTAAGCAGTTGTCAATTTGGCAACATATGTGTTAAAAAAATGCGTCTTTGCAGAGTGGATTACTTGGCAAAATGGGTGCCAAATGTGTATGTCCTGTTTAATGTCAGAACACCTTTGAGGCTACTTATCCTAATGAATTTCAGGATGTGTATTTACAGGTTTAAAGTTACATTTCAGTTACCTTCAATTTCTACAGTGGGGTAGTTTAAGGCATCTAAAAGTATTATTTGTTCAGATTGTATTACTTTTTTATTTCTGTTGCGTGAAATACATTACAGTTAATAGGTATTGCAATGGGATACATTTAAAAGTAACCCTCCCAGCCTTGCACAATGCCAAATGCCTGCCAAATGTCCTTCCTCTTTAATGGCGGGTAATTTATAGACACTGGCAGAAGCAAATTTGGACTGGTGGCCCAAGGTGTTGATTAGCCTTTTTATCTGGCTGTTTGTTTGGAAGCGTGATCAAAGGCCTCACCCGTTAGCGATCATGTGCTTTCCCTTCTCCCCCCTTTTTAGTCCCCTTTTAGTCAAAAATTGGCACACGGCCCGTATCAGCCTACTTTTCTTTGTTTTATTACTTCAAAAGCTTTGCGCCTCACCCCATTCATCACCGCACTGTGCTCCCGTCAAAGAGTCAAATTGTTCAGGCATTTGGGCATCGCACAAAGCAACCATGAGCATCTCCCAATCTGATGTAACTCAAGTAAGGATAATTCAGTGCACCGGGTGTCATCTTTGATCTGTCATCTGTGCCATATCTCCAGACACAGTCATCTTTTGATTATGGTGTATTACACTTTTGATATTCCATCTTACATGCCTGTTGAACACCACAAATTAGCATTGTGAGCTGGAATATCCCTCAATAATGTCTTTGTTGTTTGTTCACTCTTACATAAAAGTGCATTTGATACGGGCAGATATGTGTTTTTGGTCGACACTTTTTGGATTAAAAGCAGGTTGTCACCTAATATTCTTAGGCAAGATAGTGTTGATAAGACTGCATTTCAAAATAAAGGTATCCACTTTCAAAGACTCTTAAATGTAATTCTTGTGAATTGTGAGTGTGCTCACCAAATTGTCACTCCAGATAAGTCAATTCTGAGTAAGTTCCAAGAAAGACAAAAGGGGAAGTACTAATATTTGAATCTAGGGCCAGATCTAGAAAAGCTTTGCACCATCACAAAACCTGTTTATGATGTAAAAATGTAGGAGACATATGGCCTTGGAGATCAGAATTTTACAGTGCAAAAAATGGAGACGAGAGTAGTAAAATTATTACCTTGCACAGCATTTCAGTTCACCAACTTGCAACTCTGTTCTAGTCCACACTGCTGGTGGTTTGCCTGCTCGCCCAGTGGGGTGGTGGTATTATCGGGGGTGGGGGAGTTCTAGGTTTAGCGACAACAACAAACGCTCATAGCAATACTTGAAAACATTATGGCAATGGCATAAAATATAAGCATAGATGCTCCTGTACATTTATATAAACTGCAAAAATCACATTTTTATTACATTGTTTCACTATTATAGAGGTTTGTTGCTCTTCACAGAAGAATAATAAGAATAAGAAAACCTTTATTAGTCCCTCAGTGGGGAAATTGCACAGAACAGTTAGCAGTAGCACACAGTGGTATCACGTAAGAGCACAAAGTGTATCAGAGACCAGTCTGGCCAAAGATCATTAAATAAAAAATTAAACTACAAGTAGAGCTAAATAAACTAAATTAGATTATGAGCAATTAAATACACTATAATAAATATGTACAGTATATAGTCTGACAGAGTATGGATATTCAAAATACCATAGGTAAAGAGCATTGTGAATAGCTGCTTAGAATAATTATTAATATGAGTCATTGGGTGTTTCTCATGTGCTAGGATCCTTTGTGGCTGGATCACTTCAGAGTGGTCCACATCTCATGGACCTCACCAAGTGCTTTTCCAAATGGTAAATTCCCCAGCTCCTCCAAAACTCGGCTCCTCCGTTTGGCAAATCTGCCTCACCCCACTACAAAATGTCCACAATGCACTGCGGCCACTTTCCACTCAAAGTTTTTTTTTTTTTTTTTTAACTCATGTGACACAATATAATGACGCAAAAGCAAAAGAGGGCTGACTCAAGAGGAAATGCCTCTGGATGATCCTTACAATACAGCCATTGCTATATTTGACTAATACAATTTGTAGTTGGCTTTAAAATTCAAACATATTTGATCGACTGCAACTGAGGTCAGGTCGGGTCCATTTCCTTCCAATGAAATCAATCCTTTCTGACCAATCCAAACAGTTTATCTACACTGGGATGTAGCAGTTTTTAGGAAAGGTTGATGTAGATTAAAAAACAACCACAACACAAATATCTTTGTCACTGCACATACCAAATGTAACTAAAAACATATTGTTATGATCCTCTCTATAGCTTGTATTTAAACTACTACTACTTTAAGTACTGGTATCTGCTTGACCTCACCTCTCCCTCCGTGAATGTGTTCAGTGGAGGCACATGAGCCTCTACATCGAGCCCTAATCCGATGAGCTCACCCTCAGCATGTTCCTCTCGTGAGTTCTGCATGACTTACGCTGCCCCCAGAGATAAAGCACTGATGGGATGCTGCTGTCCCGCTGGAGAGCCCAGGGAGGGGGGGCGGACGCAATAAGGATGAGGGAAATGGGGTCTCGGTCATCAGGAGGGGTACAAGGGAGGGGGAAAGATTGTCCCAGCATCAGGTCCCGCCTTCGGACACTGACCTCTTTGTAGGATCCATATTAAAACTGCTCTGCTCTTGTGAAGATGACCCCCTCCCCCTCCCCATCCCATCCTGAGACTAATCCCAATGACCTCCAGCGCATTAGACTGACCGTTAGTGGACATGGCAAGGGCAGTCTGTCATTTTGGAAAGGGGGGGGTGGGGTGGGGTGTGCATGTGTGGTGGTCAGTGTTTGTGTGACTGATAATGGGAGGGGCCGAGGTTGGGGTGGGGGGTGTTTGTGGGGTATTGCGTGCAGTATTGGGGCCCACATAAGCTTAAACGTGGGCTGGTGTTAAGAGTTTGAGCCGTGTTGATGGATGATGCACGACTTAGCCTTGACTTTGAAAAGAGCGGGTCATGTCTTCCCATGTTACTGAGCTGATTTTTTTTTTTTTTTTTTTGTGTACTTTTATTGGGTGAGAGGTCTTTATGCACACTGACGTTTGGGTTGAATGGTTTTCTAAAATCTTCTTTGCAGTATTGTACTCATTACTCTGTGGCTACTATGTCTAACTGCAATGAGTAGAAATGTTACTGTTACTTGTGCTTGCTTTAACATTACACCAATGTAAAATGATCAATGTACTTAAATTGTTTACTTTACTTAAAACTACTACTACTACTAACTTAAAAAGTTTACTTCATTCGTACTAGGATTTTCTAAACTTCCTAAATTCTTAGTGCATTTTTGTTTTTGTTGTTGTTGTTTATGTGCCAAAAATACATTGCACATTTTATTGGAAAAAATAAAAATAAAAAAAAAAAAATATATATATATATATATATATATATATATATATATATATATATATATATATATATATATATATATATAATTTTTTTTTTTTTTTTTTTTTTTGCAAAATTCCAATATGATTCAGACTGATATTATGATATTAGTTAAACATTATTGTAAAAAAGTTTGGTCTTTTGTTTTGTCATTCAGAGCAAGTTTACATTTTAATGGGAATTTGAATATGTAAGTTATGTTTCATTTTTAAAGCATTTTTTATTTGAATTTATCATTTTTTATCTTATTGGTTTATTTAATTTTCACTGACATATTTTTTATAGTATGCAACTAAAACTTATTTGTTCTTCAAGTTTTGTGTTTAAGGCAATGGCCAGTTTTTGGTGCCAGACATAATTGTATATGTAACTTTTATGAGTGGACAGGTTGGTCACCCTGTCCACCAGTATCTATGTAAAAAAATATAAAAAGTCATTAACAATGAACTCTCAGGGGGTCATGTTTAAAGAGTATTTTGATCTTTAGACCTTTCAGATTAGCATTACTAGTATTACCTTAAGTTTTACCGACAACCAGCCAAATATAACAATGCCTGGGTGATGGGTTACTCATAAACACACTTCCATTCAGGCTTTACTATGCCCCAGTTATTCCCAGTTGTTAGCTTACAGCCTCCTTTAAAGAAACTTCTTGACCCTAGGGGACTTCTTTATGGCTTCCGAAGTCTGTAAGCGGGCAGCCATTTGCTCGGTAATGTTCAATGACAGCTCAAAGCACCGACCTGTTGTCTTTGGGACCTGTGGACATCTTCTGAAGCTATGGGGCCACTTTATACGGTGATAAAAAAGGGCCAATAAAGGCTTCTTTTTTTCTTTTTCTTTTTTACACCAGCCGTGGATCCTCCCAGAGCTGAGGCCCTGCCTAATCACAGCAAACAGTTGGAGATCCTTTCAAAAGGGGATTATATCAGGGTCAGGGGCATTTGGACCTTAATTACCCTTGACATAATGTTTGACCATTCTGTTACCACCGGAGAGGGCAGCTCTTATTAAGGGGACATAGGCCTAAAGGTCACTGGGGTCACCTAGGTCAACACGGCAAGCACCACACCCCACCCCCCTCCCTACAACCATCTCAGACATTTTATCGAACAGGTTGGACGCTGGACCTTCCCGGTGCAAAGGTCTTCAGGCTGGTTTTGGCGCTTTTTGGACCCCAGGAACAGCAGGGCCCATGATGATGATGTGCAGACATAAATGATTTGAGGACAACTGCAGGCATGGGGTCAGAGGTCACTGGTGCTAATCTGAGGTCGATAGAGGGATACATCTGTACAGGACAACGCTGCTTCCAATCTGCAATGTCACGCTGGCTGGTGTTGGATAGACTCGAGTGTCCACTTTGCTACACAGAAAAATGATTAGTTTTATGTCATAAGTGGATTACTTGTCAAAAAATATTTTAGATCAGTACTTTGTAGGTAACAACAGAGAAGTCTGTATTTTTTGCGAGTTGGGTGTGAATTTGGCAACATCTTCAACATCAATAGTGGTTTTACAAATACTTTAATTTGCCTTTATTTGGTCCATTTTTGAAAGCTAAGTCTTGTGTTTATGGGTTGCGTAATGTGACTGGCACATTTGTTGCAAAAAATATCCCCACAATACAGTCATGGCTCTACGCACCATAGAGGTCAGAGAGGTCCGGACCTCAGTATTTCTCTATTACTAGACTAAACAAGATCTAAACCAAGTCTAAACCAGGACTAAACCAGAAAAAATACTCTAAATCAGGACTTATTTAGGAAAAAGACAGTTCCAAATTAAGACAAAACCAGGTCTAAACAAGGACTAAACTGGCCGTCAACATGATGGACCTCAGTATTTCTAAAATCCTGTGTATGGCCCTGAATACAGTAAATGCTGCCACTGAAATGTATTATTTGTTTTGACATTTGTAATGCAGTACTGGAGTTGTTTTACCATTTTAAAATAAAACCAATGAGTTTCAGATAGTTACACAGATACTTTATTAGTGTAAAATTTATACAGATTATTGTTCTTTTGCTGGCAATATTGGTATTACATTTTATTCTAAGTGGCATTAAAAAGTCTTAAAAGGGTCTTAAATTTCACAAGACAGAAGCTGCAGCTACCCTGTCAATGTTCTGTAAGTATATGTACACAATTACACGTTTTCTCACTAAAAAGCTGTCCTTTTCTTTTTTCCATTGAGAATGTAACAACTAGTTCATGGACACTAGCCAGTGTTAAAAAGAAAAAAGCAGCTCATGGTCAGAAATCACATACAGAACAATGTGAAGACAAAATAAGTATTATTCAGAATGTGCCTTATGAACTAATAGTACCTTAATAAACTGGACTTATTAGCTAAATCTTTTCTGAGCTTGTTTGAGTAACCCTGTATGCTGAGGCACTGCCTTTCTCAAGAGCTAAAAATGCACGGTTTCATGTCTCTGCGTAGACATGTAAAAGGAAGCACTCCTGAGCTGCCATTATATCATGTTCTGTCTATCCCTCACTGCTCAGTACACTCAGAGACTCTCCTCTCTGTCTGAACTCAAATCCTCCCAACATTATCCACATTATCAACAGCTCCCCACAAGAATACGTTTTCAATACAAGTTATTTTAAGTTATAAAATGTGAAATAATGTCCACTAATTACAAGCAGTGGACTCAGGAACACTGCACACATCTTGCCACATGGGTAATAAAAGAAGATTTAACCTGTAGTGCACTTGTTGTTTCAGAAGAGCAGGTAGAAGGCGTGCCAAGCCAGACCAGAGCATTGCTGTAGAATTGTAAAATAGTCTACATTCATTTTTCTTGCTTCGTCTTTAAGATTCTTGCTACTTATTTCAAATATAAAGAATTTAATGTGGTATGAGCAGCAATATGTTTAAAAGCAACATGCATGTATTGTAACTTCTTCAAAGCAAATGAAAACAATGAAAATATTAAATCACCTTAAAAAAAAACAACATGTTGCCTTTTTGCCATCATCTGCCGAAGGTGTCCTTACACTTCCCTCCATTTCTGTCTAATCTCCCGCCGTGACGCAAGACGCTGTGGAAAAGTATCCGCTCCCAGTCCGCCTTCTCCAAATACATTAATCAGATGTTTGCAAACTTGTATCTCTCACTGTACAACAAGCGGTTTAAGGGTGAAGTAGAGGCAGATACGGAGCAGGTGGCTAAGGACAATCTGCCAAGGACGTCTGCGGCGCTTCTCCGTGTTAACAAGGCGCTCTGCACAATCCCATGGGAACATTTTGAGTTGCTTGTTTACAGGGGCGGATCCACGGGAAGCGTAGTGAAATCTGATTGGCCCCTGAAATGCCTCTGTCCTTTCACTCATTTGTCAGTTACTAATGAACACAAGTATACGCTCAGGCAGTACTGTGTGAAAGATTTATTTTATTTATTTATTTTAAACATGAAATAAAATAAAAAAAAAAGTGTAAAGTATTTCTTCATGTTAATTTACTTACAGAACATTTGGATTTGTTTTTTATTTTTTATTTTTAGGTTGCCTTTTAACAGCTGGCAGGGGGAACTACTGATGAAAATTGGTCTAATTTGGCAAACTCGGGTGTGTTTACATTGTTTGTTGATTAATGCACACTGTCCCTTTTTAAATAAATAAATAAATACAAAGTTTTTGCTTTTCCTCATGTCTCATATCTGAATACGTATTTTCTGATGTTGGTGGAAAATTGGGTTGCCTCGGAACCAGCAGGCCTTGGGTTTGATCCAAAATAGTAGTAGTAGTAGTAGTAGTAGTAGTAGTAGTAGTAGTAGTAGTAGTAGTAGTAGTAGCAGTATGTTTTGCTACTTCAAGGTATTTCTAACTTACAACTTTACATTCAGTACTGGTTGTCAAATAAGATAGATATGTTTTTATTTGTCACATGCACAGTCATACATACTACTGTAATGTACAATGTAAATATTTTAAAATCTTTATTAAAAACTCATTTGTTTGCACTGGCTTTTAACACAAGCTGAGCAGGACATTTTGACATTATTTTTATGTATTTATTTGTTTTATTTGATTTTTATTTGATTTTATCATTGTGTGCTTTTAATGTATTAACATGCTTGTTTTATTTATTTATTTATTCAAGTATTGCACATTTTTGGGCATGTGAAACACTTTGGGCAGCGATTGTTGTTTTAAATGTGATATACAAATAAACTTGACCTCGACCTTGACCTACAGTGAAATGTATTTTTGTACCTGCATCCAGTATCAAGAGAATAAAATGGTACAAGAGCAGATCACACACCACACAAGAGTAAAATAAATAAGTATATAAAATAAAATATAATAATGATAATATATAGAATTTGAGGTGTCATGGTATATACATTGGATAGAGCATACGGTATGTTATTGCAGCAATGACAATTAGGTGCATAATATTAATTTGTAATATTAATAATAGTTAATAACCCACTTAATAAATCAAATCAAATTTAATTTGTGCAGCGCTTTACAGCAGCTAACAGCTGAATCAAACTGCTTTCCATTAGTGCCATATTAAAAGGGTTTAAAACAACTAAAAAGAAGTTAAACAGTTAAACATTTTAAAACGGATCTGATCTAAAAAAGATCTGTTCAAAATAGAATAATACAAGTGTCACGGTGCTGTTAAGTACTAAAGCAAGTCTAAAACAGGCTTAGCTAAGCTTTGAACAAAGGCAGATCAGTGATGGTCCATAACTCAAGCGGAAAGTGTTCCAAATAAATAATAAAAATAAAAATAAAAGAAGAAATACTGTTTGGTGTGTAGCTTAAATATATGTTCTTTCTTTTTTCTTTTTTTTTAAGGAATCTGTACCATTGTGAGATTTAGGAGCTTTGTTGCTCAATGGATAGAGCATTTACCCCTGGTTCAATTCTCGATCTGGGAGCTATATGTTAACTATTGTGAGATAGGGTCAGAGCCTTGGCAGAGGTCTACACTTTCTGAAGTGTTTTAGTTTTTTAACATCACCGTCATCTTTGTTTTTTGTCTTGTTTTGTTTTATACTGTGAAGCATCTTTGAGTTCCTTGAAAAGCACCATATACGTATTATTATTATTATTATTATTATTATTATTATTATTATTATTATTATTATTATTATTATTATTATTATTATTAGAGGGTCACTAGTTTGAAGTAAATATTTTTTGGCATACAGAAAACGTATATAATCCCTGCCAAAAATGAACCACATACTGACTAAGCACTAGGTGTATGTATAAAAAATGGGATCCCTTTCTTCAAAACAGCCTCAATCAACCTCTACTTTCTTATAACAGTAGGATTTCCAAAACAAGACTCCGTCCCTTTTAAGACCATAGATCTAAAAGCATTCGCCTCCCAAAGTCACGTCCTCTATGGGCCTAAATGACATTTGCACATGCTCAATAATTTACCCAGAGCAAGCAATTAGTCTTTCGCGGAGGGTCATGGTCCACTAGGCAGCCATATTATCTCCGTCAACACAGGCACACAATTCCAAATCCTCTTGCTAAAAAAAAAAAAAAAAAAAAAAAAACTGTCCTCCTGTCAACTCCATACTCAGGCCTGTCAAACAAAAATCTCAGAGCAAGGAAGAAAAGAAAAAAAAAAGCATAATTGGTGGCGTTACTGTAGCCGTAGGGGAGGATTGAGCGGATTACAGAAAAGGTAGGGAGGGCCAGAGGAGGAGGAGGAGGAGGAGGAGGAGGAGGAGGAGGTGGTGAGCCGGCCAGGAGGGGGGTAATCTGTAATTAGTTTGTAATTGCATCTTAGATAGACTCCAATTGCCTGTGATCCGTGAATGACAGAGGACACGGAGGCACTCTGTGTGAGATGTGGTTTTCTCATAGACACGTGATTTAAGAGCCATTACCATCCAGTGCTACTTTTAGATCCGGGAACTTCTAATTGCACTACCTACAGGCTTTTCATCTTCTATTTGCTTTATAAATGCACTTAAAGGCAACACTGCGTCATTATTTTTTTTAGCCTCTAAATATAGGGCTATAATGTTATTAAGATAATGGGTTTAAATTGATTTTGATGGTTGCTTGACGTAAAACTGAAAACTAACCTCTCATTTATCTTGCACTTAGACTTAGATATTCCACTAAATATCTCAGTGACAGGGTTTGGTATTTTCTCATGCCAAACCATGAAACTGTCTGTCTCCTGTCTACACGACAGGAAAAAAAAAAAAAAAAAAAAAAGTGTGAAAGTCTGTGTTTACTTTTTCTATTGGTGGAGTATCTTTAAATATGATGTTCTGGGTCATTTATGACATCAGAAAATATTGATATCCAGTGTAACTACTGTAAAGAATTTAAAGAGCATAACATAACAAAACATATTCTTTACTTAAAATTGCTCTGCCAATTATTTAAATACAACAGAACAGTGGTTAACATAGTGGTCCTTGGATGCCTAATAAAAAAGTTTTTTTTTTTTTTTTTTTTTTTTTTTTTTTTTACCATACTACAACAATAAATGTTTTTTTTATTTTATTCTATTTTACTCTTTTCATTTATTTATTTATTGCCTAAAAGGGAGAGAGAAAAAATATATAAAAAGTAAATATTCCATGAAAATATCTGAATTTAAAAAGAAGCATCCTCAAAATAGTTTCTGTCCACTAGAAAAAAAAGTAGATTGCTGTTATCTCAAAAAATACATAATAATAATTAAATAAAAAAAAACGGCCTCAAAATGAAGAAAAAAAAATAAAAATCCATAAAATTCAAGCCATGTCCCAATTGAAAAAAGAAGCTTGTTTAAAAAACATTACTCTAAATAAAAAAGCTTGTCTGAAATTACTATTACTGAAATTACTATTGCCAAAAAAAAAAAAAAAAAAAAAAAAAATTTGTCTTTGTATAAAAAAAATAAAATAATGGCTGCTTGTGCTAATCACAAGTATAGTGAAAAATAACCCTATCTCGTCTATTCAATTCAATTCAATTCAATTCAATTCAATTCAATTCAACTTTATTGTCCCAGAGGGAAATTTGTCTTGGGCTCACAGTGCTGCCCACAGCTGCAGATTACATACAATCACAATCATCACGACAACCAGACAACAGTCAGTCAGCTCAAATGCACTTTTTCATACACAGAGATATGGCCACACCATAGCCATGTTACTCTCCCTTAGTACAGAACCAATCAGCACAGCCTTCCAAATAAAGGATAAAAAAGACTCCTACCTGATGTTAGGAGGGTTTGTTTAGTAGGACAACAGACGTCGGAATAAAAGATAATTTATATCGATTGCTTTTGTATTTGATTGCACGATAGCGCCGCCCTGAAGGTAAAATTTCATATTGCCCATACAGTAAGTGAGAAGGTTCATTTATGATTCTTTTGGCCTGTCTCATGACAGAAGTCTCAAAAATTGCTTGTAAGGATGGGTACTCTTTCCTTCCCATGACTTTCATTGCATTTTTGACAAGTCTTTCAATTTTGGTTTTGTACTGAACAGTAAGTGACCCAAACCAGGCAACCATGCCGTATCTGATCAGGCTCTCAAGCACTGCATTATAAAAACGAGTCATAATCTTTATGCTCACACCAAACAATCTGAGTTGTCTTAAAAAGTGAAGCCTCTGAGACAGCTTACAGCATAAGAAATCAACATGTACATTCCATTTCAAAAGATTGTCCACATAGACACCCAGGTATTTGAAAGATTCCACCTGTTCAATTTCCCTGCCTCCAATGATTACAGAGCCATGGGGCAGCAGTCCTCTGGGGTCAAAGACCATCTAGGGCTGGGTCCATTCACATTTTTTCAATATCAGTAACTAAAGGATAATGCAATACTTTTTCTGATACCTATGCTAATTCATCTTCAACAATCATAAAACACAATAACATTGAATAAAAGACCCATTTTTGGAGCAGAATTACATATTGTTACTGGCACCCAGCCTAATCTTGTCACTGTTTTTGTCAGTGGATGAGATTTTCTTTCCTATTTCCCAAAGGTTCATTTTGTCAGTGGTGTTTTTCTCACAGTGTCACCGTGTTCCCACATATTAACACTTTCGAGAGGACGAGGCTGTGAGAACTTTCCAGTAAATGTACTCCTTCTAGGAAAATCCTTGGATGTCAAGATGTCCTGTCGGCCCCAGGTGAGGAACTGCCAAAGTCAAGTATGATACAGAAGCTTCCACTGTACCTCATTCCACCTTAACAAAGATCTCATGTTTCAACTGTTACTGAAAAAAGAAGTGACAAGGATAAGAAGGTATTCGTATAAAAGTACAGAGGTGGGAGAAGTACTCAGAAATATTACTGTAAAAGAAAAGGTCTATATTCAATGTAAAGTATGAATTAATTTTTAAAGTTGTTTTTAGCAAATGTAGAGTAAACTCTTCTACTTCTTATTACGACTACTACTACTCATTTTTACTACAACTACTACCAGTACCCACTACTACATACTCCTACTCACAAGAACTACTGGAGGCTTTGCTTCTATGCACAATTCTATCTACTATCTGCTACTACTACTACTACTACTACTACCACTATGTACTCCTACCACTACTTCTGCTGTTCCTATTACCCACTACTACAACTACTGTTATTACTACTAACTACTATTACTGCTAGTGGTACTATCCACTTCAATTACAAGTACCACTACACACTCCTACTGCTACACATTAGTATTACCCATTAATACAAATACTGCTATTACTACTACTGCTAACCACTATTACTGATATTACTACTTCTATCCACTACAATTACGAGTACTACTATCACTACACACTCCTACCACTACCTCCGCTATTCCTGTTATTACCCACTACTACAACTACTACTATCCCCTGCAATTACTAGTACTACTACTACTATTACTACTCCTACTACTACTACTACTTCCGTTGTCACTGCTGTTATCAATCACTACTACAACTACTATTATTACTACTACTACTACTAACCACAAATACTGCTACTATCACTATTCACTGCAATTACTAGTACTACTACCACTACCTCTGCTATTCCTGTTATTACCCACTACTACAACTACTGCTATTACTACAACTACTAACCACTATTGCTGCTACTACTATCCACTCCAATTACTAGTACTACTACTACTTCCGTTGTCATTGCTGTTATTAA
The DNA here is from genome assembly GCA_020698575.1 of Bostrychus sinensis. NCBI lineage: Eukaryota > Metazoa > Chordata > Actinopteri > Gobiiformes > Eleotridae > Bostrychus > Bostrychus sinensis. The sequence goes on along the minus strand of CM036240.1, from coordinate 27,858,100 downwards.
ACACTACTAACCCCAAATACTGCTACTACTACTATTCACTGCAATTACTAGTACCACTACTACCTCAGCTCTTCCTGCTATTACTCACTACTACAACTACTGCTATTGCTTTTTTCACTACTGTAGTATTCCCCACTTTTACTAATATTGTCACTACTACTATTACTACTACATCTATCCATTATAGCTACTAAAACTACAGCTACTTCTACGAGCTACTACTACTTGTTATAATACTGCTACTACCCCTTTTGCCATCAAGGTAGAAAAAACTTTTGAAAAAACTACAAAGTACTTTCATGAATAAATTAATGTAATAATAAATAAGTAAATAAATTACAAAAAAAATATATATATATATACTAATGTAAAACTATGTTTAAAATGTTCTTGCAATAATGTACTATGTTAAGTATTAAGTTACTTTCCAGGTCTGAAAGAATGTAGTGTTGTTAAAACCACTGCAACACCCTGACCCAGGTCAACCTTCTGCAGAAAACAAAATAATAATAATAATAAATGAGTTGTAAATAACCCCTTTGGTCTCCCTCGCCTGTCTCTGCTCTTCACTTTGATGCTTTTGGATGTTTAAAATGAAAAATCTACAGAGTCCCCAAGCCCCTTTTTTTCTTCTTAATATTGTATTTCCAAGCCATTCTCATTCCCACAGCGTAATATAGCAACGTCTGGTCAATGGCCAAAGGCTTGTGAGGAATGAGGTGGTAACAGTAGAGAATGACTGTTGGCGTTATGTTTAGGCAAAACAACACCTGGTGAAGGCTAGCGAAAGATAACAGAGCATGTTGCAATATCTAAAGGAAAAGTTAAGTTATATCCCATTCTTACTCCATAAAGTTTACTATGATGTCAGCCCACCCTTTGCATCTATCTAGGTAGACATCTCTGTGTCTGTTCTGTTGGGTTGAGGCCAGTCAAGTTTTTCCACACCAACCTCGCTCATCCATGTTTTTATGGGCCATGCTTTGTGCAGTCATACTGGAACAGGAAGTGGCCATCCCCAAACTATTCCCACAAAGTTGGGAGCATGGAATTGTCCAAAATCTCTTGGTCTGCTGAAGCATTCAGAGTTCCTTTCACTGGAACTAAGGGGCCAAGCCCAGCTCCTAAAAACAACCCCACATCATAATAATCCAGTTTCATTTATTTGGGTGGATGAGTGAATACTTTTGAAAATATAGTGTAGGTTCTGTAAGACATCCTGTAGCAGCATTAAGATCAGACAATGGCCAATCTTTGTACAATCTTTGTAACTCTTTGTACAGTAACCTGCAAGCCAGGCCTCCTATAATGAAAATGAACCCACTTTACTTCCCACCAGGGTTAGAGTGGCACAACTGATCCTTTAATTGTGCTAGAAATTTTGGTTCATATGCTAATTAAATTGGCCCTTTTAATTTTAATATATCGTTCACATAGCCCTAGTCTTAGGCCACCACAAGCTATTGTTTTATGTAGCGCATGTTAAATGAACATAAACCATATTGTATAGCCAGTGTTCTTTATTGAATGCATTCAGAAAATACTCAGCTAAACTGGGATTTCTGCATAAGTCTGTATTGCATTGTTAGATTAATTAGTTGTGTCAAAATCATAGATAATGGCCATAAATGTGTCAGATACAGTATTTAGGACAAAGGTCATAGTTCAAGACACATATGCTAACGGGTTGCCACAGCCTTTCTGCAGCACTGTAACCCCACTTTTTCATAATTCTACTGCTCTTCAAGCACAGTAGAAGTAGAAGAACATTTGTCTCTCAACCTACCAGATCAAAGCATGGAAGTTCGGAATGTCCTGGGAAAACAAAGCATGGATGACCAAATTTTCCAGTAATAAAGTTCAATGTTGTAGAAAATGTGTTGCTGTAAAATGCGTTATTTTTACCAAACTACAGCTGCCCACAGATGGGAGAAAGCGCATGATGGACACGGAACAGAATGGAAAAGCAGTTTAAAGGAGTTGGAGAATGACAAATCTGAAGTTGACACTAAAGCTGGCAGTTGTTGAGGATTGTTGAATTGTTGCTTATGACACACTTGGCATCTCTACTAACATACATGAAGAAGAATGTGCTCGCCAGTATGAGACAGTATCATTTTTGCACTATATTTTACCAGTCACTTTAGTTATGATTACTTTGTTATGAAGTGTATGTGCCTGTAGTTTGGATTTGAATGTTTTGCAAAATGAGCAAAAGCAATGCAATTCAATTTTATCTCATCTTAAAGACACATTGAACAAACTGCCACAGCTACATTATTCTTATCTATAGTTTACACAGCACATATACAAGATGACCATCAAAAAACCCTTGCTTTGGAAACTCAATATTTGGCCGTATACATTCACAACATAACATAGCCTACACAGAAAAAGGCTTACTGTATACTGCGGTCTCCAGCCAGACTATTTTTTCCAACACTAAGTAAACACTGGACTTGATTGGACTTCTGCAGGCTCATTATACCGGTGAGTTTATGAAATCACCGCAACAACACAATTTAAGGATTTAGAAACTTTTTTTTTTTTTTTTTTTTGCAAAGCTAAATTGCTGTTTTGTCAAGCGCCTGGTACTTGAGGCCCTTAATGTGTGTTTAGCTTCTACTTCTTTCTCTCCCTCAGTGCAAGGCCTGTTCTGGCACATTGGTGATTAATATGTTTAAATGAACGCTGTGGCGCAAACACTGTACCTGTCTCACCGGGTGACAGATAGCTGTAGGTTAGGAGGCGCAAAGGGAGCACGGCGTCTTTGGAATGCGCGTTTGTCAGGGAATCCGAAAATGAATCAACGTCTTTATTAGCGCGGCAATCAGTGGGGATGGGGAAAACAGTTAACTTTTATGACAGTGTCCCACGGGGGACGTTGACAACATACAAGGCATTCATCAGCATGGCGGCAGAGAAAGAAAAAAAAAAAAAAGCAACACATTTTCCCCTAGTTAAAAGTGACAAAAGTGCTGCGTGTGTGTACAGTGAGGTGCTGTTTTAGAAGAAGGCTTTAACGGCCTCCCCTGGGTCACAGCAAAATAATGAATAGATACAGGGGCTGCGTTTAAGAGGCTTTTTTTCCATCCGCTGCCAGAACAAGACGCTGTGAGCTGTGTCCTCGTAAATCTATCACCAGAGCTGCTAATTGATTCAGGTTTGTTGGAGTTTTAATGTAGGCAATGATGCGTGCCAATTGGGTGGATTTTATGAACTCTAGTTCATTCAGTACGTTTATTTATAGGCTTCAAAAGCAGACAGTAATGTGAAATGGAGGGGAAAAATGTATGGCTGGATACTTTTAGCTACTTTGGAAAATTCATATTAGCCTACTTTTTTTTTTTTTTTTGTCACTGTTGTACAAATAAACTATCAGAGTAGAAAAAGTTAGACTGGTCAGGTGGACACATTAACTTAGGGGATATATGATGCAAAATTGACTTAGCTTTCTGCCATGTTGTTATGTTGTTTCCTCAAAAACAAACCTGGAGTTGTGTTTTGCTTCATTCACACCTCTTTCATCCTCTATTCTCTAGCATGGCCATTCTGAGCCCGACTTGCACGACTCTCTGTCTCTCCCGCAAACCCCTGTCCACTCCAAGAATTACTGACCAATCAACAAGCCCTCTACATCTAAAAAAAAAAAAAAAAAATTGTAGTAAAATGGTAACATACAAAAGGTTTAAGGAAGAGCAGTTCCTTTTATTCTTGAAATTATCTTCAAAAGACCGCAACAGTCTGCACTCTCTTGGTCTCTTCACATGTTTCTTTAGGGCACCAGTAAAGTACTTATTAAAAACATCCTCTTTTAGTCAGATAATGTTTTTAAAGGTTATAAAATGTGAAATGCTGTTCTAGAGGTGACCAAGATTGATTTAAAAATATATATGAATAAAAGCATAATATAGCCCCTATATTTACATAAGGTTTGAAAACTCTGGCTATTTAATACTGACCTGAACCATTCCTACAAATTGTAACAATTATCTAAAATGGGGCAGGCTTTATGCAATGCATTGTCTGATTGGTTATTTTTTGTGTTGTTTCAGAGATGGTTAATCATGGATGTATAATAAGACCTGGATAGGGCACCACCCCCTCTCCCCTGATGTCAATTTGATTAATGGCCGCTCCAGGGAACTGATGCAAAAAAATCCAAAGCGCCCCAGAAAGGATTTTTCCCATAGAGTGCAATGTAAAAAGAAACGCCTGGTGTTCAGCTTTTGTAGTCTTTATTATCTCTTTAATTTGGCTAAAAAAAATAAAAAATACTTTTTATGGTTTGTGACATCAATGCTCTAGCCCGCCATCACACCCATTGGTCAGAAGAAGGCCACGCCCACTCGAGGGCCGCAGTGTGCCTGCTTTATGGACAGCACAACATGGAAATAAGCAAAAGTAAAAAAACTTTGATGAGCACAGCTATTGAAAACGGCGCTCATATCCAGTTCTATAATACATACGTGTGGGTAATACAGCAAATATTGGTACTGCGTCCTGTTTTCTGATTGGTTGTATGGCATACTATAGTGGCTAGTCACTTGGTGGTGGTGGGCAGGGTGAATATGGGTAAAGTGGGACACTTTTTGAAAATGCAGTTTCCATGTTATGTACATGTTTAAACAGCTTAAGAACTCAACTACACATTACAGATGGAAATAAGCGAAATCTTAAACACAGAACTGACCGTAAACATAATTTTTAGAGGCACTATCGGCACCTTTATTGGTAAAATGGAAAATCACACTCAAATATAAACAACATTTTTACATTTTAAATAGGCTATAAATATCAATCCCCATTAAGGAACACAAAATTTAATATAATAATTTAAATCATATGAACAATATGGCTAAACAACAATATATGACAGCTCATGTTAACTACAAATTTAAAACCTGACTGAAAAACTGAGTCTCTAGAAAATCTTGATTATTCTAATTTTGAAAATATAGTAAAATTGCTTATATTTGAGGGAACTATCAAAAGAAACGCTACAATAGGTTAAATGGCAGAAAAGGTTTAAGAAAAGCACACTAGTGGGACAGTATCAAAATCACTTACACTAAGAAAATTAAAAAGAAAAAAGACAGAGTTTTTAATCATAAATATATATTTTAATAAATAAAATTTTTACAAAAAACTCTAAATTGTCCCCATTAATAAAGTTAACTGTCCCACTTTACCCATATTCACCCTATATTACTGGCTGGTTTTTGGGCCTTTGTTTCAGCAGGTATTTCTGTAATAGACAGAAAGTGCAGAGGAATCCTCGATACATTTCTTGGTTGCCCAGGATCAACCACACAAAGAACAAAGGGATGTCCTCAGGCTTCGGCGACCTGCCATAGCAAACACAGAGCTGAGAGCATCCCTGGCGAGACACTGTACCTTCTATTATGAGGATGAGTCTGTGCAATAGTTGCATGATAGACAGTTTGAAGAGCGCACTGACAAACATTCCTGAGCACTGACTACTAAATGACAAGCTGTCTCTGCCTCTCCAAACCGGGACAAGACGGTGTGGACAATGGCTCCAGGCTGAATGATTAGCTGCAGTGTGTCAAATTAAAACTTAAAAATGTCTACTTTTCTGTCCAATTACTACACATAAGAAGCTATGTCACGTAAATAATTTTTAGGATTTGTTCAAGTGGCAATATGTTGTCAATATTATACATCCCAAAAAGTCATACTCATATGCTTTATAGTTTATGTATTTGTAAATGATCAGGTGCAGGTAGCTGCTAAAAATGTATGTGATTCAAGACCTGTTTAAACATATTTAAGAAATAAGATTCTGCATATTGGCAAGTTAAAGACTTTTTAAAGCCTTAAATTCATTTTTTTTTTTTTTTAACTTTTTACTTCCTTACTTGCAGAAACCTTGTACAAATGCTAATTCTATTTATAACTACTAGATTTGGAAAACCTGTTTAGGTGTGCACAAAACTTGGCAGAGTGGTTAGCAAGGAGATTGTGGGTTTTCTTTGAACTGTGGGGGGCCTTTCTGTGTGGAGTAAGCATGTTCTCCCTGGGTCTGGGTGAGGGTTTTCTCCAGGTACTTCAGGTTCCCCCATCAACCTAAAACATGCACATTACGCTAATCCTCCAGCTAGATACTCCTGACCAGGATCTGTGCTCAAGATCTAGGGAAGGGGCCCCCAGGCATTGCACTGCTCCTGACATTGAAGGATGGACCAAATGCAGAGAACAAATTTCCCTACAGGGACAAATGGGTATACCATAACCATATCCCCAGGCCGACTGACTCACAATCTGTCTGAGTGGAGTCTCTGGAGTCTCTCCTCCCTGTGCTACTGAGTGGCCTTTGCCCACTTTCCAAGATGAACCCCACCTAAGGCCCAAAGTAGCTTATCCAACAACCCATGACTCCTGACCAGAATAAGTCAAACTAGATGAATGAATGCATGACAAATCCTTTTTCCACGTGCACAAATTCTTTAAAAGCTTTCAAATCAAAACACAAGCAAGAGTTTAATTGGTTATTTTTTAAGCTGATATTTTATGCAACAGTGCTAATAAGCATAAAAATGTTTTGAGCATTAAATCCCCCAGCACTTCACAATGGAATAAACATATTACAAATATTAATCTGAGTTCCTAATAGCTTTGGCACAGGCTAAAATCACGTTTTGTTTCATTTTCTAAGTTCTCCTGCCAAGAAAAATTAAAGGTTCAGAGTCCACCGTACTTGCTGCTTGGCACCAACCGATGACAAAATCTTTGTTGTGAAAAATCCCTGTAATGGGTAAATTCAACACTTGGCAATAGCGAGTCAAACACTGAAAAGCTAATCCATGCTTGGCGGACTGGAGACGGCACAGGCTGTACTTTGTCAATAACAAAAGCCCGTACATAATGCAACTCTGCAAGATCACATCATCGCATTATCCAGCTATTATAGTGTATAGAAGCAATGTACAATACCTGACATACTTTCATCTGTTGCGTGTTGATATGCACAAGCATAAAAGCACAGAATGGCTCCTTTATGACTGCCCACACAAACACCAAACCATACACTGAGATCGGATTTAAGAACATTTAAATAAAACCATTAAGAGGTTATGTACTTAAATCAGCATTGTTTCTTCCAAGAACTATTTGTTGAACTGTGCTCTGTGATGAAGAACAGTGCCAGTGCATTTGGGGATTGGTACATCTGAATGTTCTCAGGAGAGACTCTTATAGTTTTCTGTTCTGTGCTGCACGTGTTAGAGAAAGAAGGAAAGCAACCACTGCAAGATTACATTATGTTTAAAATGATATTTCTTACATGTAAGTTTATCCTGCACCAAAATCAAAACATAGACATAACAGTATGACACTACAAAGTACAGTAATGCTATTTTCTTTTATCAAAAGGGTGCCACATGGTAATCTACGTCAGTGAACGGTAGAGTGTCAAGTAAATCATTATTTGATCTTATTGTGCATACTTGTCAGTGTAAAAGAGTTTTTCTTTTCACATCTTGCTAATACTGTATGTTTACTACTATTTACGATTCAACATTTTAATTGTTATATACAAACATCTTATTATTACAGCGTTAAACTGCAGCTCAGTGTGGTCCCTGTCCCGTGTGCAGTGTCTGATGTCAAACGTGACTCTGAGCATCTAATCCCTCCTGTAGGAACCACCTGTATGGCTGCGCTGGGACAGATGAAGTAACATCAGAGCGTCCTAAAGCGGCTGCTGTTTGTAGCTGACAGCTCGTGAAGAGGATGCACTCAGACTGTCACATCACACACAGGTGAGCCAAGAGACAAAGGCCCGGGGAGGGATTTACAATCGAAAAGTGAGCAGGAAACGGGAGCGATTGAGAGAAAAGCCCCATTTTTTTCTCTGTATGCTTTTCATAAAGGCGAGCTCTCTGATTGCCAGTGTCAAAGTGACAGCGTCTTTTATGAGCACTTGGCGGGTCCCCGCCCTGGTTTGTGTAGCCAGGCAGTGATAGCTGTGCCCATTGTTGGTCTCCCGGAGAGAGGAGCGGCCCCGTGCTATTGAGAGGGGAGGGGCCTGGCCGGCCTGCCCGCCCTGCGCAGTGTGTTGGCTGAATAGGCAGCTAAGGTGTCCATGCCCCCCAGTGCCCTTCAGTGTGGGAACGCCGGCTCAGAGAGCACCTGCAGCATCCTGACAGCGGCTCACCCAGGATTGCGTGCTAGTGGAGCTGCAAAGGCCACGGTGAGGTGACACTGGCTGCCGGGTACAGTAGGAGTGCCGCGTTCACATCCTCCGTCAAACATCAAACAGATCAGGTTCACATGCACCTCGGCCTGGCGCTGTGCACACAGATACCCAACACAGCACACTGACAGCCACCTGATACTACACTTTATACAATGAACATACAATCGCCACACATGCAGCTCCACAATCATATCAGAGCACAGCTATACATGAACCACAACAAATAACTGCACATAATGCAACACGCCTTTACGCTTTGGGAAACTATCACACACCAATCAGATAAGATTGTAGCACCCATCAAAGCTCCTGGGAACAATACACGCCTTTTATTGAGATTTATTTTACTCTCACTAACTCTTACTGAAAGAAAACACTACAAATTAGACCACAGAAATACAATACCAATACACAATAAACAATATAAAACTGTTATTATCTCAGGCAGCTTTTTATATAATATCTACATTCAATACCATGACAACAGTAAGTGGACTACCCATTTTTTTCTCTTGAATTAGAGGAAACCTGTTTAATCATCTAATACAGTAGTATACTGTAACAGAAATAATCTGTGCACAAATAAGGTTTAATGATTAGGCTGAAGGGTTTTAATCTACTGGCACACTCCAATAATGGACGTGCAAATTAGCTGTTGAATAATGGCTGCCAGGAAAGTTAGAAAAAGTATTTTTTCACTAGATATGTCTTGTTACACAGAGAAACAGTGCTAAGAGAAAAACATATATTGTGAAAAAGGGAAGTCAAGAAAAATGTGGATGAAAATTGTCAATGCTAGACGTGATGTGTAAAAAGGAACAGATAAGTTCAAAGTCAAGTTTAGAGGTGACCTATATGCAAACTAACTTTTCTGAGCTCTCTTGCTTTGTCCTCAAAAACATAAATCTGGAGTAATATTTTGTTTCATTCACTCATATTTGATTAATCCTGTGTGCTGGGGCACAGCGTTAATAGTTAAGTAGAACTATCTATGTAACCCCTCCTTCTCCAGGAAGTGTATCTGCATGTTTCTAAAGCACATACACCGTCACTGGACCCCAAATACATCTACTGATAATTTCACTAATTTTATAAATCCACTATAAAGGAGTTTGCTCATTTGTATCTGTTAACTTCATGTTGCTAATTAGCCATTACATAATGCTCTGTCCATCTCCTTCCATTCACTTGCAAAATTCTCCTCTGATGTCTGAACTAAATTCCTCCCAACTTTGTTCACGTTGGAGGCACCACTGTCTGTAGAAGGCTTTAGTCAAAGGAAGGTTTGTGGCTGGGTGACCCTCCACTGCAGCACCACCATGAAACTATGTTGTTTGTAATGCCAGCTTTTAAGTGGCCAAGTGTTAAATGTCACATTACAAAAATGTAAAAAACTTTTAAACATGTATTTCTATTGTCTAGCTTGTTAAAATCATAGATGGTTTATTTCAGTAAAAACCACAATCAATAACAAAAAAAAAAAACCTGGCTGAAAACATTTCTGTTCACATGAACTGGCAACTAGTGCTTCTGGTACAAGTGACACGTTTTACTGTGAATTTTTTGACGTCGTATTTTAGGACTTAAAAATATATGCATTCAATTTTTAAAAGGCAAAATTTTTAATCTAAAATTGTGATCATTGAATAAATGCAGTGGATACTAAAATTTAAGTGACTAACTTTAGAGGTAGAAATTCAAAAGCCTTTAAAATAAAAAATCTGAGGACACATGTTCTATCCCATATACGTGTATTAATAAAACATGATGTCATTTATCGGGTTATTGTGGTGTCTTTTTGGAAAGTCCAAAATGCTGACAAATATATGAGAGACTAATTTAAAACCAGACAGTTTCCCACAGCCATTACCTTTATTGATACAGGTAACCAAGTCATTACGTAAAAGTCTCCCGACGTTAAGTGGCGGTATAAAACATCATCACTCTTTAATACTGACTTTAGTGCATCAATCACTCTCTCAATTATTGCCTGGCATGTTCCATGTGATGTACGTGTGTTGCAATGCTACCATTCCTGACATTCCTATTCGGACCCCACAGACCAGGATCAGCACAAAACAAGACAACATTCCTGAGGCATTGGGGGGAAGAAAAAAAAAGTCCTATGAGTGGAGCAAATGCAGCATCGGTGATTAAAGCAGAGGTCAAGTACAACGGCTTAAGGATTCAGAGTTAGCTTACGGTATAATGTGCTTAGAGAGATTGCTTCTGTTACATATGCATTTAGATTTTATAAGGGGGAAAGAAAGCCGTCTTTGTTTGCCGTCTTCTAATCTTCCACAATCAGCATCTGTCTTATTTTCTCACTGAAAATAATCTCTTACAGTTTACGGAGAAATGTATTGCTTTAAATTAGAAGGCCGCAGTGGGTCAAGTCTGTGTTGAATTTTAAACTGCTGTGAATTTCTAAGAATGGCAGGTCAGTATAATCCCATTGTGAGAAAATACTGTTTTCTAGATACTGGAAATGGCAAATTATTGGATTAAAATTTCAGTGTTGACAACAAATAAAGGAAAGGACATAAACACAGTGAAGTCAGGAAACCATTTGCCAATTAAAAACTACCAACCAGAAAAAAAACATGGATGACTCTCTGCAAAAGAGATGGTAAATCACAATGGGACTTTCCTGTTTAAGTAAAAGTAAATACATAAATAAATACAAATAGACACCGTTTTTTCTTGTCTAATAGGTACGTAAGAAGCATGACACATGTAGGTCTAATGTAAAAAAAAACATTTTTTGAGATAAATACAAGTATAACATAAAGCAACGTAAAAAAACAAAACAAAGAAAGCACTGCAACTGCAAAAAGCAATGATACAACAGTTTAATAGCTGAAAAGTAACACAAAAGAAAATGACAATTCTACTTCTACTATTATGGTAAGTAATACTAAGCTGAACGCTGAGGAAATTTAGTTTGTGCAAGTATTAATAGTGTTGTAACATTTATATATTTCATCACTAAACATGTGGTGGGATTATTGATTTTTTTTATCCAATAGGTTAAGTGTTAGTACTACAATTAAGACCAATTTGAGGTCTAGACAAGCCCAAGCCAAAATAGCAGTGTTGCAACTGTGGTGTAAAGTTCATATGAATCAAAATGATGCAAAGTGATATAATGGAAGTGAATTAAAATGGGTGGTGATGAAACTGTTGTAATAAGACATGTGAAAGTGTATGTAAATCAATATTTCAACCTGGGTACATATATATATATATATATATATTTGATGTGCTAGTGGACACATGACTTGCTGCCACAACCCCAAAAGGGAAAATGAAAAAAGTGAAAAATTACAATAAGTAGCCCACGTATGGTATTGATTAAACAATATGTCTTTCATGCATAAGCACAATGAATTTCAGAAAAACTACAAGCCAACTTGCAAATGTTGGCAAGTTGGTGAATGCAGTGTTAGCTTAAACAATAAACACCAGACAGTATGCACAGGTCACTGAAGAGTCACGAATGTTTTGAAGGGTTGCCGAAAGTTCGCCGCATAACCCCGTATCATATAGGACACGGCGGATTAACCATTTTCCAGCAGATGTTTCGAAAATATTTGAGTTGTCAAAAACTTCAGCTGATACGTGTCTAGCTCTGAGGTATGACTAATGCTCTCTGTCCGTCAACACGCCTCTCTGCAGTTCCCTGAACCGAGTGAGCCGCAAAGCCACTTGACACATGACGAGCAGCTTGAACTGACTTGTTTTCCGAAAAGAGGTGGAAACCCGGGCTGCGTGCTCCATAGTGTGGCTGTTGTTCCAGCGAGGGCGGATTACAATTAACCAGCCACTCCTGTTGGGGCTTAATGACCGTACACTGCAAAAGCCAGCAGCAGGGATACTTCCTGAGCAGCGCTGGGTCAGCTCTAATTGCTTCTGGCACAGCAATCGACGCTGCTTATCTCATAGCCAGCTGAGAAATATCACCACTGAAGTGTGAATCAAAACATGTTGATTGGAGGAAACTGTGATTAAGCAAAACACGCAGAAAAAATGTGAAGCTTCTCGAGTTAGAAGTGTGACGATTTGTGATCTAAATGTTCATCAAACGTATTAGTCATTGCTCACATGGCATCACGCACAATATTAAAGTTGATTGGAAGAAAAGGTGGTGAGGTGTAAAGGTTTAAAGTGCTTTATTTGTCATTACACATACAAGGTGTACAGCAAATTTGCAAACGGGGTTCCTGCAAGTATCAAGTCAAATGTAATGTTTTTTAATGCCACAAACATAAAATCACGCCATGTGCTTTATAAATTTTACAGTTTATAAAGCACCAATAATGTTGAAAGTTAAATTTGGTTCCTCTGGATGCAAACTTGTCCTGCCCATCTATTGTTCTAGTGTAGGATTTTACTTCCAAAAAATTTAAATGCCTGTTTGAATCAATTGCAATGCTTTTTAATGCCATTTAAGGCCTTAATTTTTGCAAAATCAATTTAATGACTTTTAATGCTCTTTAATGCCCTGCCTGAACCTTGTGTGTAGGTGGTCAGATGTAGGGTTTGTCCTGAGACTCTACGGCTGAATGCACCACCACTATGGTCCAACCTGACCCATGACAAATATTTTTTAGTATTAGGGTAAACCAGTGCACCTGGAGGAAACCTACGCAGACAAAAACTATGCAAAGAACATGCAAGCTCCACACAGAGAGGCACCGTCCAGTCTGGGAATCAACCCAAGAGAAGCAGTGAGGCAAGAACGCTACCCACTGCATCACCGTGCTGCACTAAAATACAATGAATAAAGGGTGGGCTGGTCCCAAGCCCAAATAAATGATTGCATCAGAAAGGGTTTCTAGCAGGGCTTGACATTTACTTTTTTTCTGACTGGCCATTGTGGTTAGTCTTTGTTAGTTGCTAATCAATCAATTTGTGTTTTTACTAGCCACTGTTGAATTAGTTTTTGTGTATATTTTGTACAATAAGATTTTAAGAAATGCTGTTGTGTTTTTTGTTTTATCAAGAATTAGAAAACCAAAATGAAAATCGACCCACATTTGGCAGTTTGGTTAGTGTTAATGTCAAGTTCTGGTTTCTATCCTCCAAACCTCAGTCAAATTAATATGCATCCATCATCTTTGCTGTATCAGTGGAGAGGAATGGAGACAGATGATTTCCTTGGCCGACCCATGACGAAGATGGAAGTGGCCAGAGAAGACATTTAAAAAATGCTAAGTATCTTGGGTTGTAATGTCCACCTTCTTAAGAGAAATCTTTTGAGAGGAAAACATTTTTTGTACAAATGAAGCTTGCCGACACATGTCCAAGCTCCGAGTCAAATGGGGCGGAGGGGGGTTTCAGATGGGAGGTCCAGGGGATTTGGGTAAACCATCTGTTGACCAAAGCTTTTGGGAAAGAGCACTAATATGGATTTAGGATATTATTCTCTCTGCAGGTGGGATGGTCAAAACCCCTGTGGATTTCTCTGTGAGGAGGGGGCAAGCCTTAGAAAAAATGGGAAGAAAAAAAAATCTCTGGGGCAAAATGGACGGGACAAAAGGAGACCTAATCCCCACAACTCATTTAGCGGAGTCAGGTACGAGTGCTCCAACAATGGGGAAAGGAATTCGGAGATCAATGCGGAATGGCTGCCCTTCATATGTGAGATTACATTGTTGCATTGTGACTCCTCTACATTCCAGGCATAGTCCGTACGGCAACAATGCATCATCTCGGGTGGTTCTCTGCATGAACCGGGACGCCAGGCAAAAGGGTCAGTCGGGTAAGCCCAGACAGTGACCTTTGTCTTGGGTGAAGGAGGGCTCTTAAGTTCACATGATTTTTTTTTTTTTTTTTTTTTGTCCGTCTAAACTCGGCTTAACAGTGCTTTGCCTCCTTTTGCTTACTTGTTTGTTTACAAAGGATTGTACGGCGGGGCTTAAAGCCGCCAGGTGCTTTCACTGTACAAACGGATGGCTCGAAGGGTGGATGAGGGGGCAAGGCACAGCTGCCAGCATCAGCAACTTCCCAGTGTACACGCATAATATCCTATAAGTTTTTAATGAAAACAAAAACCTAATCTGTTTAAACTGCCAGATACAGACTTTTCCTGGGACTGTGTAAATATCGCTTCAATCTGGTACCTACAGCGTTAAGACCAAAGTAAACCTTTCAGGACCTGGACTGAGATTTGCTGAGGCCTAATGTAAGTCTTTAGAGGAAAATGTGTTTCTTTAAGAGGAATAAATAGTTTCCTCAGTCAGTTGTGAGTCTTACTGTATGTGCATGTCAGACACACTGTCATAAATATTTATATCTACTTCTTTTTACCTGTCGCCAACTTTTGTGGAGGCAGCATGTCTTTACCATGGCTTCACTCTGGGCACCTTCCAAAGACATGCATGTGTTAGATGAATCTAAATCTAAACTGTACCTATAGTGACTGTTAGTGAAAGTCAATACTGTCTGCCAGTAAAAATCAGCCCATCGTCCAAGGTGTACAAGTAAAAAAAAAAAAAAAGATCACATGAAAAGGAACAACTAAAAACTAAAAACTCATTAAAAACATAGTTGCATACTTGTGTTTTGTTTCATTTATGACTTTTTGAATAATTCCATAGTGTCTGATGCTGAATTTCTGAGGTCTAGGTTCCTCACACACTCCAGGAAGCACTGACCTATCAACAAGCTCTCTACATCCAGTCTCATTCATTAATCAAAAAAAAAAAAAAAAAAAAAAAGTGTACAGCTCAGTTTCCACTGATTCCTCACTGACATTTTTCATTTTGTATAAAAATGTCATCATACAAAAAAGTTTGAGGAAGTAAAAGGCTTTTTTTCTTTGTTTCTGTTCAAACAAGTGTAACAGAGCTGCTCTCTGCTGGTCTCTTCACCAGTTTCATTATGGCAGTAGTAAAGTAATTATAGTAAACCCTTTTTTTTAGTCACATAATGTTTTTAAGTTGACCAAGATTGGTTCATACAGATAAAGAAAAGCATATTATACCCTCTTTAAGTAAATATGCTCAGTTATTCATTATTGTTAAGTTCATTAAATAGACATTTACACACACCTAACAAATGCAAGTGGACTCTTTCAATTTTCAATAATGCAAATTACAATCTGAGTGAAAAGGACAAAACATCAACTGAAGAAATGCCACATTTTGAACTTTGCACTTAAAAAAATAACCCCATGAACAAACTATAATTTTTTTTTTTACAAGACATCTACATTTTCCAACATTGATTATTGGACTCCCATATCTCTATACAGGAGACAGATGATTTAATGTGGTGACCCCGGAAACGCTAAAAGGAAAGCAGAAATTTTCCAAAACAAATCTATATATATTTCTGTGTATTGTGCATTCCAAAGTTAAATTCTTTTGCTTTTAGTTTGCAGTTTAATCCAAATGTGATTACAGCACAGATTACAGCCTTTATTCTATAGATTACATCCAGTATACAGATGGGCATCATCACCTCCAGTGCATTTGAATTGTTACCACCCCACCGCAGCATGGCGACCCGATAAACATGCCCCGATGATGTGGAGCTCTTTCGCTGCTGCCGCTCATTAAATTACAGCTTTTTCCTAATCCGGCTCTGATCACCCCGTTGCCCCCGGCCAATCTCACATACTGACTGAACTCATTCCTGGAAACGTTGATTTAACAAACAAACAAAACAAAAAAATCACGGATTGTCTCACTGTTTACCACATCACAGACACAACAACTCCAGGTTTTTGTTACCTAAACAGATGATAGCAGCAGGCATCACACTGAATGTTTACAACACATGGACAGGGGCACAGCTAAAACCCAGGACCAGTTGCATAACTACAGTGTCATGCATTTTTAATAACACCTGAATTTTAATGCTAAATGTTTATTTTTATAGCTGTGTCTGGTATGTTTCATGTCTGGTCTTGATGGGCAGGCAACGTCTGGAAATTCTATTGCGGTAATAAAATTCTAATTGAAGCTTAAGCAATAGAAAGCAGCAAAAACATTTAAGATGCAGTATTATTATTAATAAATCAACTACTTTTCTGCTATGTCCAGGTGAAGAAGTTGAGCAGCAGCAAGTTCCCGAGTTCTTTTTTCGCTTGTGCAGGTGTTCATGTGTATCTTTTATCTCAGAAAAACGTTTTTCCGACTTTCCAAGGACCACATGAATGCACCATTACACGTATTATACACTGGAGGAATGGTGGTAACAAGTCCAACTGGAAATATACCAATTGCAGCTCTAGCTCCAACTGTTTACATGAAAAAAATGGCAGAAAAAAGTAAAACAGAGACAAAAACAAGAGAAATAAAGCACAAATCATTCTCATTCTTTCCATTAGGAGCCTATTCCAGCAACTACGGGCTTTAGGCTGGGCACATTCTGGACAATGGGATACTTGGAGACAGACAGCCATTCACTTTCATTCACTAAAGGCAGTTTTACTAGAGTCACCAGTTCAGCTAAGGATAAAGTTAAGGTAAAAAGTTATTTCTTATTGTCCTGTAGGGAGATTTGTCTTCTGCATTTGACCTGTCCTTCAGTGCTACTGGGGCAATCTGTCAGGAGCAGTGGGTGACCACAGAGCAATGCCCGGGGTCCCATCTCCAGATCTGTGCCAGGATCTTGGTCTGAGGATTAACCTAATGTTTTAGGTTGATGGGGGAAACCAGAGAGAGCCCAAAATAACACAGGGAGGACAGACTCTACTCATAAGTCATCCGGCCCAAGGATTTAACCCATAACCTCCTTGCTTAAAGGTAACAGGGCTGTAAAATGAAATTAAAATGCAGTATTCACCTAGTAAAATTAAAAAAAAATGTCTGAAGTAGAATATTTTATTCGCTGTTTACCAAATAAAAACATAAAAATAAAAATTTATAGAAATTTTAAGCTGTTATTCGTCAATTACAGTTTAGCTTTGACATATTGTTCATTCCCATATCTCAGCTCTATCCATGGCACTGTGCAGGAATTAGAACATACTGTAGGTCACAGAGCTAAGGCAGATTAATTGCTTGCTTTATTAAGTTATTAAATCCCGCTCGCGCCGATTCCAGGACAGTTCCTTGAAAATTAATTCACGGTCAATAAAGAGGACTTAAGGCCTGATTAGTGGACTTTGGCCCCATTAGATAGAGGATCCGGCTGGGGGTGATCCCAAGCGTAAGGATATGGGAATCTGGCCACTTAAGGGGGCTCTGCTTTTTTTTTTTTTTTTTTTTTTCTGGCTCTGATTAGTTTCACGGATGTCCTTCCTGATGCTGTTGGGATATCCTGCTGCTTTCCGGTAAAACAACACTTCTCTCTTGTCATGTGCTCAACAAGAAACACAGAAAAAAAAGCTTTTCCCAGCATGCAGTTTAATCAAAACTATATTCATGATGGACAGACAGATTTTGTTAAGTTTTAAAAAGACTTAGCAACTTATCACAGGACATAATGACCTCCAAATATGGTGCAGCCCACGGTAGTTTTAAATACAGGTCCTTGGCAGACGCCCAGAGCGCATTTTTTTTTCAGGGAGAGGTCCGCGTTGGCCATTGAAGAAGGAAGAACCTGTCAAAGTCAATGCGAGCCTGATTAAGCGGGAGAGGCGTGTTGATCAAGGACACATGGGACGCGGCTTGGCAAAGCGTTTTCCGTGCAACAAGACGTGGAAATGCAATCTCGCTCACTGTAATTCACAATAATGGGCTGACTTCCTCCAGGAATGGTTGTGTTTGATTGTTTAATTGCTTGCAGACATGTGGGTGACGGCACTGGACGCTGGGTAAGGAGGTTTCTCCTGGGGATAAATGAGGAGCATGGTGGGAGGAAACTCAAGAAGGTTTTAACAATCTGAGCTGGAGAAAAGAAAGGCTGTCATCGGGACGCTAAGTGATTGGCAAGCTCGGTGGACAAAACCGCTGAATGCTTTTACACATTTGTGGAATTTGCATTGGTAATACTGTCACTGAGATATAATATAATGGGATATACTGTATGTTAAATTTACAAGTGCATACATTAAGACTAAACAGGATACCAACCATAGTTGCCTTTTATTTCGATTAAAAGATTCTGGTTTCAGGCTTGTTTTTACCCATATGGTTTTTCACTTACCATAACTTCCGGTGTCCCTCCAACCCAATAGCCTTTCAGTAATTACCATTAACGTTTTATAATTAAAGATAATTAGATACTTTTGCATTAGTTTTAAGCCAGATGCTCTTCCTGACGCAACCCTCTCCATTTATCTAGGCTTTGGGATGGCAAAAAATGTGACTCTACATCAGAAAAAATAATCCCTGGTTTCCCACAACAGCCATAACCACTTCACTAACAAGAAGCAAATATAATACATGAAATTATTAAATTAAGGGTACTGTATAGTCATCAGTGATCATACGTTAGCCTTCAGTTACAACAAGTTTTTGTAAAAATATAATATGTTTCGGGGCATTTTTGGCTCTTTATTTGCAATGAGACATCTGGTTGACAGGAAGACAAAATCTGAATCCAAGCAAAGCTGCATGTGAGTGATACTCAAGCAGAGGAGCTACAGTACTTCAAAGCAACAGTCAAAAATTCAATTTTCTCATGGTATTTTAAACAAGGGATGAACAGGGGCAGAGTGGTTGGCACACCTGCCTCACATTGAAGTTCAGTACAGTCAGTGATGGCCCTTCAGTGTAGGGTCTGCATGACCTCCTTCTGCAACCATCTCCCTCATCTCTCTACCCTCAGTGTCTGCTAACCCTGAGATTATCTGCATTTACACCAGCGCTGCTTGGAAACTCTACTTTGTTCCTAAGGGAGTCCTTTTTGACAGAGTGTGCCAATACCCCATCAAAATAAGTCTATGGGACTATTAGAAGTGAAGATGTCTTAACTGGTGACAGCCGAGTGTACCCTGCCTTACCCTTAAACCGCTGGGATAAGCTTCAGCCTCCTGAGACAAATTTTTATTTATTTATTTATTTTTGCCAGATGCCCTTCCTGTCACAACCAGCCACACACTGTAACTGGAGTGGGCAACGTGGGTAAAGTGTCCTTGCCCAGGGACACAACAACAGCATGCGCTTCAGGCAAGCTTCAACCCACCAACCCTCTAGTTCAGTCCAGCCCTAACTCGCCCCATACTAAAGCATCAGAAGGATAAAGTGACACAATATTTTTTGAATTAATCAGGAGTAGTGATAGATTTTTATTTTTTGTTGTTGTACCTTCTATTTCTTCTGTCACTACCGTCGCCCCACCTGAGACCAAATAATAATATAAACAAATGAATGAGTATATAAAACAAAAGGCATACATTTAGATTATGTATTTTAAACTGCTGTTATTTTTAAGGCTGTATTTTCACCTCCTCTGACCTTATGTATCTTTACGCAACAACACTATAGAGTATCCTCCCTCTGATCAGCTGTGCTGCTGCACTCAGGGCTGAGAAGTGTAAACATTCAGTAATTTCGACTATAAGAGCTCATACATTAACTCTTCACACGTACTCCACACAGCCAGTGAGTCACCTCCTGATAGTTTGTTGAATCCAAAATCAGGTCCACTGTCAAAACATACTAAAACAAACCTGAATAATGGACAAGGTAAATGAACTTCTCTAATATTAAATCAATGCAGAAAGACTAAAGCATGTTGGGTAATCAAACTGGCAGAGTTTTAGTGTTTAGTTTTACCTGGGCTCATGGAAATAAAAGAGGAAGAGCAAATGACATGTACTGCAGCTGCACAGTGATCTAAGTAAATGAGCTAACCCCACACACCTGCAGCAGTGACCAAATTTGGGAGTTTTTAAAGTGCTTAGATGTATAACAGTTTCACTCAAATATGCACTCATGTCACTAAAGCTGACGGTGAAGCTGCTGAAACTGATAGTTATTGTATTAGACCTGTATTAACACTGACATACTCTATATCCAAGTCTAGATCAGTGACTCTCAAACTTTTCAAACCTCAGACAATATTCTGCATTCTAAGTACTATTTTTAATGAATTAAAACGAACCAAAAACAGGACTAACCCAGGTCTAAACCAAGGAATACAGTAGGAATTAACACAGAAAAAATAAAACAAATAAATAAAGCAGGATTTGAATCACCAATCCTCTAGTTATACACTGTAAAAAAAAAAAAAAAATTACAGTGAAATACTGGCAGCTGTAGTGACTAGAATTTTATCATAAAAAATCTGGTGACAGAATAAAACTTTTACATTAAATGAAAAACTTGCATCGCTTTTTCTGCCATGTCTATGTGGCTCACTGCCACTGATCATAAAAAATGTGTTCTTTTTATATTACTGTACTGGAAAAAGTAAGTTTATTTACAATAAAGATTTTTTACAGTAAAATTCTTGTAACTACAGCTGCCAGTATTTTACCATAAATTTTACTCCACCACCTGAGCTGCTGTCGCCACATAAATGTAAATGGAGGACAAACCAGGGACTCAACTGAGACGTAACCAAGCCCGAATCTAAAAGGAATTAAATATTAAAACCAGGTCTGAACCAGGACTAAATCATAAGGAACTAGGACTAAACCTGGAATAAACAATGGTATTAACTTCAAATCTAAGCCCCAGCTAAAGCAGGACTAAAACTAGCTGTAGTTTAACCCTTGTTAGGGACAAACGTTCCTAACAAGGGACGTTTGTCCCTTCAAATATTATTTTTTGTTTTGAAAACTTTGCCACAGTTCTTAACTTTTCTATGAAATTTGGCTCAGGAATGTATTTTATCACTAATGTTGATATTCTAAAAACAAATCTAATTTTACTTCATTTACACTCTCTAACTAAATTTGTTATGTTGCTCCTGTTAAGTGACAAAAGTATCCCCGTCATCAAAACATAATAAAAAATGTATACAATCATATTATACATTGTATTTCTACTTTTTTTTCTTTTACTCAACTTGTGCCCTGATCATAAATACTAAATATTTCATTATTTTCTGAATTTTAACCTTTTTATATCAGAGTATATAGTAGCATCTCATTTTGTTAATTAAAAAAAAACAGACACAAAAAATAAAATATCTTCAGTATTCTCACAGCAAAGTAGATAGATTTGAGATTTTGTTTTTGTTTTTTGTTTGTTTTTTTGTAGTAACAAAAAGCTACAACCAGTTTTAATGGGAGTTGTTTTTCAGATTATGATCTTTGACATACCCAAGTTTCTGTCTGTTTCTTCTTATTATTATTATTTATTTTTTATTTTTTTAAAGAGAGGTGCTATTACATACACTGCCATAAAAAGGGTTAAAATTTTGAGAATAATTAAATATTTGGTATGTATGGTCAGGGCACAAGCTGAAAAGATTTATGCAAAAAAAGTAAAAAAACAACAACAACAAAAAAAAAAACACTTTTGTCACTTAACAGTAACAACAACACTTTTTAAAATTGGGGCATAAGGGTTAATTTTGAGAACCACCAGAAGAAGTTCATGTCCCACCAGTCTAAACAGATGATCTCTTGGCTGCATAATGCAAACATCAGACATTTGGTGTGTCAGTGAACGTCAGTGCTTCCTCTCTGACAGATCGACAGAATGACATCATGGCCCTGAACATCACCTGCTCAGAGACGGGACCCCCCTCCCCCCGTCCCCCTCCCTCCCTCCCCCTCCCTCCCCCTCCCTCCCGTGTATCAGATCCATAAAAAAGCACACCTGGACTACACCTGACCGACATCGTCACAAGCGATAGATGATGTCATGTGACTCAATCAGTCGGAGCTGTCGTCATTTACAGTTTGAGTTACAGTACAAGCACGACCATATTTGGACAATAAAAAGATTAAGTCACTGTGACACTATCACGTAAAAACAAACAAACGTAAAAGCATGACTCGAGGTTAAGGTCTGATGTTAGAACTGCTTCTTATTACACAATCATCCCTGGCAAAGGTTTTAACTGTTGCCCACGCACAGATGAGTTTGTACAAGTCTTCTTCAGTGCAAATTATTTTCGGTTCCATATTTTTCTTTATTTACTTAAACATCTAATTGGCC
This sequence comes from Bostrychus sinensis, assembly GCA_020698575.1. NCBI lineage: Eukaryota > Metazoa > Chordata > Actinopteri > Gobiiformes > Eleotridae > Bostrychus > Bostrychus sinensis. The sequence goes on along the minus strand of CM036240.1, from coordinate 27,835,867 downwards.
TCCCTGAAATAAAAGGAAAATAAGAAACAAACGATCAGATTTAGAACAGTTTAACAGCCCATTTCTTCTGATATTCAAATGAAAGAATTAAAAAAGCGTGTAAATGCTCTCAGTCATTCCTGTTCACAGCAACTAGATGTATTGCTTACTTCTTGCTAGGGTTTTTTGTTTTGTTTTATTTTTGTTTTTTGTTTATTTTTTTTACTTATGGGGCAAGACTTCAGAATTGATAAAGCCTCTTGAATGAGAGGTGACACGTCTTTAAAGTTAAACACAAAGTCCTACAATTCTACAAGGCAGTCAGCTCATTTATCTATCTGTTAGCTTCATGTTGCTAATAGCCATGCTAATTAACCATTTTATCATGCTCTCTATCCCTCATCTTTCAGTACAAGCACTCGGAGATTCTTCTCTCATCTCTGAACTTAAATCCTCCCAACTTTATTGACGTGTGAACTGAAAGAAGATCAAGAAGCAGCAGTGTCTGTAGAGGGCTTTTGTAAGAGAAAGGCCTCAGCCCTGTGCTCGATCACTGCAGCAGCTCTGCTATAAACTATGGCATTTGCAAAGTGCTTATAGAGCTGACAGAGAAACGTAGGACACACAGCAGGCACCTAATTCAAGTGATTTCTGCAAAGTGAAAGTAATACGTAGCTCCCCAAAAGAAAAGGTTTTCATTACATGTACTGTGCATTATTTTAAGGTATAAAACACGAAATATTGATGCAAATATGTTAACATTTATTTCAAAAAGCTTAAATAAAGCCCTTTAACTGATGCTTGTTTTGACTGTATTCTGCCTCTCACCCAAAGCAGCTGGGACTGGATCTAGCCCATTACGGCCTAGGACATAGGACACCTGACAGAAACTAGATGAATTTAAACTGTTTATGTATGTAAAGTAGACTGAATTTTATTTTGTACAATATTGCAAAAGTATTTATCACTTGGGCAGAGTTGTTTCTGGACACTATAGGGGCCCTACTCTAGAGGGACAGCTGAGGCCCTATATAAGCTCAGAAGTTTGTGTAAATTCCACTTCAAACCAAAAACATGGTAACAAGAGGTATTTGATAGAACTCTCTCAAAATTGTGTTAGCTCAGTAGATTCAGGTTGTTGTCAATGGCTGATTTTTTTCCCTTCCTTGCATAGTGCTATACTATCACTATATGAGAAATATACATTATAATATATTTGTTTGTTTTATTTGTTTGTTTTTGTTTACAAGTTGACTTTTCTGCAAAGGATGTTTCTTGTACAGTAGTCTAACAGTTGCATCATTATATTGTATCTTTAATTATTATTTTTACCCTGTGACAAGTGCACGTGTCACATGAACATACAGCAGATGAGTCATGTGTTTGTCCAGGAAGAATCGCCGGGATCTCTGTGCTCTCCGCCGGGACGTGTCCGAACTCGTCAGCTATCCCGTGAGTTTTGGTTACACCCATGTACAGCTCTAAATGAATGTGTTCCTCACTTTGGAAGCAATCAGCTCAATGTAAACTTTGTGAAAGGAAGAAAATAAAAAATCTCTCTAAGTAGAAGACACCCAATCTCAGCAATGGGAACTCAAAGGCCATGTGTTAAAATGAGGAAGCCTCCCAGAAGACTCATATCCAGCTCGTAAAAAATAAAAAAAAATATTCCAAAACACAAAATACTGCTGCCTGACTACAGTCCATGTCCAAATACAACAGGCTTCCACCTAGCAACAGTGAAAGATAAGTGTGTTATGTTCATCGGGCCGCACTGGCCAAAATAGAAGCAACTGCGAGACTAAACACGGGACAGCTTTACATTGTGGCTTGAGTGAGGTTAGGTTGCACAAATGTCAACCTGTACTGTAAGTAAAATGGCTTCATACAACAAATTTAAGGAACTAAATAGCTTTTTTCAACATTTCTGTATCTGTAACACCAATATTTATTGCAAACATTCTCTTTATAATCAGATATAATTTTTAAAGGTTGTGAAAAAATGTTCTAGAGGTGACCAAGAATGGTTTAAAAACACACAAGAAGCATAATATATCACGTCTGTAACATGGCTTATTATTGGGTTATCTGTAGGTCATCAAAAACAAAAGAGGGATAATTTCTCTAGGGCACAGAAGAAGAACCCATTTATTTACTAAAGCTAATGTCACACCTCCCTAATGATCTGTAGGCCTATGAGCAAAATAAATGAACTTGTAAAACTACATTGGAAGCCAAGCAATTTAATAGAGTAAATTATACTGTAATGCACCTTATTACTCATAATCTACTGTAGTGGTTCTCAAACTGTGGCATGGGTACCAGTGGTGGTACGCAGGCTTCTCCTGGGGGTACTCATGAGACTTTTGCAGTTCAAGTTATAATAAATTACAGTTGAGAGACAGTTTTAAGCCTGTTTTAAGTCTGGATTTGGTTGGGGCTAGTCCTGGCTTAGACTTGCTTTAGTCCTAGTCTCCTAGTCCTGGACTCCCCGACCACCACCAAACGTACAATCACAAACACAGTCATACACCCGTTTGTAAAAATTCATACTGTCTTCTTAAATGAATTACTGTTTAAAGTTTACAGACAGTAGTGTTTGTTTCTGTCTGACAAAAATAAACTTCAGACAGTCATACACCAGTGGCACACACCTTGGCGAGGTGGGTGAAGAGTCTTGCCCAAGGACACAACAGCAGTATAAACTTGTTGGAGCGGGACATAAACCACCAACCTTCCTGTTGACAATCAGCTCTACCCCCTAAGCTACTGCCATCCCATTTTAGTACTTCAAGGTGAAATCAAACGATGCCGAAACAAAAATTGGGCTTTGACATCCAGAGTTCATAAGGCCAACAGTGACGCCACAACATACACACAACACAACGCATAGACACACACACGCCAAAATACCAAGCAATTGCTCATATATACTCAGTTTTAAGGTATATTTGAACATATTTGTTAACAATATTATAGACTATAGCCATTACAGTATCTAATTGTTTAATACATCCTACGCCACAGCCATGTCCTGCGACTCCTCCTCCCTGCATTGCACTTTACTCCGTGTATCCGGGGTAGTCCTGTATCCTTTGGTCCCCCATGATCTCATACAAGGGACCGGATTGAATTTGGACAAGGGGGTTCTGATAACATTGAGAAAAAGTAACTCAAAGATGGTGGAAGTTTGCAGAGAGGCTTGGTTTATGCTGCAAATCCACTTGATCTGAGAAATGTGACTGTCTTTTTGACTTTTTGAGTGCTGCAGTAACTTTTGAGCAGGACATAAACCACCAACCTTGCAGCTGACAATCAGCCCTACCCCATAAGCTACTGCCCACTACTTCTAAATATTAAATGGTCTTAAATCACGATATTGTGCAGGGGTACCATCTAGAGACACAAAGGTTACATGATGTGATTGCATTTGAGCTTTCTACTATGTTATAATGTTGGTCATTCATCAAAAACATACCTGGAGTTGCGTTTTGCTTCATTTAGGCCAGTTTAGGTAATCCTAGTTCTCTGGAGTTCCCTCAGAATGCTCAGTTGCACAAAACTCCAACTTTCAGTAGAACATAACAGAGCTGCACTTTGCTGGTCTCTTCACCTGTTTGGTTATTGCAGTAGTTAAGACATTATTGGAAACATTTTCTTCTTATTATTATTATTATTCATTTTCAGATTGAAAACAACAGATAAATTACAAAATTACATAACAAAAGCATCAGACAGCAAGAACAAAACAAACACCCCACACAAAACAGCCCCAAACAAAACAAAACAAAACAAACAAAACATTTTCTTTTAGTCAACTAATGTAGTTTTGGTTGTATAACGTGCAATGTGTGGAGTCTGCTTTCCCTCATCACCCTAAAACATGCACAATAGGCTAATCCTCCAACTAGGTACTCCTGACCAGGATCCTGGCTCAAGATCTGGAGAAGGGTCCTTGGACGCTGCACTGCGGTGGTCCACTGTTCCTGACAGGTTGCCTACAGCAGCACTGAAGGATGAGTTAAATGCAGAGGACAAATTTCCCTACTGGGACCATATAGTATATAAAAAAAGAGGATGTAGAGAACAGGGTTAAATGGAAGCAGATTATTGGCAGTGGTAACCCCTGAAGGGAACTTGCAAAAGTAAAAGACAGACAGGCAGTTCCATTTTAACTTTCATGTATTCATTATGTCCATTTTCTGTTAGCTCTACTTTTTTATTCTTGCAGCCAGGTGTCTTGCATGACATATCTCCCAATAAATCATCTTCCCTCTCCACACATGCTCGCACTCGCCAGCGTAATGGGAGTACTCTGTCGTCACCTGTCTGACCTCATGGTCCTATACCTGGCCTGGTTTGGTCTACACCTGGACTTACACCTCGACATAAAGAGAAACACAGTCAGCACTACCCACAGTCTGTCAGCTCAAGTTACATCACTGTGTCTTTGAACTGCAGTCAATGTGAAATCCCTCTACCTTCCACAAGACAAGTACTGACCCAGATCGACTTCATGTCACAGCTGTTCCCCTGCAATAAAGGGTCGTCCAGTTTTTTTTTTTTGTTTTGTTTTTTTTTGGGGGGGGGGGTTTGTTCTGTAATTTGTTTGAGTAAAATGGAAGTCTTTTATGATTCAGCCTCTTTAAAACATGACACTATAAAAGATGAATGAAGATCCTATAAGCACTCTTCTTTACACCAAGTACCACTTACGAAAATATTTGTCACTTCAAGTACTATCTTCATTGCAGTACAAGTACCCTAGGCCTATTTAACCACAGATCAAACAATTTGTTTCTCTTGCTGGTTATAAGTGAATGTACGCCAGTGTACGTCTGCACCTAATAAAGTGGCCCCTGGTGTTGGAGCCCATCAGCTTCATGGGTTGACATATTGTGCATTACTGTTACTTTTCTTTTCTTTTCTTTTTGAATATATTTTTGGCCTTTACATGGCTTTATTAGACAGGATAGTAGACAGAATGTTATGTTTTATAAATTATGTGTAGGTAGTTTTTTTAACTTTGATAGTGGACTCAAAACCAAAAGAGACAAAATTTATTTTCAAAGCTGAGTGGGCTGTATTCCTGTCGCCAGGGGAGGGGCGGAACATTTCAAAAGTGACTTATGTGTCTGGACCAATTCCTGTAGAGTAGAGCTGCACAATATACCAGAAAATGCAATATCTGTACCGCAAGAATCTAAATATATCGCAATAACGCTATGGCCTTTCATCTGACAGAGATTTACACTGAAGAATCATTTTCCTTGACAACGTTTTTAATACAGGGACTTTTGGTGTGAGTCTACCCTTATTGACTGACCACTGGAGATGGCCCTCAACCCCACTTTGAGCACTAAGCAGTGGGCAGGTACTTAGGGTGACCACCTGTCCCACTTTTGGTTGTACTGCACAGCCATTTAGTCCTCTGCCCCCCCCATCACACCTATTAAGGTAGTGTCCCACTTTTTCTTTGGTGCTCAGTGGATCTTATTTAAAAAAGAGAGATTCAAGTTAACAACTAGAATGTAAGGTCACTATTTCTAGTGTAAACTCAAGAAGAAAAAATTGGTGGGTGTCCTATCTTGACAGGTTAGAATATATGGTTCGTGTGTTGCTGCCCCTGTGTTTTAGGAAAGGCCTCTCCATGGAGCTGTGAGCTGTTGTTGGTGCTGGATTGTTTGCAGAAAATGAGAGCTTTGATTTTTGATTTTTTGTTTATTCCAGTGACTAAAGTCTCAGAAGAAAGTCTCATACGCGACATTACTTTACAAAAATGTGTTTTGGGGATAAAAAGAGCACATCAAACATTCTATTGGCCCTGAACTGAAGCAATCCAGTAAGTTGGTAGATTTGTATATCAAAACATTCATTTCTCTTGTCCGCCCCACCTTGTCCCACCAAATCAAGCAACTTTTCCCCTTTTTGTACTTTTTGAGGTGGTCACCCTACAGGTACTTGGCAAACCATGAATACCTGACCAGTAAATGGAAAAAACATCTGCCAGTTAACTGCCTATGAGGTATTTTTACATTATGAACTGTTAAATTGTTAAAAGAACAGTGCCATTGGACTGAACGCCATTGCAAGGAGCAGTACACAATGATAAACTTTTAATTTCCAATGTCAAACAGTTATAAAGCTACCAAAAAAAAAAAAAAAAAAACAATTTGTAAAAAGTTGTGGAACAGTGAAATGGTTCTAGCCACATCTTAAAGACTTAGGCAGGTCAACTAATGAAATGAATGGTGGCTTGAAATGTATAAACTCAAAAACAAAACTGAATTTCAGCAGAATTTACATATAAAAAGACACATCTGACATACATATGAAAACAAAAAAGTCAGAATTTTGCACATTTCAGAAGGTTGCCTCATTATCATGTAACACCAGCCAGATCCGAGGACTCCCATCCCATACTATTCCACAAAGGCAGGATCCTAAGTAACAAAAGCTGTCAGTTAAATTAACTGTAAAGGTCAATAAGAGGCAACATATTGTAACTATAACATTTCTAAAATATATACTAAATGCCTGGAAAGTTATGAACCCAAACCAATTATACAACCTTTAAAAAGCCTGGTATGACTTGGATTAATCTTCTGTTTTCTTTTCTTTGTCACATTTTCTCCTGGCCACTCAGAGGTCAAGAGGTCACTGCCCCCTGTTACTTCTGAAAACACATCCACTATAGGGACCAGTTGTCGGTACACGTGGTTATTGGGCTTTCCCCCTTCCCCCCCAAAACACATCCTTTATTCTTTTACTAGAATCCCATAAACAACAGCATAACCATAACTCGCCGTCCACTCAAAGCTCACATTCATTTCCCTGAAGCAGATTTTCCACTTGGCTTTGAAGTCGGTGTGGAAACAATATAATTTTTGTACATTCCTAATGCCATCACTTCTAGCTGGTGACTTCACATAAAAGGCGTTTGTGTAAACAGTGCCGTGCAGCAGGAGGGCCTTTTTTTTTTTTTTTTTTTTTTTTTCTTTTACGGTGGAATAAAAGTGCTCTGGCCTTCATGTTTTTTTTTTTACAGCTGAGGAGGCTGATCCAAAACGCCAGTGTTTCAAAGCATCTGGAGCCCTGCACAATCCCTGGGCTCTACCCCCCTCCACTCAGTGCGCTCACAATAGGCCGCCATTCAGCCTATCTTCTTTTAAGCACCAATAAAATCTTTTACATTTCCTTAGCAGGCTGTTAAAATAGGGCTGACTACTGTGTGCTCCCCGCAGCGCACAATGTCCTCCGTGTCCGACTTGTACATTGTTGCTTCCAAGAGTTTGTTTATCATTCATCACAGCAAAACTTTGTCTGCTAGTGTTACAGATGTATATCTTAAAAAGCAAATAAGACATTAAGTGGTTAGTCTACAATGCACACGTTTCTATTATACTCAGCCCATCATTCAAAACTCATTGACAATATTCTTTGTCATCCAAGAAAACATGTCAAAAACACATAATGCTTTCATTTTTAAAGCAAAATTTCAGTCCAATAATGTCTGCTCTTGCTCTTCTAAATGATATAAGATTGTAAAAAATATATGAATTTGAAGGTGCTATGAGCGATATATATTTTTTGTATTTCAAAAAAATTACCCAAGTGTCCCAAGATATGATGTAAACATGTTTAAATCAAATATTAGTTTTACTGATAACAATGGTACAATTGATTTACTAAATCATTTATTAAAATATATATTTGCCATAATGTGCAAGTTGTTTTTGTTTATATTTTTTGGTTTGGTTCTAAAACTGCATTACCAATCATCCAATCAGAAAAGAGACCTTTGTTTTGATTTAGACTGCAGTACTCTATTCAAACCTGTACAAACTTTAACAAAAATACAAATTTCAATGGAAAGTAAAACAAAGGTATTCAATAATACTCTATGTCTAGCTTTGACAAGATTAGGACCAATTGGCAGCATGTTGATTTTGGTGAGAAATTACCTAAGAAATATTCTGTTGGTATTTTCATAATCATAAGAATCATAATAAACAAAGAATCATAACAACAGCAATATTTTTTTGATAAACATTTTTGATCCTAAGACAACACAACTACTAGGGCTGAACCATTTTCAAAAAAAAAAAAAAAAAAAAAAAAAAAATCAATGTTTAGTTCACAATTTTAAACATGTGATGGAGCACTGACACTCGAGAGAAGACTGAAATATTCACTGCTAATCTAATACAAGCCTTTCAGAATATGTCTGTAGAGTAGTGATGTGCAGATCAGTACCGCAGTAATGATATATCGATACTGGAACAATACTCATTTGGGTTTCACTTACTTGTATCACTAGTATTGATACTAATTAATGTGTGTTTTGTAATGCATGTTTTGTTCCATCCTCACCCAGCAGCATTTTTGTCTGGCCATGTGACAGGAAGTTAGCTGTTTTGTTTGTTCTACTAGCATCAAGTTATTTTTTATGTGATTTGTCTTTGAGGGCAATGATATTTTGATTGAAAAAAAATCACCCATAAGAAATCCTCAGTATCAGTATAGGTATTGTGTGGTATCGCCCATCACTACTGTAGAGGTAAAAACAGTAGCACAGTTTATACACAAAGCCTGGAGATGAGACATATCACCTAAATAACTGCAGCAATTTGCTAAATGCTAAATTCAAATTGAGATTTCGATTACTGGTTCAGCCTCAACAACTGCTGTCATCATACATCTCACTGCTCTCAATCACGTTTTCATGACAGATGCTCTCCTTGCTACATACTGTAAAAGGCGTAGGCAATGTGGGTGGTGTCTAGCCCAAGGACTCAATGTCAGTTATCACTGGGTCTGAGGGGGAATCAAACCACCAACTCTCTGGTTAGTGGGCGACCTGCCTAACCTTCTCTGGCCTCAAGAGTATGTGTGGTATAAATTGCATTGAACTAGCAATGTTCTATTTTAACTAAAAGCGTACATCCTTCAGACTCCATCTTGACTTCATTCTGGCTTCACCTGTTGGAGCTGCATGTACTGTATTTAGAGTTATGTTTTGTTTTTTTTTTGCAATATTTTCTTTTAAATTCATATGGCTCGCACTATCCATCAACACAAGTCCACTCCTCCACATCATTTTCTCAGAACTCCACACCTCCATGCCTAAGCTCTTTCCGTCTGGTGCCTTGATTCTCCACAACCATGTGACGAACATCAGAAGAAAGCTCATGACAGTAAAAAGTTTGCCAGCTCTGCCATGCGAACATTTACACCCCAGGAGCTCCCCCGGGCCGGCTTTGTCTCCAAACTTCACTTGCCTCCGAAAAAAAAAGAAAAAAACAACTTTACAGCTCTTTACTAACGGTGCAACTTTCCCAGGATCCAAGAACCTGAGCTAAGACTTCTGGACTGCTGACTGTGAAAGTTGGAAATTCCCACTAAAGCTACTTCTACTTAAAGAAATTTACTTTTCACGTTTTATGCTGGCATTCAGTACTTTGTCATGGCTGCATGTACTTCAAGAATTTTCTTAGTTCAGGTAGATATAGTGAAGGAAGTACCTATTGCCAATAATCAGGAAGTCTTGGATAACGCACTAAGTGATTAATTGTACTACACTACACAGAGTAGTCTATGTTTTTAAATTAAGACAACAATCGTTTTATAGATTAATACTACATCAGCTTCTACATAAGCTACCATATATATGCACAAAAGGGCACAAAATAATGCTAATTTGAAAAAAGATATGAAATTTGAAAGAAATACTTTGTGACCATGTGTATGCTGCCAGTGACTGTGTAGGAAACAATAGCAAGTAGCTTGATAAGTAGCCTCTCTATTTACCTGTACAATTTGCAATTATTTAAGCTACTTCAGCTCAAGTCTACAAGCTAAAAGTCACTGAATGGTTATAGCAATTGACTATGTACACAGTTTCAGCAAACAATTACTCTGTGTGTGCTGCCAGTGACTGGGTACAGAACATTAGCAAGTAGCTTGATAAGTAGCCTCTTATTTAGCTGCACAATTTACATTTTCATTTTCTTTTTTTCATTAATTTTATGTGAAGGCACACTGAAGCAGAGTGGTTGGCACTGTTGACTCACAGCAAGGAGTTTGAAAATGTATAAGAAGTATTGTCCTTTTTGTGTGGCATCAGCATATCATTCAAATATCATCAGCAGCATATCATCAAATTGCCCAAAATGTAGCAATAAATGGGTGGTTGACTCTTTTTTCATTATAGTTGTAATCCAGTCCAGTAACTTTTGCAAATTAATAATGTATAAAAATAAGAATATTTGTGTTTTATGGCATAAATAAATAGACTGCTGACTGTTATAGTATGCCTTTATCTGTGGTTTGCATTAATAATAGTAAATAGAGTAGAATATTACACAGCTTACAGTAAAGTGCAACTTTATAGCTATGCACTGGTGTGACCACAGCACACCTCAGGCCAACTTATATAGGACATTTTGTACCTGATTATATCCCCTAATGAGGCAATATGTTTCTGTTAAATGACACATTAAGTCCTCATAACACAGGGAGCCATTCTGTCCCATTTTATGTTGCTTTTTCCATTCATTCACCTGTGTGTTTTTGAATGCACTCACCAACTGGCTTTTCCAAAAGGATCATGTCACACAAGCAGCACACCATCCTGAGACCAATCAAACACATGTACGCTCACATTCCACCGGCATTACTGCAGCAATTTCATCATGGTTTATGACTTTCCAGCAACTGTGGCTCCAGGTACCAAAGCCAGTGAGTGGTGTTTTGGCATCTGTGAAGGTGATGAATTTACTGATTTGGCAAACAGGATTTTCTGGATTATATTCCGTCTGGCAGCGGACGTGAGAGAGCAGATCCCAGATTTGGCCAACCTCTTGCTTTGTGTCAACAGACTTAGAGAAGAATGCAAAAGTAAGTATTTTCTCAGTGGGGTTGTGGACTTGTAGGTAGATGTTAAATGATGGTCAATGAGGCCACTGTTGATTCTTTAGTGTTTGAAATGATGCACACATTTTGGCCATTTGCATTAAACTAACAGCAATTCATTTTCAATAGACAGAAGCTTGTTAGCATCCAAAAATCTCAAATTCTGCATAAATGGCATGGCAAATGATGTGCGTGCTGTCTTCAAGAGGGTAGAAGGTTTTAGTCAGAGGCTCAGCACCAGCTAATGAGTTAAAGTTGCAAGATACTGGATGGTTGTGAATATAAAAACACCTTGTTGTAATGTTTAATATGCATTTCCAGTCCATTGTGACTTCAGGTGAATCACAGAAGAACTGAATAACCAAGAGTTTTTGGTTGCACTCCTGCCTTTACTTCAATATGTTACAAGCCACTTCACACCTTGTGACAGTCAGTCATGTCTGGGCTCCATAATTCCATTGTTAAAATCATGAATGTTAACAATACTATTACTAATACTAATATTAAACTATGTACTTCTAGTAGTAGATGAGAGGTCCTCAAGACTATGTCCAGATTGCTAGATCTTATCTTCCCTAATGTCTCAACTTCTGCTCATCTTCTCTGCTTGTTGTCTGAAAGCTGCAGTGGTGGCTTGGAGATTGTAAAATGGTCAGGTCGTTATCCCTCAATGAGAGGTAGTAACAAAAACATCACAGAGGTGAGAAGAAACAAGATGGAGGAGCATAAACTGGACAGTTCAGTGGGAAATCGGGAAGAATGGAGTGCACATATGTAGCAGTGACCAGTCGCTTGTTGAGCATAAATAGGCCACAGTGATATGAGACAGGATGGACTGGATCAATGAGAATTTACACAAACATTTACCATGCAAAAATGTAGTAGGTTTTTTTTTTATTTTTTTTTGGAAGTGTGCCACTTTGCACCACCAGCTGAGTGCACAGCATTGTTAATGTGCTGAGGACAGTACTGAGCATGGCACATCTATCAAATATTAATTTTCAATATGCATTATCCCCAAACTCTGGATTTTTTTAAATTGCCTCAAATTTGTAGATTATTAGTTTGGTGGGGTTTCTGTTGGTCTACAATAGGGATGTCCATTTTATTTATTTATTTATTTATTTATTTCCATTGAGGGCCACATACCAAAAAACTAAAAATAAAAATGCAGATGAGGTTCACTCATTGTGGTGACATATCTCTGCCTTATCTTAAAAAAGATAAGGCAGAGGTAAGACTGGGTAAAAAAAGAAATTCAAAAATCTTCCCAATGAATCAATTGCATGTGTATTTTGCCATAGGTTTTACTCCTGATGCCCTTCCGCAACCACACATTTATTCAGGCTTGGGACCGGCACATAGTATAGCGGAATTTTTTTGGCCACCATTCTCTAATTTACATTTTTTCCTCCCTGATGTCAGATCCATCTCGAACAAATTTGTACCTACCTGTAGCAATTTGGGACAATTGAGAATGAAACCTGCAGTCCAATAAAAAATGGTCTGCAGCCCGCATTTTGCCAGGCAATAATTTGGACATTCTGGTTCTGGTCTACGAGCAATGCTGAACATGCATCCATCTAAACCAAATTAGTGGTTGGTCGACAAAGAACTTCTGCCATACTATGTGCTGCTCACAAGCCTGAATAAATGTGTGGGTGTGGAAGGGCATCTGGAGTAAAACCTATGCCAAACCTATGTTATCTTTCGGTAAGTGGCCCTCCATGAAAAAAAGTTTGGGCACCCTTGCTCCAAACAACAGTTATTTGGATATAACACACAAAAACAAATCATGTAATATCATATATAGTAGCATAATAAGTCAGTGCATGTTCTTGAAGCTAAGCTTAATTTGACTCTGGCAGATGATGCCAGAGATTACCACATTAATAGTATCAAATGTTACTCTTTGTTACGACATGAAGCCTCTTCCAGGGCTCATCGTCATAAATAAACTGGGCTAACGTTTACAGATTCAATTACATATTTATCCCTGACTTTAAGTATTACATGTCATGCAAGTTCTGACAATAATTCGCTCAGAGCCGTAGCTGTAACTGATCCGGCGCGGCTAAGAAGCGTGGGTGTGGACCAAGGTGCACAACATGAGGCATTTCTGAGGTGTATGCAGCCTACCATTAGCCTAGCAGGAGAGATAATACGACTTCCTCTTTGCACATGTTGGAGCCTGACGGCCAATTGGAGCCATAAAAAAGTCCAGAAGGTTCCCAGAGGCCGCCGTTCGCACCAGGCAGACTCTTGTTAACGCTAATGATGTGTGATGGCAGCCCGTCAAGGTCAAGGCCACGGCGGAAGTGGAGGAGATGGGGAGGTGAGTGGCTAAGGAAAGGGAAGATGTACACTATTTGGAAATGGTGAACTGATTTTATGTAGGTATACAAATTTGTTAAATTTTATGTTGTGGTTTTTGGAGGATTTTATTGAGAATTAAATATTTGCATGTATTAGCAAGGGTATTGCTAGTCCCCATTTTAGCTAAATGGTTATGGTCCAACAGAATTTCTATCATGTAACTAAGGGTGTAATGATACAGTAACTATTGTATTTTCCATCGCTCTGGAGTATAAGTTGCTTTGGTCAAAAAATGCATCATGAAGAGGAAAAAAACATATATAAGTCTCACTGGGCTATGATCACATTTATTTAGAAATTTATTTCACAAAATCCAAGACCAAGAACAGACATTTAATCTGGAAAGGCAAGTTATTCAACTACACAATAGCACACAGAACAACATAAAGAACAGACCTGGGAGGCTGAATAGGCTAAATTAACACAACAAGCCAGCGAATCCAACAAACAAGTTACAGGTAAGCAAGTTCACCAAGCTCCCAATCTCATTCTACATCACTGAATACTACTGACAGTAGCTGTCACAAGCCTAGAGCGCCCCCTCGCAGTTGTAGATGGTAATGTTTACTCCATAGTTTATGTCAATCAGTCATATATTTTGATATATAAGTCGCACCTGACTATAACTCGCAGGACCAGCCAAACTATGAAAGTGCGATCTATAGTCTGGAAATATGGTATATTGATTTTTTTTTCCTCAGATACAACTATATGGATACACATTACCTTGTATCGAATTGTACTGTTTTCTAGGTAGTGTATATTAGTACACAAGGAAAATCGTGTGATAATATCGGAAATATCAAAATTAGAACTCCACATGTTAAAATAAGAACAGATACATCTTTTTAGATCTAATTTTTGTGTTTTGAAAGAAATAAAATGTTATATTCAAATGTACTTCACTCTGTCTGCTGAACATAATCAACCATGGCTGCAATGCTAGATTTAGATTAAACTTTTATGATTTTTGGCAAAAAGTTGCGGTATCGATTGCATCGATATGAAAGTGTTGAATTGTATTGAATCATATCGTTCTAAATTAGCCAATTTTGTTCTTGAATTATATCAAAACAATTATAATTGATATGTATCATATCGTTGAAAAAACATATCGTTACACCTCTACATGTAACAATTTATGAATTTAAGGTAATACTTTATTTTGACATCGCCTATTAACCATTAACCAGGTCTCAGAATTGAGAAAGCCTCTTGGCTAAGAGGTGAAACGTCTTCAACTTTAAAAATCCAATCCAGATGACTGCCTTTTTTAACTTTTTGTTGTGATGCAATTACCTTGGACAAGTGAGAGTGTTCACAGACTTTAACCAGGTGCTAATTAGCATGCTAGTTAGTGTTTAATTAGCTCTTAATTGATAATTATAATGCATTTATTATTAATCTTTTATTTCCATTCTACAACCAATTAGTAATTAAGTAACATTTTCCCCTTAATTCATAAACTCATAATTACTACTCATTAGTAGATAGTAAGGGAGTTGCTGGACATAAATTATGATTTTAATAAGCTTGTTGTTGTACTCTTTCCTAATAATGCTCATACTCCAAAAATCTTAAGATCATAATTTATGTCCAACAACTTCCTTACTTCCTACTAATGAGCAGTAATTATGAGTTTATTAAGGGGAAAATGTTAGTTCAATGCTAATTAGTTGTGAAATATAGTCACACAGAATAAAGGACTAATAGTTGCTTTATTATTACCAATTAAGAGCTTATTAACCACTAACTAGCATGCTAATTAGCATTTTGTTGGTAAATAGGACCTCAAAATAAAGTGTTATCAATTTGCCCTGCACAACAGGGGTCCCCACAGGGATCAATCTTGGGGCCCCTGTTGTTCAGCATTTACATAAATGATCTTCTGGATGTGTGCAAAGATGTAGACATCATCATGTACGCAGATGATGCTGTCGTCTACGTTCATGGGAGGGACATAGATCAAGTAGCCTCTAAAATGTCTTTTGCGATGAATAAAATCAGTGATTGGTTAAAATCTTCCTGCCTTACAGTAAACATAAAAAGTTGGTATGTACTTTACCAAGACCGACAAACTCAAAAATGTGCCTAATATTTATGTAAAAGGATCAAAATTATACATTATGACTGAAATAAAATATTTAAGTGTCCATTTGGACCAAACTCTGGGGTTTAAAAAGCATATCAAAAAAGTAAACTATAGCATTTCCTCTTTAGACATATTAGAAACAGTCTTACGCTGGAAGCATCTATGATGTAATTTAATGCTATGATTGTTCTGCACATAACAAACTATATTTCTAGTTGGTCTCAGGCCAACGAGACCACACTCAGACCTCTCAGATCACTCTATAATCAGACCTTAAAGGTATTTGGAAAAAAACTAAAAAAAACTTCAATTTCACCACTGCAATATTCTCAGCAAATACAAAATGCTAAGTTTTGACAATCAAATTTTATATTCAAATCTACAAGCCAGTTTTAAAATTCTTAATAATATTGTTCCAGCTTCATTGAAGAAATTTATGCAACTTTGTTCTGAACAGACGATCCGAACATCTCGGTCCATAGCTTACAAAAACTGCATAATCCCTAACAGATGCTCTGCCTTTGCACAATCAGCCTTCTCATTTAAAACTATCAAACAATGGAATCTGCTCCCAGTCAGTCTGAAGTTGTCTGTAGATCTGCATCGTTTTCTCAAAACCTAAAAAACATATTCTGAATAATCACCTGTCCCAACATCAGTCGAACTAACGCTGTGTTTGCCTGTATTCATCATTATTCACTGCTAATTACCTGTATTTGTAAGTATTTGAATTAATTATGAATTTAGGATAAAATGCCTCTTTAAACTTGGTAACATAGAAAGTATTTTAACTATGAATTAAAGTTAACTTTTATATTCTGAAATGTTGTATTATTTGTACTTACCTGCCCGGGGACTGCAGATGGAAAGTCGCTTGTAGCTAAATCTGGTACAAAGCATCTCTTTTCTTGGGAAATTAATGTATTTGTACATGGTACCGTCAAATAAAGAATAAACTAAACTAAACACTAGCACTAGATCATCATGGGATTTTTTTATCTTAATGTAGATGCCATTGTCCCCGTGGGGAATTCAGTTCTTTGCATTTGACCCATCTTGTAATGTCGCTGGGACAACCTGCCAGGAGCAGCAGTACCTAGGGGGAGGTTTAGCCTACTGTGCATGTGCCACCCAAACACAGGGTAAACATCCAAACTCCACACAGAAACACCCCAAGTTGTTTGGGAATCAAACCTGGGACCTTCTTGCTGTGCAGTAACTACACTGCCACTGTCACCACTGCCACACCAACAACAGAACTTTTTACTTTTTTTTTACAAAGAACAAGTTCAGCCATCTTCTACCCCATACTGGTTCAAGGAGGCAGCAGTCTATGCAACGTTTCCCAGACTTCCCTCACCCCAGACGCTTCCTCCAGCTCTACTTTTTATTTTATTATTATTATTCTCTTCTTTTCTTTCTCTTCTTTTTTTTTTTTTTTTTTTTTTGCAGGTAGTAATATGTCCAACTGTATGACAACAGGTTCTAGTCTAGCTATTTTACTTATTTCAGGCAAAATTATATCCCATGGACATATAATTATATATTTGCCTAAAATAAGTAAAATAGCTTCAAACAGGAAAGAAATAACTTGAAACAAGTCAAATAATCTAGCCTAATAAGTAAATAAGTCCAATCTAGTGCAAATTCCTCTGAATCTGAAATCTGAATTCAAGTCATTTTAACTAATGTACATAGACACTGATTTTTTGCTGTGAATTATTTTACAACTGCAGTCACAGAGGGGGACCAGCTCCAGTCACCTGGTTATGTAACAGCTTTAGCTAATTACACTCATGATGCAACTGATTATGTCCTTTTATCTTTGACTTTAAGAGCTTGAAAAGCCACATAAATCCTTTGAACAGGAGCTAAAATGACCACACACACGTGCTAGAACAAACCCCTCACGTTTGTGCAAGAAACACTTCGACCACTTGAGTCTTCCAATAATGAGATTACTATTATAACACACATAATTAACATTTTATATGGTACAAAGTGTGCCCAGGAGAAAAATAAATAAAGGAACAACGTACTGTTCTCAATGAAAAGCTACAGGAAGAATTAAACTTTCTTTCCTTGCGCCAGTACCATTCAACTAATATAAGCAGAAATGTACAAATCTTCACCCTTGCCCATTTTTCCTGCTTGTTGTCAGATATATCCCACTCACTAAGGCTGGCAATATACTTGCTTTTTGAGTTCCAAATGTTCCAAAATGTCGTACAATGGGTACATGAGTTGCAACCTGCAGAATCAAGGTTGAGTCGACGGATTTGTAAATATATTGGCATATCGTGGATAATGCATAACATGGCACTGCACAGCAATGGTCACAAAATAAAGAAAATTGCAATCTTTACCTTTGCTGAGAGACAGAAGAAGATTGTCCATGTCATATTTGTTTAAAAGTGGAAGAGTAACAAGCAACATACACGGGCAGGTACGTGAACGAGTACGTGATGTACACATGGCTCAACAGCAAGTACTGTATCTCCAGGCTAACATGTGCCACAATAAAGAGAATCTGGTTTATTCGCTTCACCGATCAGTGGTCATAATGTTATGCCTGATGAGTGAACCCAATTTTACCTGTGGCTTCCATTTATCTAGTAGCTGCGCAAACTAACAGTCCATCTAATTAATTTCCAAGCACAATTTTTGGGATTGTATGTCAACACCAATACCATCCGATACAATATAAGCAGAAAAATGCAAAAATCAATTCAACACAGCTTACAGTGAAACCCAATACATATTAAAGAATCTGTACTCACAGTGAGGAGACATGAGCACAGAGGAGCAGGGGCCTGTTGGAGCAGAACACAGGTGTTAGTGATAACATTTACAAGGCCCTGAGCACAGAGTGGCCCTGGAGCCCTCGACGTGAACTAGAGACAGAATGGAAATCCAAATGAGACACAGACTCTGTTAGTGAGTAATTCACCTGTTTGTTTTCAGTTTTAATGAAAAGAAGAGATGTTCACTCGAGCCAAGCGATGTTCTACATTTATCACTTTACATGAAGTTTGACTGTTTTACAGGGACAACTGTCTTGTTATTTCAGAGTTAGTGAGTCTTTCCATATACACTATATTTCCAAAAGTATTAGACCTCCCTGCCTTTACACTCATATGAACTTACACTCATCTGAATGACATCCCATTCTTAATTCATGTGGTTTAATATGACGTTGGCCCACCCTCTGCATCCATAACAGCTTTAACTCTTCTGGGAAGGCTTTCCCCAAGGTTTAAGAGGTTTATTGGTATTCTGCTTCTTCCAGAAGCACATTTGTGAAGTCAGACACTGATGTTGGATGAGAAGGCTTGGCTCACAGTCTTCACTCTAATTCATCCCAAAGGTCAGGCTGAGGTCAGGACTCTGTGCAGGTTCAGTCAAGTTCTTCCACACCAAACTCACTCATCCATGTCTTTATGGACCATGCTTTGTGCACTGGTGCAGTCATATTGGAACAGGAAGTGGACATCCCCAGACTGCTCCCACTTAGTTGGAAGCATGGAATTTCTCTTGCATCTCTGCTCATGCATTCCTGTTGATGAGTTCCTTTCACTGGAACTAAGGGGCCAAGCCCAGTTCCTGAAAAACAACCCCACACCATAATCTGAATTCAGTTAATTGGGAGGGTGAGTGAATACTTTTAAAAATATAGTGTATTTTGTGACAGCTCTGTCAAAGTTGAGATGTTATAGATTTTAGCTAATACAACTGGAATATTGCAATACTGGGCAGAGAATATGCACAAAAACTATTATTGCATAAAAATAAATGTTGCTGCTGATTGTTGACATACCCCAGGCTGTAGAAGAAGAAAGATCTACTATGAATTTATTATTCTGAAAATAACCCAAAACATGGTAGCATCATCCAAAAAAAAAAAAAAAAAAAAAAAAAAAAGACATTTAAGGAGTAAAAATAATTTTAAACATCATAAAAAAATATTTGATAACAATAATTAGGTCTGATGTTATGGACAAAAAATAGGTAAATGAAAGTCAAATATATTAATGATTTATTTTTTTTTAAATGTATAGCGCATTTCTCGCTCTTAACGGTGTGAACATGATTCTATTAGAAGGGTCTCTAATATTCAGAACAGTGAAAATATTGTCAGTAGTCAGTTTTTGATCCTATTTTGTTTGCACACAACCTTCCAATTTTCTATGCTCCCAAATTTTCATACACATTCTATGAATATTGAAGGATTGCTTGTCATCACTCCCTCCATCTGTGTGTATAATAAAGACAGAGAAGTTGATAATATCTCACTCCCACATCCTCTACCAACCTCCTGCTGCACAGAATAACCACTCGGTGTACGTATATGAAAGCACAGGTCCAGAGGCAATTTTCAAGACATCCTCCAGGGGACATGTGAGAAAAAGCTGATATACTTTGTGCAATTCACAGCACACAGCACTCTCTTTGATGAGGGTATAGTCAGAATGTGATAAAAAGGTCACTAAGGACACCATATGAGCTTTTTTTTTTTTATCACAATGCACTCAGTGTGACCTTCTGTGAGGAAACATCAAAGTGTGTTGATTTTGTGCGACACTAAAACCTTCCTGTTGCTTCCTCAGCTCTCAGGATTATTCCCAGTGAACTGTCTAACTGACGGCAGAGTAAATTGTTGAGAGGAAAAGCAACAGAAACACACTGAGGGATCTGAGCCATATAGGGAAAGTGTTCGATTTGTGTTTACTCAAATTCCGATGTGCTAACTCCGCATGCGAGGACACTTACATACTATATATATATATATATATATATATGCTCATAGAGATAAATAGTGTGGGGGTGTTTCACAGCAGCACAAGAACAGAGCCAGTTCTGCAGCCGGTGCACAAACAGAGGTGGGCAGAGGAAGACACAAGTACATTCTATTCAAAATGAACAGAAGTAAATGTGGTGGTATGAAAGGGTAACAATGCAACTTTGCTCATTTCTTCTCTGTTTTCAGTCTTTTTCTCTGCAGATCTCTCCCTACATTTCAGAGTAAAGCACTATCATAAAAAACGTACTGGTTGACTCCTGTGTAATCTCTCTCTTGGCTTGACTTGCGTTTGCGTACTAATGTTTCCTCTGCCTTTTGGCTGCTGTGCAATGACAAAGTCTAAGATATAAAGACATCACTAGCTTATTGTTTCACTAAAAGGGAAGTGCTGCTTTCTCGCAAGACCCGTGACTTCAGGGACACCAGGTTGTAATGCCAGGGTGAGATGGGTTTTAACTCATTAAGCCATCACATGGGCTCCGAAAAAAGCTACATTGCCCCCCTTTAAATTACGCACCTTGTGTAAAATAAGTCAAGATGTTTTAAACAGACAGGCACTGGAACTAGCTTTAAGATACCAAATGCATCTAAAGAAGTTATATTTAGCTAAACAATGTAAAGACATTCTAAGTTCTGAATATTGTAAGGGAATCTAAAACATGTTATGGGCACTGCTGTGTGCAAGTGTTGTGTAAATTGTTTAGTGGTGAAGGAAGTATCAAATAAATGTAGTAAGAATGAGAAAGGTTACCTGTAGTTTATGTATTTGCACATACTGAAGGTAGTATGCATCTCCTTTATTCATAGAGAAAAGGACAACAATAACGAAAAATGCAGTAGCTGACTCACTTGAAGCATTAATAAATCGATAGCAAGTAACTGTATCAGTTCCTGAACAATGTTACTGCAAACTGACATGCTAACACACTGAATTTTATTTTATTTTTTGAGTCTGGAAGGGCTTTGTGGCTTACTGGAACCCCCCCCCCCCACAACTTCTTCAAAATCTGGTCCAATTGTTATCAATCTTTACCGTTATGAAATCGAGCCAGTTACAGAGCTGTATAAAGAAAAGTGACAAATGCTGCAGTATCTGAAGATGTAGAACTTTTCAACAAATCAAATACCAAGTAATGGTATTAGTTCCTGGACAATGTCACTGCAGATTTGGAAAATCTAAAATTACCTGATTTTTATTATAGCTAACTGGCATGCTAACATACCTAATTTTATTTTACTTTATTTCATATTTGTGGATGGGTCGTGAATGGCTTTGTGTATCTCAATGGAGCATTTACCCCCCAACTTCATCAAAATAAGGTCCAGGAACTATATTTTTTCTATTGGGAGATCAGCCCAATTACAGAACACTGTACTGGTGCTTTAAAGCATTAGTGCTGTTATAAGATGGGCCCCAGTAATCTCATCCTCATCTTGGCACTCCCTGCATTGACTGCTTCCCCAATCTTTTCTTTCTATTCACAGGGTTCATACATTTTTGACCAAGAATTTCCCATGACTTTTCCATGACTTTTCCAAAACTTTTGACAAAATTTCCAAGAAACCCGAAGAATAACTTTTAATAGTATTCAAAATGTCCAATGTGGCGCATTAGAAGCATAATTTTGCTGCAATTTAATTTGTTAAATTTGGAAAATAGTAACATGGGGGACTGACTTATAGCCTTCACAGTACGAATTAAAAGTTACGTTGGCTCAGAATGCTAGACGGCAATATAGATTTTAACTGCTGCAGGTTAACTAATACTGGATGAATGTTACTCGCAATTTCAATTTCCAAAACTTTACACCAATATATACAATTCTAAAACTTTTCCAGGTAGTGGAAATTGCATTTAAAAATTCCATGACTTTTCCAGGTTTTCCATGACTGTACAAACCCTGTATTCAGCTTCTACTCACGTGTGGGGCAGAAATTAGAAGTACACAGAGGGAGGGGCTTTTCATTAAGACCCCCCCCCCCCCTTCCTACCAGCAGATCCTCACAAGGCCGGGTCACATACTTGACCTTTGACCCAGCAGCGTGCAGGAGAGGCGGCTGGTGCAGGTCGAGCGAGAGGGGAGAGAGAGAGAGAGGCAGGCAGAGAACAGCTCTGTGTTTACACCAGGCCCAGTCCAATGTAAACAGCTCGGATGGGCTCTGTCACTGCGCACCAGTAACACGCTTGTCCTGTTTTCACTGTCCCATTTACGGCTGTTATGAAACTGCTTTTAGGGAGCTGGGAGTTATGAAAGCAGAGGCACGCTGGAGCTGCGTCCCGCAATTTTTACACAGCTCTGGACAGAGACAGAGGCAGCAGAAGCAGCAGATGCAGGCTGCACCTCTGTTTGGAGCGAGAACAGCCTGTTCATGTCACGGGTCAGGTTTGCCTCTTGTCAAAAAACTCACTCCTCACTGGGGCTTTTATTAGGAGCCTGTTCAGCAGTCAGTGCTCAATTAGCTCACAAATCTCTGCCCCAGCTTCTTTAGACTCTGTTTACAATACACTTGTACTTTTATAAATGAACAGTGTACTTTTTGTGCAAATCCCAAGCCTGGATAAATGGATGGAGTTGCGTCAAGAAGTGCGTTTGGTGTAAAACCAATGCGTAACTGCTTGGAATTGGGGACAATGACTCGGACTTGAACTCGGATTCTGGCACATGTTAAATCTGACTGAAAATCTTTGGTTGGATTTGAAGAAGGCTGTTGCAGCACAGAGGCCATCAAACATCACTGAGCCAGAGGATTTTTGAGATTCCATTCAAGAGGAGTAAGAGTTACCAAAAATGTGTTCGAAGTAATCTAGCTACAAGGGGAGTCAGGTCAGTGTAATTTTTGTGCTAGTCCCAAGCCTGGATAAATGGATGGAGATGTGTCAAGAAGTGCATTCGGTGTAAAACCAATGCATAACTGCTTGGAATTTTGGACAACAACTTGGAGTTAGACATGGATTCTGGCACTTGCTGACTCATTTGAAAAGAAAAGTCTGAGCAAAACCAATTATGTACTGTTACAAATTGCTATATACCACTCATAATGTTCATGTTGCAGCCTTGTGTACCTTTTTTGGTGACTCAACTTGGGACTTGAACTTATTTTAGGTTTATTTGGACTCAATTTGGAAATTAACTTTTTCAATTTCAAGTGCTAAAGACTCAACTTGGAGCTGTCTTGGACCACTGACTCAACTACAATCATGAGTAAATAAAAAAGTATACTTTGTGTCCATAGATAGATATTTCTACATCTAACAAGGGTTGCTTTTACTTGATTTTACTTGTTTTTATTTTGCTTTTATGATGTTTTATTTCTATTACAGTTTACTGCATGCATTGTCCTACACATTGTTTTATTTTGCTTTATTTATTGTATTGGGATTAAAGCCCATGAAGCACTTTGGGCAGCATTGGTTGATGTAAATGTGCTATACAAATAAATCTGACCTTGACCTTTGACCTAGAGTTGATGCATTCTTGAGGAAACAGACAGAAGTAATTCCACAAAAAGATAAAAGCTAAACAAGCTGCTAACAGGAGCGTGCATTTCTGTCGGAAAACAAGATGTCACTATGCATTAACCTTTGTCAATTACTCACAATGAGAGTTTGTGAAAACATGTTTGGTGGTTATGTATGATGCACCTTTAGACTCTGTTCATCACTCTTGTGTCACACAAGTGTTGTAAACAGTGAAATACATTTAGGATGAAAAAGTACTTCTGGGTGTGAGCATGCTTTAATCTTTGTGATCGCACACTTGTACACACACAGCAGCCTCTTAATCTGATATAGTACGAGCAGTCAAAGAGTTACCGTTGATCTGCCAAAAGTGTTTGCAGAAGTAAGTTCAGTGACACATTCGGACCACCCAGATTTATTTCAAACATAAGATTATTTTTGACAGAAATACCACTAAAGACACATGAGGACACAGAAATTACATGACTAGATACAGAAACCTTTCACAGGCAGAGTTGTTCACCCACTAACCAGAAGGTTGGCAGTTTACTATCAACGTTGCCTACTGCCGTTGTGTCCTCGCACAATTTGCACTGAATACACTGCAATGTCAGAGATGTGCGGTCAGGGGAGGCAGATTTCATTGTCAAAATTACTGAATTTGTGTATTTCCTGTTCAAATACATGGGCGAGACATGAAGGGCAGCAGTGAGCAGTCGAGCCTCACCTCAGACTTCGCAGTCCCTCACTAACTGGGCTGAGGCTTGTAATTGGCAGGTGTCTGTTTCTGTCTCTCTTCACGTCTTCAATATAATGTTTTCAGACACTTTTGATGAGCACTCTAATTTTCCATAGTCAGGCTAATGTATTTAATATTTGTGTGTTACATATTTAGTTTTGCTGATTGAATAAAACCGCAGATAAAAAAGCGTGAGATGAGGCAGACAGTGAGGACTATCTGTGTGGCTGCCCTTTAAGAATTTGTAAATCTGACTCTAATGTCAGTGCCTCACCAGCCATGAACCTCAGTACACATCACTGCTGCAAGTGCACAAGAACAAACAGACAGCAGCTGTGGCTACACAAGTAGCCTACCACCACTGAGTATAACTGAGTAGTGAAGGAGTAATGCACCTAATTGTAAAGCAACTTTGAGTGTCTAGAAAAGTGTTAAATAAATACCTTTATTGTGTCATGTTCTAGCCTTTCAGCACATCATCTGCCTTCATCCATCTCCACCGATCCAGTATGAAGGTTATGTTGATAAATGAAATATAAATTTGGCATAGGTTTTAAGTTGAATACTTAAATACAACTCTCTCTATTTATCCAGGCTTGGCACAAAAAATATATACTGGCTTGTGACTTTTTATTACTGAATATACATTTTATGTCATCAAATAAATACCGGTCATTACTAGAATGAAGTCAGTGTGTGTAAGTCCAAGTAGTAGTAAACAAGCAGAACAAAACCACTTCAAAATATCCATCCATGTTAGTGTGGTACCAAGACAGTACCATGGCCTTACAACAATCAAAGACAAATCACAGGAACAAAGAAGAGCTCTCCTCTAAAAAGTCAGTCCAAACTTGAATTAGGTTAAGTGTAATGCGTGACCCCATTCTCGGCTCCAAAGCAGCCCTGAGCCATAGGTCCCTGGATGTTTTGACCGATCAGTGCACACATTTAGCTTCAGGTTATCATTAGCACAAAGTTGTAACCTAGTTATGAGCTCGTACGAGGCCGCACATCTGACATCTTTTTGTCATTGTGCCCTGATAATAAAAGAAATTGCAGGATGATCTAAAAATCTGGAAAACTTGAAGCGGAAACATTGAGGATATACAGACATCCTATAATGAAAAGTATCTTTGTATTCAATCAAACCTGCTGCACCAGGCAACCACAGAGTGAGATTTCCGCGGCTTAATGTAAAAACTGTGTGGTCCCTCAAGGTTTGGACAAAACCTAAATCCTGCCTGTCATTCTCCAGTTAGTTTTTATGCATCTACATGGCTGTAGCCTATATACTGCAGCCAAACACAGCCATCTGATTACACCTCCTGCCACACGGGCTTCGTACAGCACTTTTGATTTACTCCCGAGATCCTGATGGCTTTCTCAGACTTTTTCCAGCTCGACAAGACACAGAATATCCGAGGGGCTGTGGGACCATCCATTGACAAGTCAACTGCTCTTCGTATGTGCAGCGGCTGTGAGGAATGGTTTTAAGGGAGGAGCTGAAATTACAAACGGTCGCTGTCTCCGGGTCCTTGTCTTCGGAGTACAGTTTCCTGCCTCAGTTCCGGAGAAATGTTTGACTAAGTGGATCTTGATGGAGACGTGGTTTGTGGTTTCGCCTTCGTTCTGTCAAATACACTCTGCGTCATAGGGCTTGAATCTTTTCACACCTGAAAATCTGGACCGGGGGTTCATGTTTGGCCTAGTTTGTATACATTGCCCATGCAGGGGGAAAATGAATGGAAGGACTTATTCTAGCGCAATAAAGGCATAGTCTCTGCTATTTTTATAACGCAGGAGGGTCCAAACTTTTTTTCATTAAGGGCCAAATATTGGAAAATATACGAGGAGAAGGGGAACTGACTGAAGGTGATGTGTTTTGCCTCAGCATAAAAGAAAGTCCCCTTTGGCTGCTTCCTTTACTTTAGGGGTCTCCACTGATGATGCCCTTCCAGAGCCCCACATTTATCTGGGCTTAGAACTGGTACAGAATATGGCTAAACTTTTTGGGCACCACAAACCACTAATTTCCATTTTTTACTTCTTGATGCCAGGTTCATTCCTCACAAATACTAAGCTTTTTAAAAGTGTTTGAAACCTTAAAAAAAGTAGTACCAGTGGCAATTTTTCTTTATTCTTCTTTTCTTTTCTCTGGAATATGTGCAATAGCTCTTGGATCGTCAGGTGATTGGATGGATTGAATCACTGAGAGATGATTGCTTGCTATGTATACCTTTATTGGTAATGTTTGGCTGTTGTTTTTATGTCAAATGCCCTTTAATGTCTAAGACCGATCTCTTGGGAGACAATAAAAGCTCATGTTATCTTAATTTGGGCCAATTGAGAATAAAACCTGTGGACCAATAAAAAATTGTTTAGACACCCCTGCTATTTTGTAATAATTCCTTATTAGTTTTTCTTGCTCAGCAGCTAGAGGAATAGATTTGTGAAGTGACAAACTCACCATCCATCATGTTCTTTAAGGGTTTTTTGTTTCAGTCCAAATAACTGCCAAAAAGTCTTGTTATACACATTTCCTACTGCTTGAATAACAATCCTTGAATGTTGCAAAGACATATTGGTTTCAATGCATTCTGGGAACACATTGACACACCTGTGGGTTAGTATTTTTCTGAATGGTGGATTGATTACAATTAGGCGCCAACCAGAAATCAGTGGCTTGCCTCCTCCAGGCTGGAGGAGAATTCCTGCCTCAAGTGGAGGAGGTCAAGTATCTTGAGGTCTTGTTCACAAGTGAGGGAAGGATGGTCCATGAGATTGACAGAATGACAAAGCTGCTGATTTACAGTTGATTTACATTCATACTCTCACCTAAGGTCAACGACCGGGTACTCCCTTAGAGATAGACTGAAGAACTCACAGTAGAGCTGCTGCTCCTAAACATTAAGAAGAACCGGCTAAAATGGCTCAGGTATCAGTTTTGGATTCCCCCTGGTTGCCTCCTTGGGGAGGTGTTCTGGGCATGTTCCATCAGGACAAGACCCTGGGGAGGGACCAAGGACACCCTGGAGGCACTATGTGTCTCAACTGGCCTGGGAACACCTCAGGG
Source organism: Bostrychus sinensis (assembly GCA_020698575.1). Classification (NCBI taxonomy): domain Eukaryota; kingdom Metazoa; phylum Chordata; class Actinopteri; order Gobiiformes; family Eleotridae; genus Bostrychus; species Bostrychus sinensis. Next base: position 27,808,433 of record CM036240.1, on the reverse strand, counting down.
CATCTCTGATAAGACAGTATCCACCGCAACCTGGCACCGGAGAGCTGCTTGAAGATGAATGTAGCATTGTGAGATTGGCCAGAGATACTCAAGTGTCTCTTTTCGTGTGGTTTTATGAGTTTTCAGTTTTATTCAGTATCATCAAGCTTTTGTTTGGAACTGGCTTTGTAGGATAATAATCAAAGATATCTTTACTTTAGTTAGCTGCAGCCACTAGTTGCTTGCATTTTCCGGGTAAAACTGGCTCCCAAAAAATGTGCCATCCACGTGATTAAAGTATATAAAAGGAGTGAAATATAAGCAGAGGTTAGTCAGCTGAACAGCACATTGTTACAGAGAGGCACTGCTCTTGAATGGGGTGAGCTTCCCTTGTGTACGGATTCATTTCATTTTAAGAGATGCCCTTTAAGTCCGATTATATACCACAATAGCTTGTTATTAATTAGACATACCTAATGGGCATATACCATTCATATGAACTGGGTGTGAAAACTAACTCTTTTGTCATTGTCGTCTCAAATGTCCTGTTGGTCACGTTGCCAAAGAATGCTGGGCTGTTTACATCATCCATCATTTCAAGTGATGAAACTTGTAAACCTAAACACATTCTTTGGCAGCTTTGGATGCAGTAATATGGGAAGAAGATATTCTCATAAAATGAATAGTTAGATGATTCATGAGATAAAATAAATGGCGTAGATGGTTTACATTCAACCGCCGTAATTCAAACAGTTACATTTCTAGCCCTTGATACCACTAGAGTCCGCGTTTCCGTTCTGCATTTTTTCAGTAGCAAACAGGGTCTTTACGACGTGCTGCTTGACAAATAAAATCCCCAAGGTATGCTTCATGGTTGCTCTTCCAATATTATGCAACTTTATATAGAAAGGTTTGTCTAAATATTTAAAAGATTTGGAGAACACTGAGCCACACAGCCTGCAGCAGTGCTAAAGACAGCCAGACTCAATGATAAACAAAAAGTTTGGACACTGTAAAATTTTGTTAAAAATAGAATAAATTGGTTTGCAAATCTGCTAAAACCACATTTTATTTACAATACAACAAAATCAACATATCAGGTGCTTAAAGTAAGATATTTTTACAATTTTATGCAAAGCAGTAACTCATTTTGAATTTAATGGTGGCAACACATCTCAAATTAGTTGGGACAGGGCAAGAGAAGGTTATTTATAAAAAGAGTGCATTGGTTTTATATACCGGATTTTCCGGAATATAAGTCACACTTTTTTTTATAGTCTGGCTAGGGCTGCGACATATACTCAGGTGTGACTTAAATATTAAAATATTTCATGTGTTCGTTAGTGGGAACTCTAGGCTTGTGTACCAGCATCTGCTGCATCTGTACCACTGACAATTTAAAATGTAAACATTACCGCTAACAACTTGGGCTATAAAGACAACTGAGAAAGAGTGGAATAATTGGAAATGGAACTGATGCTGAGTCTGACGACAGCCACGCAGAGGAGGAAGCGGCGCTTCGTCTACCTCCAGAGTTGTTCAGAAGCGACACCGAGGATGAAGAATTTAAAGGATTTAGCGATTAGGAGTGAGAACGAGTTTGGTGAACTTGTTATATTATGTTCTTTATGCTATAGTTATGTGAATAACTGTTAATATTTTACGTTAACATGCGAGACACCTATTCAGTTCATTGTTTATGCTTCATGTAGCTGAATAACCATCAATGTGTTACGTTAGCAAACCACACACCTATTCAGCCTGTTGTTCTCTATTCTATTATTACTATAACTTGCCTTTCAAGATGAAATGTCTGTTCTTGTTGTCGGATTTTGTAAAATAAATTTCCCCCCAAAAATGTGACTTATAGTCCAGTGCGACTTATATACATTTTTTTCTTCTTCATTATGCATTTTTTGGCTTGTGCGACTTATACTCCGGAGTGACTTATAGTCCGGAAAATATGGTAGCTTTTTCTCTGTACTTCACTCTACAATAAGGTGCACTATTCATTCACTTCTCAGTCACACTCGGTGGTGGTGAGCCACTTAGGTAACCACAGCTGCCCTGGGGCAGACTGACGAAGACATGGCTGCCATTCTGTGCCTACAGCTCTCTTACCACCACCAAACACTCAATCACACCGACACTATTTCTACAAGCAAGGTGAGTGTCTTGCGGACCCAAAGACAGAGTGAACTGGGTAGTGAGGGATTCGAACCACCAACCTTTTGGTTATATGACGACCGCTCTACCTCCCAGTAATAATAATAATAAACCTAATCTGATAGTTCCAATACTAGCCTAATATTAGATACTTTTTTCAATTGCTTTGATTAGTTGCAGTGGATGTCCAGCTATTTCCATTAGTATAATAATAATAATAATAATAATAATAATAATAATAATAATAATAATAATAATAATATAGTGGGTGAAGTGTCTTGCCCAAGGACATACCTGACAGTATGCAATGCCGGTAGCAGGTATCAAACTGCCAACCTCTGGGTTATTGGGTAAACGTCTCTACTGAATGAGCTACTGCCGCCCCAAAATATATTAGGTATAGGTATTTTTTTTAATCAAATCATAAAATTTCTCACATTACACCTGATATATTGTTTATGTTCGATTGCAAATAAAATACTTTAAAAGATATGTAAACCACAGTATTTTTACAATTTTTAGTGTGTCCCAACATATTTAGAACTAAAGTAATAGATTATTCTTTATTAGTATGTTTGATTTTCACATTTAGTATGTTTGATTTTCACATTTAGTATGTTTGATTTTCACATTTACTCCCAAGCCCTTTTCCAATCATTTGTTGCCCCTGTCCCAACCTTTTTGAGATGTGTTGCCATCAAATTTTAAATGAGTTATAATTATTTTTTAAAGAAATGTTAGAATGTCTATGTTGTTTGTGCTCTATTGTGAATTAAATATTCTTTAATGAGAGTTGCAAACCATTTTAACATTTTACAGCATGTCCCAGCTTATCTGCAAGTGGGGAGCAGAGTCTTCTCTCTGACCTTTCGTAGAATTTCTTTGATTCTCGCATTTACTCGCAGGCCAAGCTTAATGTCAACACAGTGCGTTCCTGGCGCACATTCCAGCTTTACGTCCAGGCAACGGTCAAAGGAGCCGCGCAATTACAGTGCACTGGCCTGCGTCACTTTGCTGTTTACTTCCTAAATGCTCGCTCGTCGCCAAGTCCCTTTGAAGTCCCGTCCTATCCTGCTTTCTTTTCCTTGCCATGAGCGATGTGCAGGGATCCAACTGTGTGCCACATTAGCAGCTCTTCTCCCAGCTGCGCTACAGATCCTCACATGTGCAGACTGACAGGAACGACACTCACGGCATGGAAATGTTTAGTTTGTAGGCCAAGACACATCCGATATTTTATCTCAGTGCACTTTTGATGTTGACTAAAACTGCTGATGGCCTATCTGTACCTATCAACGGATGCACAAGGAATGGATTTATTATCTGCACACAAGCTTTGTAAGGATTCTATAATGACAACTGTGGTTTTTGTGCATGCAAGTTTAGCCCTATAATTAATTTGTATATTTATATAAATAGCAGCCCATCTCAAGATAAGCAGCAGAAGAACATGAATGAGTCAATAAACAATAAATACATATTTGAAGAACTATCAAAAACCATAATAAGTTAGACCCCCTCGCATCTCTACTCTTAGCCATTAGCATCATTAATGGCGATTCTAATGATTAATGCTGCGATTCTAGTTATCCTTGGAGGTCGGAAATTGGACCTCAGAGTGACGTTTTCTCCGAGTTACTGTGTTCCAGTTGTTAAATCAGATTTAATAATTACAGCAATGACAAATGCAAATAAAACCAATATGATGATAAAAACAAGTCAAGCAAAATGTGACATATGAACTTAATTAATGCACTCTGGCAGCGTTGTTACATTTACAATGGTTAGAGAGTGGATTTGGCTGTTGTTAGCATTAACTCAATATTGACCGGTAAAGACATTAGCAAAATTAGCATCAACAAAGCATTACAGCACATTTTATAACTGCAGAGGCTCACATGCAGCAGATTCACGGACAGAGCATGGGCAGTAGTGGACATGAACTGTCAATATTATTGTAGTTATACTTTTCATTTTTTAGTAATGCAGGGCGCTGCCATGTTGGATTTTCTTTTACTATTGCTACCTGAGTTTCCAAGTAGGAATTCTGAGATTGGAGGGTACTTGGGAACTCAGAACTCTGGAATTCTAACTTCCGAGGACAACTGGAACGCAGCATTAGAACCCATGAGCCTCAATATAGCTGCATTGCAAACACTTTACACACTATTAGCATTACTCGCTGTATTGCTATTACTATAGAGATCGGAAACCTACATCATGAAATTAGCAGTTGAGTGATGAATCTGCTCCATGAGTGGTCACAAACAGCAAAAGTACCATAGGGTAGCATTAGTAACAGCAGCATAAAAAGTAAACAAATGAGCCTTGAAACATCTCTTTTAACTGCTTTGTCGCTCTTAGTGAATATTTATCACTCACTTAAGTAGTCAGAATACTTTTGTGTGAACGCTCACTCAAGTAATTTACATTATAAATTGCTCCATTGTTTTGCTATTGAAAATATCTTGTGTGACCACCGATGTGACGTCACGATCCCGTTGTCTATACACGCTATTAGCATCACCGGTTGCACTGATAACACTCTACAAGCCATCAGCATCATCAGTTGCATTGCTAACAATTTTACAAGCCGTTAGCTTTACTTGCCACTTTGCTAACACTTTAGCTGCCATTAGCATCACTTGCTGCATTGCTAATATTTTAAATGCCATAAGCAAAACTAGCTGCATGGCTATCACTTAACAGGCATTATTAGCTTCATTGCTAACAGTTTACAAGTCATTAGCCTCACTAGCTGCATTGCTAACCTGTTATAAGCCATTAGCATAACTGGTTAAATTGCTATATTGCACTTTTACCCAACAGCTCTTTGTTTGTGTGGACATCCATACCTTTCTCATAGTTTATCCTTCAAATTGAATATAAAATAATGATATGTATTCAGAGGATCCATCTAAACTCTTGGACACGATGAGTTGGGCATTACAGACATGCATTTAAACTATGTAAATACAGTTGTCCTGTCCAAATAAAAATGATGTGGTATGCTCTGTTGATGGATAAATGCTACGCTATCCTTCAACACTTGCCCTGCGCTGTTTCTACTGTAGTCCGTCAGCAGCTTGTTAGGAATAAAACAGTGTTTTCAGGCCAGCTGGGTTATGTAATCCCATATTATCCTCCGGCACGGTGCTCTTTAGCCCCATCCCAAACCAAAATTATACTTTATGTGTCTGCAAATGCTCCTGTGTGAACGTCTGCACAAGGGGTAATCAAGCAGTCTGTCTCTCATCTCAACAAGCTCGCAGTCACATGCAAACTGTCTGAACAGCCAGTGAATGGGACCAAGCAATAGACTCAAAGAGGCTTGAAAATGTAGTGTACGTGCAAAAACTCCTGGCGCATTCACTGGGCCTATATTCTGGACTTTCCCATAGGTGGTGGTCCGATAATTGCTGCATCATTAGGCGATGGAAAAAATGAATTGTTTTATGAGGCTGGGGTTAATTGTCATGAGCTTATATTAATTAAAAGTAGCTTTGCAGTAATTGTATCCCATTCCACAATTACCATTAAGTACAGAATCGTTAACTTATATGGTTTTTAAATCCCACTTGGCCACCCAGTTTGACTTTCAGAGCTTATGCTAAGGAAAGTAACAAGATTTTGGGTTAATGCCACTTCTGCTGAGGAAAAATATGGTTATAACAAGGGATATAGTCAGCCAACTCAATTGGTGTAAACCTTCATCAAAATGCATATGAATTAATAAAATGTGCTAGGGATCAGTGTGAAATGGAAGGAAAACCAGAGAGAAAAAGAATATTATTTGATTATATTTTTACATATTTTTAGGTGTAATAGCTTGTTTCAAAGGGGGGTTACTCAAATGATTTGAATTTTTAAGATGTTTAAAAATCCATAAATACAAAAATAAAAAAAATATTTATTTTATTTTGAACATAAAATAAACAATTAAATAGTTTTTTTTTTTTTGTATGACCACTTTTTTTTTAAACATTAACACGTATGAGTGAGGGGGTACTACAAAAAGCACAGGGGGTACACAAGACCAACAATTTTGTGAACCACTGTTATAAATAATAAATAACAATACTCATATTTAACAACAGGGACACGACAGCCAGTTCTCGTGGATTTTTCTATACATTAGACACTGATAGCCTAAACTGTTTTTCTTCGTTTATGTTCTTTTCATGGCCATTGTTGACGCGACATAATAAAGGTTGGGAACAGGAACAGAAAACATTGTCAGACACATAGCCGCTATCATGCTGATTCATTCCTGTCACACTGGGCAACTTTTGTAGGCTATAATTCTACTCAGTAGCATGTCACACTGGGCAACGAGAATTTGTAAAAGGAAGGCTATGATTTGACTATAGGCAACAACAGGTAGCATCAGGCACCAAGCAATCACATGCTTTCCAAAAAAAGAGAGAAAACAGAATACAATAATTAGGTTCCAGTGATATGTTCATGTTCTTGAAAAAACATGATAGTATGTAGTAAAAAAGTGATAGTAGCTTGTAAAGTCTAGTATTTGTTTTTATTGTAGCACCTTGAGATTTGAGTGCAAATGTAAAGTGTGTTATAAATAAAATTATTAAAAAGCTGCAAATTTGCTTGTAAAAACGTGATCATTATTGTGTAAAAATGTTACAATATCTTGCAAAACATAATTATTATCTTGTAAAAATGTGATATCTTGTGATTATTATCTTGTAAAAGCGTAATTCTTGTAAAAACATGATAACTGTATTGTAAAAGTGTGATAATATCTTGATTATTATCATGAATATTATCTGATATGATTATTATCATGATTATTATCTTGTAAAAACGTAAAAATAGCTTGATAAAACGTGATTTTTTTTTTTTTGTAAAAACATGATTGTCTTGTAAAAACATGATAATATCTTGTAAAAATGTGATATTGATTAAATTTACTTTTACTCACCTGGCAGCAATACGCTTCTGTAGAAAAGGGATGTGCTAATTTTTGGTCTAATAATTGGTCATATGAATGTTAGATTTGTCCAGTGTAATACAATAGCCAAGTCTTATGGCAAGAATTTGTTTATTGTTTGACTTTGGCAATGACAAAGAGTCCACAATGGGTTAACTTTGCAATGTTGATGTCATTCTACCAACGCACCGTTCTTATCAGTTGGGCTTTCTTATCCCATGTCCGGGTTCCAGTGGCAGAAGGGCCCCCCAGCCCCACACCTCCTCACCCTCTTTCTGGGGGATCCCAGTTCATTCCCAGGCCAGATGGGACACCTAATCCTGCACATTTAGGGTCTGTCCAAGAATGCCACTTGAGGTAAACACCTGGGCTCTCCACTTCCCAAATTGTTTTCTTAACGGCAAAAATATGATACATTTCCTGATTTGGGTAGTGCTTCTTAAGTGTATTAAAGTTTATGGATTAAAAAAACAAAAATTGCAGCATAGCTATATTTCCAGTGGTTCTGTTAAAACCACCAAAAGACTGCCTGGGTTAACAGAAATATTGTGTACCCTGTTAATTCCACTCTTTTCTCTTTTGGAGCCACTGAAACTACCTCTGTCATAAAAGCTTTGTTGGGTTTAGGGCCTATAGGAAGCCCCGGGCCCCCAGCCAAATCAAGCAAACTGCTCTCAGCGAGTGAAACTGGAGAAATGGCAATGCCCATGGGAGCAGGGATAGTGACTCAAAGACACCCATTCACAAACCAAACACTCTTCCCAGGGGTGTAAGCCATACAAGCAGCCCTATACAGCCATCACCCAATCCTCTTGATACTTAAATAGAACTATTAATCTGCAATTTGATTAATAAATTCAACATGCTGGGTAATTTGCTTACATGATTTCTGACCTTTAAGGATTGTTGGCAGTCATCTCCAAGCTATCATCGTGCCACTGCTGGGGTATTGTTACATAAATTGTACTCAGGCTGGGTTGAATCTCCTGAAAAGTAATTTGATAAATGCAGTAACTGCAGTAAATTTGCAGTCGTAAAAAAGAAAGAGGTTAGTGTTTGTAAGAAACGATTATGTCAAAAAGGTCATATCGGGACAATGCAGACAATAAACAGAGAAGCTTTATCTGACAAGTTATTAGGGCATTTACAGTGGCACAAGTCTCTTTATATAAACCACTGAGGAGACTATTAGTGTATTTCATGCATATGGAAGATTAGATAGATCTCTATGCAATGGCTTCATTCAAGGCAGGTTGTAAATTCCTAAGCCCGGCCTTTAAAAAAAACAACAGATTAAAAAAGTCTGTTCCTAAGAAAAGCTTGCAAAACAACACATGGAAGCCCACATCAACAACAAAACAAAATTTGCATTTCTATGTGGCTTAATAGGAAACAAATTTTAACTGCTTGCTGACCTAACTTCATTTATAAATATAGATATCAAATATGGAAGTGTGATATTTTTGTATGTCAAAGGTTGAGATTTTTTTTTATTTCAACATATAATGACAGTCACTATCATGAGTGAATGGTTTTATGTCAGTGTACTGTATGTCTCTATGTCACTGTTGCAGACTTTAAAAGTGCTATGAGGAGTATATGTTTTTTTTATATTTCATAAAAATGACCCACGTGTCCCAAGATATGATGTAAACATGTTTAAATCAATTATTCATTTTACTGATAACAATGGTATAGTTGAGTTATTAATAGGGCTGGGCATGTTAACGTGTTATTTTCGCGTTAACACATTAATTAACAGCAATAATTATTTTAATGCGATAATGCAAGTTATGGCTCAGTCTGAAAGAGTCAGTTCACAGAGCCAGGTCCTGTCAGCAGCTGTGTGTTTGTCTGTCTCTCTTTCTCTCTCTCTCTCTGTGACACCAGGCAGGGGGCGGGGCACCAGGACAGAGGAAGAGTACAGAGACCCGGTGGCCTTGACAGAGCAGACTTTTAGCTTCCTAACAGTGTTTGTTTCATGTAGATCGGCCCAGGACTCACTGACATACAAACCACCAAACTCTTACAACCATTAATGAGCCATTAATGAGCCATTAATTAGCCTGTTAAAAATATGCGCGGCTAATTAATACTATCAATGACAACACGCACTGTTTTCAGATCGTATCAATGATGTTTTACTTGAAAAATGACCAAAAATTAGTTATTTACTTCCCATAACTTTTTTGATAGTCATATTTGGGAGTGAGAGGTGAGCAGCAGCAGGAAAACAGCAGGAGAGGCAGGAGGGGAGACTTTAGAATTTAAAAAAAAAAGTCCAGCTCCAAAGGATTAAAAAAAAAAAAAAAAGTGAAAATTTAGGCCTAGCTGTATCTGCTGTAGTGCTCTTTGTCTGCAAAATAATTTTTTTTTTTTTATTATTATTATTATTATTTGGGTGTCAAGCATATTTGAAATGGTGCTATATACACTACAGGCAACTGAGTTAAAACTGCACATATTGGCTGAATTGTAAAAGCTACAAGTTATCAAATAAAGAGCCATTTAGGAGCTGGAAGAGCCCCAATACATTATTGATTGAATTTTGTAACAAGACTGTGATTAATCGTGATTAATCACAAAAAATAAATAAATAAATAAAATAATGATCATTGCCCAGCACTAGTTATTAGCAATTAAAAATATGTTTTACATAATGGCCAAGTTGTTTTTGTTGCATCGCTGATCATCCAAGAAAAGCAGAAAGACCGGCAACCCACAGACCATTGTTTTGATTTGGACTGCACTACTGTTTTCAAACCAGGTCAAGCGCATGTTGCTTACAGTACCTTTAACATTAAGAATGATCAGGAAATGTGGGGCTCAATTCATCGACCTTCTCGCTACTGGATAACCTGCTTTGCCTCCTGGGCAACTGTTTGCAACTTGTTTACCTGCGGTGTATATTTATAACATTCTATTTTTTGTTCAGTCTCTTTAGTGTTTTTAGGAGCTCACATTTCATTGAAGAGGTGAATGTAATGCATGCTAACATTAGCTGAGACTGAATAAGCCTGGATTTAGAGCAAACACTTAAAGTGGTGTGACACATCAGCTTCTTGTCACACCTATGATGCAACAAGTCTCTGCTCTGCCCATTGTGACGTGTAAAACATCAAAGTATACAAAAATACAAATGTAAAGCTCTATAGAACTCAGTAGCACGGTGGCCATATGGTCAGTAGTGTTGCCTAATGGCCAGAAGGTCCAGGGTTTGAATCCCAGACCATGTGGTGTGTTTCTCTGTGTCTGTGTTTGCATGTTATCCCCGTGCCTAGTGGGTTTTCTCCCTGATCCACCTAAAAAACATGCACCAGGGCCTCCTGACCAGGATCCTGGGTCGCCCACTGCTCCTGACAGGTTTCCCCAGTGGCTTTGAAGGACGGTTCAAATGCAGAGGACAAATTCCATTACAGGGACATTAAAGTAAACATTACCTTACCTTACCATTCTATTGCATGTTTCTCTAATTACGTATTGAGTGCAAACTGAGCACAGCTGGAGGAGAAGTACACTAATTTTCAGTTTTCAACACGTCATCTTGCACAAATAAACAAAGATTTTTCAGCTTGCTTTACTCATAGATAGTATGTCCCTGCAAGGCTGCCATAACTGTTTAAGTGATCAAAATATGTATTTTAGCCTACTGCTAAATTCCCTGGAAATGTTTTATTTTAACATGTATTGTCCAATGCAAATGTAATGTGGGTTCAATAGTACGGTGGGGTCAGAGGGCCTTAGGAGGGCTGCAAAGTTATTCCAGGGGGGCACCCAGAGGCTGTCTTTATAAAGTAAATAAAAAGAAACTGAATTTGAAATGAATTACAGTTATATATGTTTTGTAACTTTTAAATAAAGGGAAGTTCTATAAGTTCTATAGTTGCGGGTCCGCGGGGGTTTTCAGAAATTTAAGGGGGTCGTGGCAGTCTTGACTTTGGGAATGGCTGGTGTAGTAATTTGGTTATCCATTTTTTGCAGTGATTTAAAAACAGTTGTTGCAGATAATTAAAAATAATTTAATTGCGTCACTTTGTGTGTGGGCCAGACATCTGCAACCTTTGCTTTTAGAGCTCTTTAGCCCTGCTTCTGTGGCTCTTTGGGCATCTGACATCTGGTTATGTTAAGTCAGTAAAAGAATATGCAGACGACTTTGAAACAACCTGCAACTGCATCATCTTGTCAATTAAAAATAAATCTCTCAGTTTTTCAGAATATGCTCTGGACTTATAATAAGCCGTAGTTTGTAGCCTTTAATGGCTGCACAGTGTATGCATGGACTGATTTGAAGTGCAACACACATCAGATAAATAAACAAAGTAAGTCAAATAGTTACTGAATGTAACATCAGTTCTCTAAATGTGTTTGGCTCCTGAATTACACTGCTGTTTAGTGCCCTATTAAAAGACAATCAGTGCAATGAGTATTTTCCACAGTTCTTTGTTAGTTTGCAATAATTAATGACCATCCATCCATTTGTGTATTAAAAGTAGTTGCAGCTTACAGATGCAAATTTATTATTTTTGGCATTAATTGGCTCTTTGGATCCAGAAGATTGTAGATTCCTGTTGTAGGCGCTCTTCACTCCCTAAAGTCATTTCAGGAAAGGCAGTTACAAAATGGAGGAGCGCCAAAGGCTAATGCTTAAGAATGGGATTGAAATTGTAAAAAAAGCATGTAATTTTTGCCAGTAGACTGAATTTTGCGAGCGCACCGTCCCTTCAATATTACTGTTCTAATCCTTTTTCAAGCATCAGTGGCTCTCCCCGGGGTTCGCCTAAACTTCTGTCAGGTCACAGCAAGCCATGTAGCGGCTTTAATCTAACTATTACCATAATCTGGATTTTCACCGTAATCGAGTTGTTTGTGAACGTTCTGGGTGAATATTGCTTCCCAAGTATTACATGACTCATGTTTGACTGGAATAACCCCTGGACACAGCCGCTGTCCTCACATGGCACTGGCACGACACATCACACACCAATCAATATGAATTTTACAAGTATTAGAGCAGAAATAGGAAATGTTGGCTAAAGTGGGTAACAATGGGTGTGGGGGATGGTGATTAGAGAAGGGTGGTGGTCTGAAGGCAAGTGCGCAAAAACAATGACAAGAATGTGTAAAGGCTGGGATAGAAAGTAGCTTTTTATTCACAATTTGACATCTTAAGATGCAAAATTATTATTCATTAAGTAGTACCGATAAAGGTCATGCATCTCTGAGTATATTTGAAGCAAGACAATACAGTACAACCCAGGAAACAGCAAAAAAAGGCAATGGCAATTTTGTAAATTTCTTTGTGATTTATGCTACACTTAACATTGAACTTGTGCCACATAAATGTATGGCTGGATACCATTAAACGATACCTTTGTGGTATAGAAAGAAAAGTTACAATACTACTGATATTGAAAAAAAAATGTATTCAATACCATGTTTCAATACGTTGTGGGACCTTTAGTTTTCCTTTCATGTCAGTAGTCAGTAGAAATGCTTGCCCATTAACCCAAAGGTTCGTGGTTCAAGCCCACGGAATGCATGGTAATGCATATTGTTGTTGTGTACTTGGGCAAGACATTTCGCCCACCTTGCCTTTGTGTGAATGTGTCAGTGTTTGGTGATGGTCGGGGGGGCGTAGGCACAAAATGGCAGCCACGCTTCTGTCAGTCTGCCCCAGGGCAGCTGTGGCTATCAATAACTCACCACCACTGACTGTGACTGAGTGAATGAATAATGCACCAAACTGTAAAGTGACTTTGAGTATCTAGAAAAACACTATATAAGACTAATGCATTATTATTATTATCAAATAAATAACATAACAGAATACAGTAAATCATACAAACCATTGGTTTTAACTTAGGAATTTGGCTCCAAAAATGTGGAGTGTCTTTTATTATAAGATCAGTGTGTTTTCTATGATCTATAATCCATCTTGTAGAAGATGGATTAGCACACCATAGGTATCAGAAAAAGTATTGTTCAGGCACCAGTATCAAAAACCAGGTATCGTTTATGAACTGGTATTGAAAAAATCTGAATGATACCCAGCCCTATATAAATGAGATATCAAGTCAACCCTCTAATGATTGTGAATGTAGAGTTAACTGGTTCACAAGAAAGCAACAAGGTTCTGCTGGTCCAGAATTGTCAGTTCCTCTCAGATCTTTAATATAATCTGCTCTAAGTGTGGGCTGGACATAAAATCACATTTGCAATAAAATTGCAATACTACAAAACATCATTTTCTAATTGCAAAATCCACAATAAATCACCAAGGCCACTGGATTAAATTCACAATCAGAGCATTTAATTTTTTGCAATTTTTCAGTTTTTCTAGGAGGACATGCTGCCTCTTATTTCTAGGCAGATTGTGACATAGTGTGGACACTCATATGTCTTATGTCTCTTATGTCACTTAAGGGCAAGGCAGAAGTCAAGGCCAACCTGATAGTTCAACCAAGGATCTCTGTAACCACACTGACAGGAAATAAGCCAAGCAAGCTGTCATTATGCTCCAATACAGAAACTTGACCCAAATATTCTAAGCTTAAGAATTAGTCATGCAAATAGATAAGATGAGGGGTGCAGGGTGGCAGGGTGTGTAGCTCTCCTTTCCATGGGGAATCCCCTTTGTGCTACTGTTTGTTTGTTTGTTTGTTTGTTTGTTTGTTTGTTTGTTTGTTTTTGTGATGACTCTCACGGTCCAAATACGTACAGGTGAATTTGTAAATGCAAGTAGGGAAGCACGATATGAATAAAATGGAAATGCAATTCGATAACTATGTTGAATATTGCAATAACAATATTTTTGGCGATTTTTTGAAATAGGGCTAACTATTCTGACACGGTAAGTTAAATGCACTTAAAACACTTTAAACATTTTTATTTAGTCACAGCACATTTCACATTCATTTAAGGATTTAGTGGAAAAATTATTCTTTAGTGTAAACTTCTGTCAGACAGCATTATTGTGATATGTTTAGATTCTTGCGATACGGATTTTGCATTTGCTGCTATTGCAATAACAACAATTTTGTGATATATTATGCAGCCCTACATGCAAGAAAACCCAATGAATTAACTGTTAACCTGTTGTCACAATATAATGGTCTGATGTCTATGCAAGGGCGCGGCATGTAGCCAGGAAAAGTACTAAAAAATAAAACCAAAGCATTGAGGTGATAAGACTGCAATTTATTTTTTTTAACAATAATATAAAGTAATAGAACCTGTATTACAAGATTAAGGTACAGGTAGAAACTGTACACGGTAACCTAATATAGCTTACGTCAGCTTTAGTGATACAAATATTACATCAGTAGCATTACTCAACAGCACGCCGTGCCGTGTCGGGCCGTGTTGTGTCGTGCGGCTGCATCTTGAGCCTGTGGTGCCACCAGCTGCCAGAAGTGTCACAGGGTTAGTAGGCCTCGAGCCACACAGATAATCAGCTTTATTAGTGGTGCCGCTAAAACCAATTTAAGAGCAGACTAGAGGGATCAGACGGGCCAGCTGTCCACACCAGCGCCTCGGCAGGCACCCGGCAAGCACAAAAAACTCCAAAACAACAAACCAGCCGGCCAAGTGTGTGCGCGCTTCCAATTGGGCTCGGTGACCTGGCTTATTAACATATCCAGGAAAAAAAAAAAAAAAAAACACCACAAAACCTCAAGAAAAGATTAAAATTCTGTCACAAAATTTTAGTCTAAAGAAGGATTAGATTGTGGATTCTGGATGTTAAAGCTAGGCATGTTTTATGTTTTGTTTGTTTTTTTCTGTCCCAGTCCCAAAACCACTCCCTACTTCACAACAACAAAGCTGCCTTTCCCTGTTTTCATTTTATTACAAAGCTCAATACATTTTCAGTAGCAGATTACTTTATATCATAGCAAAGTTTAGAGTTTACCTTAAACTTCTAGCTTTGAGTATAGCATTGCAAAAATGTGAAAGTATATATTTATCTACATTTCACTTTTACATTTTTCTGGCTGTTAACTCCGAGTAAAGCAGACACAACCAGTGCTGAGATAGCCACTTTCTCTGTATTATCAGCAGCCATTACAATGTAGACCAACAACCAATGGGAGTGTAGTATAAGCTGAACATCCGTGTATTAAAATTTAATTAGATTGATGGTTCCCAAATGGTGGGTAGGGACCAAAACAGGTCAGGGTAAGATTGACTATAGATTTGATGTTCTGTTTATTTGAATTACCTAAAATACTAAAATGATAAATGCCTGTGCTGTGAAGGTAAGAGTAAAATATACATTGGTTTTGTAAAAATTGGGGCTTGTTTTTTAACAGATTTTTTCTATTACAATACGTTTTTTGGGGGGTGTCAGCACTATGTTCCCTGGTACCTATGCTCTCCGGGAAACATTAAGATTAAGATTAGGGTTAAAGTAGGGTTAGGGTTAGGGTAAGAGCTAGGGTTAGGGAGGGTTAGGGTTAGGATCTGCAGTACTCATCATCACTGGTTTCTATGGACCAGGGGACATAGGTTCTGGAGAACATAGGTGCTTTCACAGATGTGCAGGTACCTAGGTTCCCCAGTTTCTATGGACTGGAAGCACGGAACGTAGGTACCGGGGAACGTAGGTATGCACTAGTTTTTTGTGATTAAATAGTTTTTCACAATAAAAATAAAAACTTTACATTGTGCAAAATCAGTCAAATTTACGGTAATGCACTGGCAGCTGTGGTTGCCAGAAATTTTCCATAAAAAATCTGGTGACAGTTTCAACTTTTTTACTTTAACTATTTCAGAGTCTGTGTAATGGTTAAATGAATTGTTGTGGGGTTGAATGAAGCATCCAGCATCTCCCCCTGGTGTCTCTGGGTCAAATACAACACTTGCAACCATGAGAGGCAAAACAACAAGTTAGCAATGGCTTTATTTCTCTATTTATGTCATGGCAGAGTGGCCAAATGCAGAAAATTTTTTGGATGGATACGCGGAGGGGAAAACAAAAGAAGGTGAGTGTGGGATCATACAGGAGTCAATAGTGCTTTACTCCGAAATGTAGGGGGAGCTCCTTAGAGGAAAAGTAGTCAAGAAACAAGCATTTACTGAGTTCCACTGTAAAACTTTTATATTAAATTTACCACTTTTTCCTGCCTTGTCTACATGATTCACTGTCTCTGATCTGAAAAAAAAAAAATTGTATTCCAATTTTACTACAAAGTTTTATATTGTATCAGATTTTTTATGATAAAATTCGGGTAAACACAGCTACGGTCATTTTTACAGATTTTCTTTTTATTTATCTATTTGTGTTCTGAGCTATTTTTTGTTGAATGGCTCCACCTGTTCTCTACGGTCCACAGTCATCAGCGCAGTCACAACATCCTCGCCTCATTAACAAGTCGCTGACCCTGACAGTGACCCACCACCAGCCTCCTGACCTCACCGCGTTTCCTCTCTCCACCCACGCGGTCCAGATACCATACCTGCCCGCGCTGCCGCTAATTAAAGCGCGGCAAAAAGGAGGCTAACCCCATATTAGACCGGGCCAGCACATGCAGCGAACAAGAGTGACTCCCACATTACGTCAGGTGAGTGTCTGGGTTGAGAATGAGATGAACGTAAGAAGCAAGTGAAGTTTATCTGGAACAGGTT